>CM033474.1:105818532-106209441 GCA_019447015.1 Hymenochirus boettgeri | reverse complement strand
ATAGATAGAAAGATAGATAGCAGAGGATAGGTATAGCAGAGATAGAATGATAAATATAGATAGATAACAGAGATAGAGGATAGATAGATAGATAGATAGTAGATAGTAGATAGATAGCAGAGATAGATAGATTAGATAGATAGATAGATAGATAGCAGAGATAGATAATATAGTAGATAGATGACAGATAGAAGAGATAGATAGATAGCAGAGATAGATAGATAGATAGATAGATAGATAGATAGATAGATAGATAGATAGATAAATAGCAAGAGATAGATAAATAATCTATATAATTATATATAATATATATTAAAGTATTACATCAGATAATATTAGGCCCTGTGAAAGATAGATAGATAGATAGATAGCAAATAGAAGAGAGCGATAGATAGATAAACAGATAGAAGAGATAGATAGATAATATAGATAGATAAATATCAGAGATAGATAGATAGACAGATAGAAGAGATAGATAGATAGATAATATAGATAGAAAGATAGCAGAGATAGATAAATATCAGAGATAGATAGATAGATAGCAGAGATAGATAGATAGAGAGATAGAAGATAGAAGATAGATAGATAGATAGTAGAAGTTAGATGGATGGACAGACAGACAGAGATAGATAGATAGCAGAGCAGATAGTATTAGACAGATATGATAGCAGAGATAGATAGATAGCAGAGATAGATGGATAGCAGAGATAGATGGATAGCAGAGATAGATAGATAATAGAGAAGATAGATAATAGCGATAGAAAGATAGACAGATAGAAGATAGATAGATAATATAGATAGATAAATATCAGAGATAGATAGATAGACAGATAGAAAGAGATAGATAGATAGCAGAGAAATAGAGAGATAATATAGATAGGACAGATAGCAGAGATATGATAAATATCAGAGATAGATAGATAGATAGCAGAGATAGATAGATAGACAGATAGATAGAAGAGATAGATATATAACAGAGGTAGATAGATAAGATAGATAGATAGATAGCAGAGAGATAGATAGCAGAGAGATAGATAGCAGAGAGATAGATAGCAGAGATAGATAGATAGAGAATAGATAGATAGCAGAGATAGATAGATAGATAGGTAGAAGATGCAGAGAGATAGATAGCAGAGATAGATAGATGATAGATAGATAGAAGAGTAGATAGATAAATATCAGAGATAGATAGATAGACAAAACAGATAGAAGAGATAGATAGAGAGTAGCAGAGATAAATAGATAGATAATATAGATAGACAGATAGCAGAGATAGATAAATATCAGAGATAGATAGATAGATAGATAGATAGATAGATGGACAGACAGACAGAGATAGGAGAGATAGATAGCAGAGATAGATAGATAATATAGATGGATAACAGAGATAGATGAGTAGATAGATAGATAGATAGCAGAGATAGATAATATAGATAGATTAGATAGACAGATAGTAGAGAGATAGATAGATAGCAGAGATAGATAGATACATAATATAGATAGATAGATAGATAGATAGATAAATAGCAGAGATAGATAATCTATATAATTATATATAATCTATATATAAAATATATAATCTAGATAATAGTAGGGCCTGCTGAAAGATAGATAGATCAATAGATAGATAGCGATAGATAGATAGACAGATAGAAGAGATAGATAGATAGATAGATAATATAGATAGATAAATATCAGAGATAGATAGATAGATAGACAGGACAGATAGAAGAGATAGATAGATAGATAGATAGATAGCAGAGATAAATAGATAGATAATATAGATAGACAGATAGCAGAGATAGATAAATATCAGAGATAGATAGATAGCAGAGATAGATAGATAGACAGATAGAAGAGATAGATAGATTGATAGTAGTAGATAGATAGATGGATGGACAGACAGACAGAGATAGATAGATAGCAGAGATAGATAGATAAATATCAGAGATAGAATAAATATCAGAGATAGATAGATAGCAGAGATAGATAGAATAGACAGATAGAAGAGATAGATAATAGCAGAGGTAGATAGATAAGATAGATAGATAACGAGAGATAGATAGATTGCAGATAGATAGATAGATAGATAGATAGATTAGATAGATAGCAGAGATAGATAGATAGCGAGATAGAAGATAAAATCAGAGATAGATAGATAGATAGCAGAGATAGATAGCAGAGATAGATAGATAATAGTGATTAAAAGATAGCAGAGATGATAGATAGATGATAGATAATATAGATAGATTAGATAGATAGCAGAGATAGATAGATAGATAGATAAATGGCAGAGATAGATACACAGATAGAAGAGATAGATGATAGCAGAGATAGATAGATAATATAGATGATAGATAGCTAGCAGAGATAGGTAGGTAGATAAGAAAGATGATAGATAGATAGTAGATAGATAGATAGATAGATAGATAGATAGATGGACAGACAGATAGAGATAGATAGATAGATAGCGAGAGAGATAGATAGATAATTATAGATAGATAACAGAGATAGATAGATAGATAGATAGATAGATAGATAGCAGAGAATAGATAGATATAGATAGATAGATAGATAGATAGATAGCAGAGATAGAGATAGATAATATAGATAGATAGATAGCTAGCAGAGATAGGTAGGTAGATAGAAAGATGATAGAAGATAGATAGATAGATAGATAGATGGACAGACAGATAGAGATAGATAGATAGATAGCAGAGATAGATTAGATAATAGAGATAGATACACAGAGATAGATAGATAGATAGATAGATAGATAGGATAGATAGATAGCAGAGATAGATAATATAGATAGATTAGATAGATAGATAGCAGTAGATAGAAGATAGCAGGATAGTAATATCAGAGATAAATAGATAGATAGATAGCAGAGATAGATAGATAGCAGAGATAGATAGATAGATAGATAGATAGCAGAGAGATAGATAGCAGAGATAGATAGATAGATAGATAGATAGAAGAGATAGATAATATAGATAGATAAATATCAGATATAGATAGATAGACAGAGATAGAAGGATGATAGTAGATAGCCGAGATAAATAGATAGATAATATAGATAGACAGATAGCAGAGATAGATAAATATCAGAAGAATATAGATAGATAGATAGATAGATAGATAGATAGATAGCAGAGATAGATAGATAGATAGATAGATAGATAGATAGCAGAGGTAGATAGATAAGATAGATAGATAGATAGCAGAGATAGATAGATAGTAGAGATAGATAGATAGATAGATTAGATAGATAGCAGAGATAGATAGATAGCAGAGATAGATAATATCAGAGAGATAGATAGATAGATAGATAGCAGAGATTAGATAGATTAATAGCTATAGATAGATAGATAGCAAAGATAGATAGATAGATAGCAGAGATAGATAGATTAGATAATATAATTTAGATTAGATAGATAGCAGAGATAGATAGATAGATAGATACACAGATAGAGATATAGATAGATAGAAGAGATAGATAGATCGATAGATTGCAGAACGATAGATAAATATCAGATAGATAGATAGCAGAGATAGATAGCAGAGATAGATAGATAATAGAGATAGATAGATAATACGATAGATGATAGATAGAAGATAGATAGAGTGGCAGAGATAGATAGATAGCAGAGATAGATAAATATCAGGAGATAGATAGATAGATAGATAGATAGATAGATAATAGCGATAGATAGATAGATAGATAGATATCAGAGATAGATAGATAGATAGACAGATAGAAGAGATAGATAGATAGCAGCGATAGATAGATAGATAAATATCGAGATAGATAGATAGACAGATAGAAGAGATAGATAGATAGCAGAAATAGATAGATAGATAATATAGATAGATAGATAGCAGAGATGGGTAGGTAGGTAGTAGATAGAAATTGATAGATGATAGATAGATAGATAGAGTAGATAGATTAGATAGTAGTAGATAGATAGATGGATGGAAAGACAGACAGAGATAGATAGATAGATAGCAGAGATAGATAGCTAGCAGAGATAGATAGATAGTTAGACAGACAGATAGATAGCAGAGATATATAGATGCAGAGATAGATAGATAAGATAGATAGATAGCCGAGATGGATAGATAGCAGAGATAGATAGCAGAGATAGATAGATAGCAGAGATAGATAATATCAGATATAGATAGATAGATAGCAGATAGATAGATAGACAGAGAAGAGATGATAGATAGCAAGAGATAGATAGATAGATAGATTAGCTAGATAGCAGAGATAGATAGCAGAGATAGATAAATAGTAATTGAGAATAGATAGATTAGATAGTTAGCAGAGATAGATAGCAGAGATAGGTAGATAATAGCGATAGATAGATAGCAGAGATAGATAGATAGATAGCAGAGATAGATAGATAGATAATATCGATAGATTAGATAGATAGCAGAGATAGATAGATAGATAGATAGAGATGATAGATAGATAGATAGATAGATGAGATAGATAGATAGATTAGATAGATAGCAGAGATAGATAGATAGATAGATAGATAGTAATAGATAGATAGATAGATAGATAGATGATAGATAGCAGAGATAGATAGCAGAGATAGATACCAAATAGAAGAGATAGATAGTAGATAGCAGAGATAGATAGATAATATAGATAGATAGATAGTAGCAGAGATAGGTAGGTAGGTAGATAGAAAGATGATAGATAGATAGATAGATAGATAGATAGTGATTAGATATTAGTAGATAGATGGATGGACAGACAGACAGATAGATAGATAGATAGATAGATAGCGAGATAGATGGAGATAGATAGCAGAGATAGATAAATAGCAGATATAGATAGAGAGATAATATAGATAGATAACAGAGATAGTAGATGGATAGATAGATGGATAGATAGATAGATAGATAGATATAAATAGCAGAGAGAGATAGATAAATAATCTATATAATATATATTATCTATATATAAAATAAATAGATAGATAGCAATAGATAGATAGAGAGATAGAAGAGATAGATAGATAGAATAATATAGAGAGATAAATATCAGAGAAGATAGATAGACAGACAGATAGAAGAGATAGATATCAGAGATAAATAGATAGATAATATAGATAGACAGATAGCAGAGATAGATAAATATCAGAGATTAGATAGGATAGATAGCAGAGATAGAGATAGAGCAGATAGAAGTAGATAGATAATAATAGCAGAGGTAGATTAGATAAGATAGATTATATTGTATGGGGCCTAGGAATGTGCATTGATTATCTTTTCTATGTTTGTATAAATGTTTGACCAGATCAGTTGCACTTCCGTAGTTGTAAATTAGCCTAATTGGAGTGCTTCCACAATTCTTGTATTGTATGTATTTATTGGGAGGCTTGGTCAAGCCTCCATGTGGTAATAGCACCCCCAACACGCCCCATTAATGGGAGGTCCTATGCCTTTAAAATAAAGCACTGGATGGCCTCTTCCCTCATTTTAAAAAGCCAAAGGGCTGAGGGGGAAGGGAGAGTGCCTGTTATATGGATCCAGTGTGTAAGAATGAGAAATGCAAAAGTTTGCTAATCGTAATTGAAGTAAAAGAAATTGAAAAGTTAGACGTTAGGACCTTCCAGACTGGGGTTACCTTGACGTGGTTGGAAGGCTTTTCATTCATGTGATCACAGTAATGTATACCAAATAGTATAAATGACACACTCCCCCATATAATAAAATATCCCACATAGTATTAATGACACACACACACACACATTTAATAAAATGCTCCCCATACAATTTTGCCCATAGGAAGTGTGACCAGTACATACAGGTTATCCCCAGTGAGTGTTTCTAGCCCATACAAGTTTGCACCCAGTGAGTGTAAATGGTGGATCACAGACACCTGTGCTCCAGAATCCAACTAAACAATGGGACATTTGCAACCTCTAATGTAACACAAGGAAGCCGATTTACCCAGACTTGCTAGGCAAATATATGGTGCTAAAGTCGCGCTAACAAGGTCACTAACGGTTAGCGTGACTTTATCTCCATATCTCTCGATTCAATATCACGTTTGCGTTGGTCTTAGCGCAGGATTTTAACGCCAGCAAATAGCTGGCGTTAAAATCCCGTAGTGGGCAAATCCCACATTCGCAAACGCGATAGTGAACTGCGAACAGCATTTTTACCCAGAGAGATAGCGTCTCTGGGTAAATGAGCCTGATTGTATTTCCTTGAAGGCCAACTCACATTACCTTTAACATTAAAAATGATCATTTGAGAACTCATGGTTTCCTGAGTCAAAGCAGAATGTCTGGCCTGCTTCAGTTTCCTCTCCATCTCTAATCAGTCCATATAGAAAATAATTATCACAAGGAAAGTCAAAGTTTTCTAAGTCATATAATGGTAATCCATAAGGTTGAAATCCTGCAGATTGGAATCCAGGGTCTTGATAGTTTATATCCCAAACATCTATAATCCAACTTGTTCGCTTGAGGCTGTTAGTTCTGTACCTAACCTGAGCTGGGTAAGGACAGTCACGGGCCCCATGTTCTTCTTGCCCAGCGTTGTAGCATGCAGTGTTAGACTTACTGCATCCTTTTCCTTTGCCCAAAATTTGAAATTTGTAATAGTTGTAACTTATTTTGTTGTTTCCAAAGCTCTTCAAATGCATTTTCAACAAACATTTGTTTCTTGTGCGTTTTGGTCCTTATCTAGGAGACATAACTGCAAATTCAGCATACTCCACACATACCTCTTCTAGCAGCTACGCAATTTTGCGACAGTAGCTCCTTAACGCTGGACGTAATCCATGTACTCCCCTGCACACAATTTATTCTGCAGCAGTTGCATGGGTGCGGCTGGTCCTGGTGCTGCTAGCTGGCTGGTGGTACTCACGGTGCTGTCGGTAGGTAATCTTCTATTGGCAGTTTTTGAAGGGGAACGGTCTCTAGGTCCAGATCACTGACACATGCCCCTAGTGAGTGTGACAGTCACATACAAGTTTGCCTCCAGTAAGTGTCGGATCTGATCTGGTGAATCAACCAACAATCTTCAGGTGTGTTTAGTCAGGAGTTGGGATCCGATTTAGCGAATCAACCAACACCCCAAAGGTGCATTTAGACAGAGGATGGGATCCAATCTGGTGAATCAACCAACACCCTACAGGAAAATTCAGCCAGGGGTTGGGATCCGATCTAGCGAATCAACAAACACCCTTCAGGAGCTTTCAGCCAAGGGTTGGTATCCGAAGCAAAAGAAAAATCTGCCAACATTTTATGGTCCCAGCAAACAGCACAGTTTAGTGAAGTGAAGAAATCTTCTAAAGGTACTGTGATCTGCTAAGTACAAGGGAGACAACCATGGCCAGCAGTCCAGAACTTAAACTAGCAGTGAATAATGACAATTATCAGCTGTGGAAGTTTAAAGTTGAAATGCTGCTATCCAGAGATTACATGTGGGATGTTATAATATCTGATAGACCATGGGGGGGACTTACTTCCCACGGGCCCTATGTAGAGGGGGGACTGCTGCCCACACTTACTGCCCATGGTCCATGCGTATGGGGGGGACTTACTGCCTACAGGCCCTATGCAGAAGGAAAGCATGCTGCCCACACTTACTGCCTACATTCCATGCGTATGGGGGGGACTTACTGCCCATGGGCCCTATGTAGAGGGGGGCATGCTGCCCACACTCACTGCCCAGGATCTATGCATATGGGGGGACTTACTGCTCACGGGCCCTATGTAGAGGGGAGGCATGCTGCACACACTTACTGCCCATGGTCCATGCATATGGGGGGACTTACTGCCCAGGGGTTGGGATCCTATCTAGCAAATCAACAAACGCCCTTCAGGAGCTTTCAGCCAAGGGTTGGGATCCGATCTGGCGAATCAAGCAACAACATTCAAGTGAGTTCAGCAAAGGGATTGGGATCCAAACTAGCGAATCAACCAAAACTCCACAGTTGCATTCAGCCAGGGGTTACTCCACAGTTGCATTCAGCCAGGGGTTGGGATCTGATCTGGCGAATCAACCAAAACCCTACAGGTGTGTTTGGCCTGGGGTTGGGATGCCATCTAGCGAATCAACCAACAACCTTCAGTTGCGTTTGGCCCCGGGGTTGGGATACGATCTGGTGAATCAACCAACAACCTTTAGTTGCGTTTTGCCCGGGGTTGGGATACAATCTGGTGAATCAACCAACAACCTTAAAGTGGTTTCAGCAAAGGGATTGGGATTCGAACTAGCAAATCAACCAAAACCCCACAGGTGTGTTTTCGACCTGGGGTTGGGATCCTATCTAGCAAATCAACAAATGCCCTTCAGGAGCTTTCAGCCAAGGGTTGGGATCCGATCTGGCGAATCAAGCAACAACATTCAAGTGAGTTCAGCAAAGGGATTGGGATCCGAACTAGCGAATCAACCAAAACTCCACAGTTGCAAACCCTACAGGTGTGTTCGGCCTGGGGTTGGGATGCCATCTAGCGAATCAACCAACAACCTTCAGTTGCGTTTGGCCCAGGGTTGGGATACGATCTGGTGAATCAACCAACAACCTGTGGGTGAGGTATGCACATGAGGGGTTGGGGGAGGCGGGGTTATGGGCGGTCCAGGGGCGTGGCCGCAAAAAAAGGGGGCATAATGGGGAGGAGATTTAGAACTCTCCGTTGCGGTCAGAGAAAGGCAGCTAGGGGATTAAAATTAAGGCATTGGCTGTGACTTCAACTGTCACATCTATGGCTGCCAGTTGCTAACTGGAAGAACCAGGAAGACAAAACAGGGGCCACAGCACATAGCGCAGCATGGTTGGTCTTATTTCTTTCAGCTTTCTAACTATTGCAGGTTTGGCATGATGATTAACCTATAAATATTTTTTTATTTGAGGACTTGACTTGTCTTTAACATTCTGCAACTGAATGAAATGTTGAAAGAACAAATCTCTGATGCCAAGAATGTTCCAAATATGTTCTACTAGCAAACCCTGTGGCGCAATCTGTCTCATCCACTCGGGGCGAGGACAGGAGCCGGAAGTTGGGTTCACCGGTTGGTTACAGTAAGGGAAATTTTTTTAAAAAATTAAGTTGCCCGCTAAATTGTTTTAGGAGTGCTGAAACTCCTTCCTGGCAGCAGGGTCGTACTGGCCTGCTGGCTAAGGGGGGTGGTAGGTAGGTAGGGAGATAGATAGATAGATAGACAGAGATAGATAGATGATAGAAAGGTAGATAGGTAGGTAGGTAGATAGATAGATGATAGATAGATAGCAGAGATAGATAAATATCAGATAGATCGATAGATAGATAGTAGTGATAGATAGCAGAAATAGATAGATAGCAGAGATAGATAGATAGATAGCAGAGATAGATAACAGAGATAGCAGAGATAGATAACAGAGATAACAGAGATAACAGAGATAGCAGAGATAGCAGAGATAGCGAGATAGAGAGATAGATAGATAGCAGAGAGAGATAGATAGCTGAGATAGATAGATAGCAGATATAGATAGATAGCAGAGATAGATAGATAGCAGAGATAGATAGATAGCAGAGATAGATAGATAGCAAAGATAGATAGTAGATATAGATAGATAGCAGAGAGAGATAGATAGCAGAGATAGGAAGGATATGTCGTCCTTCTATCTCCCATACAGAACAAGCCAATAGTACGGACTTAGATAAATTGGACTCTAGAACCAATATAAACATTAAGAAATATAGATCCTCTAACTTAGTAATAAAGAGAAGAATTGTTTTACAACCAACCTTAGAGGCAACAAATCCATAGTTATTAGAAATTCGGAATCTATATCCATGGACACAATACAATATGAACTGAAGCATTGACGATAAGGATACTACTTGCCACTATCTGTGACCCTATAGAATCCTTTGGAAACATTATAATGAATTGATTACGACGGTATGATTTAAACATCATTGACTACGAGGAACATGAGTTCCTGAGAGTTAAAAATCCTTGTCAACCTATTTTCCATATGCTCCCTAAGGTGCATAAGTCCTTAGTAGATGTCAAGCCAGAACCGATTGTATCCGGGATAGGAATCACTTAATGAACACTTAGCAGAATATGTTGACAACCTGCTTTTACCTATGGTTACGAACATACCCCAGCTATCTGAGAGACCACTGCCTTACTGATATGTTTTTGACAATTTCAAATGGAACCCCGACTATTGTTGGGTATCCATGGATGTTTCTTCCTTGTATACATGTATTGAACATCTATCAGTCTCACAGCGGTTAAATATGTTGTTGAAATTCTTTAATATGTACTGTGATAAACAAATTGTTATATTTTGGAAATACTTGAATATCTGCTTACTCACTAACTACTTTATGTTTGATAACAAGTACTATCTACTCTCGACATAAAACTGATGAAGTAGTTACCGATTTATTTAGAAAGACCATTACAAAAAATGCGATCCTACATGCAGATCAGCACATCACCATCCTGTCATTAACTCCATACCATATGGCCAGTTTATTAGATTGCGCCGTATATGTAAGATTGGGACAACCTTCAATACCCAGGCATTAGACTCTATGGATTGTCTAGCATGAGAGGGTACCAGATAGACAATACTAAAAATGCATATAACAAGGCAGTTTTCTTAACAGAGACAACACACTCTTCACTAATACCAATAAGAAACACAGAAACAGTATAATTATATCAGAAATAACAAAATGGGTAACAACGCACCAACACATCCACACGGACAACGATCTGTTTTCATAGCACGTTTACCAAACAAAGCACTAAGATCACAATATTATAGAAAACACTGGAACGTGTTGGAAGCGGACCCCAAACTTAGGGACATTTTGGGAGAAGGTCCAGATGCTCCTATAGGAAGGCTCGTAAATCGGGACCTATCTATCACACCATCCCTGTTTAAAAACTCCACCTATAGTACCCATCTACTGTTGGAACATAGGGATCATATAAATGTGGAACTCCTAGATGTATGTCCTGCCAATACTCTCAGTATCCACGGATTTTGTGAGCAGTCAGACGGGCCATAAATACAAAATTGGTAGATATCTCAATTGCCGCTCATATAATGTAATTTATCTTGCCACTTGTCAATGTGGCAGCCAATATGTGGGTAAGACCACTAGATTGGCTACTAAAGAATAATGGAACATATTAATGCAACAAAGAGACAGGATCATAAATCAGCCATAGCGGCCTACCTTCTGCCACACATGGTGGATCTTTGTGTATCAAATTTCAACTGATTGATAAATTAGAATGTCTGTCAGAAAGGGCGATTGGCACCGGGAATTGCTTCGTAAAGAAGCATCTGGATGCACCATTTGAAAACCATCACGCCATTGGGCCTCAATGCAGATTTTGAACTAAATTGCTTTGTGGATTGATTGCTCTTTTTCCTTAAAGGAACACTAAACCCAAAAAATTAACTAGTGGCATCTGTTTCATTATTCACAGGGAGGTGAGAACGCTTTTCTCACCTCCCTGTGAATAATAGGACGATCGGGGGACCTGAACTTACTCTAACAGCTGTTTCTGTCCGCGATCGCGCGCCCATCTTTTGAATTGGCGCGCATGCCACAAATGGCGGGACAGACGGCTGTTAGAGCAGGAGCGGCTGCGAGTGGAGCGGCGTGTAAGGTTATTCCAGGTCCCCCGATCGTCCATATTATTCACAGGAGGTGAGAATAAGCGTTCTCACCTCCCTGTGATAATAGAAACGGATGGCACTAGTTATTTTTTTATTTATATGAGTTTAGTGTTCCTTTAATATTTTGGGTCCCTCCTAACTTTTTCCAACACAGTTCACAGTGTATATTTAATCAGAATTCAATGCTACATATGACGATATAACATAATTATGTGATCTTACTCTATATATTTTATATGTATACGGTTATCTTATATCTCTTAAGTGTGTTTATTTTATTTTATATTGTGTCATCTTTACTGTATTATGTATAACCTTCATGTCGTGTGTAATTTACCAGAGTGACTGGTTACTTTGTATGTATCGTAACGCATCAGTCTCTATGTATACATCTGTTTATGATTGCAGCCGGATTTTTAGTGGGTTGGAGCCTTTTCATTGTTCTCACCCATACATATTCCGACGAGATTCTCCCCCTGTGGTCTCTGATGAAGCAGAAGTAACCGCGAAACGTGTCAGGCCACGCCCCTTCCCCTTGGCGTCTTCCCTGTCCATGAAGTCCATGCAGTACTGTTTGCTGGTTTTAACATTTTGTAATAAACGTGAAGTTTATCTACTTAACTGGTTTGAGACACTTTTTGGCTCGAATGTATCTCGCTGCTCCCTACCAACTTATTGCATTTCCTTACTACGTATTTGGTGAGGTCGGACCGACTTGGGAGCGTCTGAGATCCCGGCAGTCATTAACACCTGCGGTGTACTCCCCACAGTAAGTAGACGATCTATTCTATTTGTATCTATCTATCTATCTCTGCTATCTATCTATCTCTTCTATCTGTCTACTATCCCGCTTTATCTATCTCTGCTATCATTCTATCTATCTATCTTTATTATCTATCTATCTCTGCTATCTACTACCTATCCTGATATTTATCTATCTCTGCTATCTATCTTTATCTATCTATCTCTGCTATCCATCTATCTCTGCTTCCATCTATCTCTGCTATCTATCTTCTTATTTATCTATCTCTTCTGTCTATCTCTATCTATCTATCTATCTCTGCTATCTACCTATCTGTATCTCTGAATCTATATATCTAGCTCTGCTATCTATCTATCTTCTATCTATCTATCTATCTCTCATCTATCTATCTATCTATCTATCTATCTATCTATCTCTGCATCTATCTATCTCTGCTATCTATCTATCTCTTCCATCTATCTATCTATCTATCTATCCATCTATCTATCTATATCATCTATCTCGCTATTTCTATCTAATCATCTCTCTATCTCTGCTATCTTCTATCTCTGCTATCTATCTACTCTGTTCTATCTATTCTTATCTCTCTCTGCTATCTATCTATCAATCTCTGCTATCTGCTATCTATCTATCTCTCTCTGCTATCTATCTCTCTCTATCTATCTATCTCTGCTATCTATCTATCTATCTATCTATCTATCTATCTATCTATCTATCTATGTATCTATCTATGTATCTATCTAATCTGTCTATCTATCTCTGCTATCTATCATCTCTCATCTATCTATCTAATCTATCTATCTAGTCTATCTATCTATCTAACTCCTGCTATCTATCTATCTATCTATCTATCTATCTAACTACTCTCTATCTATCTATCTATCTACTATCTATCTATCATCTATCTATCTAACTCTGCTATCTATCTACTAACTCTCATCTATCTATCTATCTATCTATCTATCTATCTATCTATCTATCTATCTAATCTATCTATCATCTATCTCGCTATCTATCTCTCTGCTATCTATCTATCTATCTATCTTCTCATCTATCTATCTATCTCTCTCTATCTATCTCTGCTATCTATCTATCTATCTATCTATCTACCGTATATACTCAAGTATAAACCGAGATAACCGAATTTTCAAGCTAAAAAATCTAATAAAAGTTGTTGACTCGAGTATAACCGAGGGTAGTAACTTGGCATTCAAGATGTTTGAAAACTACAACTCCCAGCTAATAAAGCATGCTGGGAGTTGTAGTTTCCAAACATCTTGATGCCACCCTCACTTGCATTCAAGATGTTTGGAAACTACAACTCCCAGCATGCTTTATTAGCTGGGAGTTGTAGTTTCCAACATCTTGAATGCCAAGTGAGGGTGGCATTCAAGATGTTTGGAAACTGCAACTCCCACTGCTTTATTAGCTGGGAGTTGTAGTTTCCCAAACATCTTGAATGCCACCCTCACTTGGCATTCAAGATGTTTGGAAACTCACACTCCCAGCTAATAAAGCATGCTGGGAGTTGTAGTTTCCAAACATCTTGATGCCACCCTCATCCTCCCATCCAGTTCAGTTTGTACCTGTGGGCTCTCCTCCATCCATCGGGCTTCCTGTTGCTGGCATTGAGGTAAGGTCTTCCCCGTTCCGGCAGCAGCGTCCTCTCCATTCCGGCATCCGTGCGCTCAAATCCCTTTTCTCTGGCGCGCCGGCTTACGTCACTAATTGGCGCCGGCCTTGGCGCCGGGCAGTGACGTCGGAATGCAAAGGATGTTACAGGTACTTAGTGACTTGAGTATAAACCGAGTCCAAGTTTTCAGGCTGGTTTTACAGCCTGAAAAAACTCGTTTATCCTCGAGTATATACGGTATCTATCTCTATTATCTATCTTCTCTCTATCTATCTACTCTATCTATCTCTGCTATCTATAATCTATCTATCTATCTATCTCTGCTATCTATCTATCTCTGCTATATATCTATCTCTCTATCTATCTATCTCTATCTATCTATCTATCTCTCTATCTATCTATCTATCTAGCTATCTATCTCTCTTCTTCTATCTATCTATCTCATCTCTGCTATACTCGTATCTATCTATCTATCTATCTCTGCTATCTATCTATCTATCTATCTATCTATCTCTCTATCTATCTTCTATCTATCTATCTATCTATCTATCTCTCTATCTATCTATTATCTATTCTGCTATCTATCTATCTATCTATCTATCTCTGCTATCTATCTCTCTCTATATATCTGCTATCTATCTCTCTATATCTGCTATCTATCTCTGCTATCTATCTCTCTCTGCTATCTATCTATATCTACTATCTATCTTTGCTATCTATCTATCTCTGCTATCTATCTATCTCTGCTATCTATCTCTCTCTGCTATCTATCTATATCTGCTATCTATCTATCTCAGCTAATCCTCTCTCTGCTATCTATCTATCTCTCTTCTCATCTCTCGCTATCTCTGCTATCTCGGCTATCTCTGTTATCTCTGTTATCTCTGTTATCTATCTCTGCTATCTCTGTTAATCTATCTCAGCTATCATCTATCTCTGCTATCTATCTATTTCTTTCTGCTATCTATCACTACTATCTATCTATCGATCTATCTGATATTTATCTATCTCTGCTATCTCTATCTATCATCTATCTATCTACCTACCTACCTATCTACCTTTCTATCATCTATCTATCTCTTGTCTATCTATCTATCTATCTCCCTACCTACCTACCACCCCCCTTAGCCAGCAGCCAGTACGACCCTGTCTGCCAGGAAGGAGTTTCAAGCACTCCTAAACCAATTTAGCGGGCAACTTAATTTTTAAAAAATTTCCCTTCTGTAACCAACCGGTGAACCCAACTTCCGGCTCCTGTCCTCGCCCCGATGGATTGAGACAGATGAGGGCCACCCAGCATGCAAGGAGGGTAGTACAGCAAGGAGGGTAGTACAGCAAGTCTGTGTAAGACAGACAACACACACACACACACACACACTACCCGAAACCGGCGCTGCTGCTGACTCCGAGTCCGACGCTGATTCCGGTGCTTACCCAAACTTCCGGCACTGCTGATTCCCCTCGCGGGCCGGGGGAAAATGCCGCCTTTTTTCCCCAAAAACACAGACGTACATGCCGCCAGAGCAACTTTTTCAAGTTGCGTCATGGTAGGAGCGGCGCTGACTGTAGAATAAAAGACGTTGGCCAAAAGATTTGTAAGCCCTGCTACCACATCAAGGTAGACTCTTTCAGCAGGGCCCTAACTAACCTAACTATTCTAACCACCCGTGTCTGGGTGCAATTACCATAGATAGAACAGGTGTGTCAGAACCTGAACCAAACCGTTTCAGCCACGTCAAGGCTGGCATCATTGTCATGGTTCTCTTTTAATCTATATATATATATATAGCTTAACATTGAAGATGACTCCCGGGATTTTGAAGACAAACAAATGGCTTTTTCCGCCATATTTATAACTATGGCGGAATAAAACGGTTTGTTGTTCTTCAAAATCCTGTGAGTGCGTCTTCAATTTAAGCTATATGTTTTATGACACCGACAGCACCAGGGTCTAACTACAGCAGAGAGTGCAAGCCGTACAAAACACATCAATACAAGGATTGGGAAAGCACTCCAATTAGGCTAAATTACAACTACATTTAGCGGAAGTGCTACTGATCTGGTCAAAACATTAAAACAAACATTAGAAAAGATACAATGCCACATTCCTAGGCCCCATACAATATATTATCTGCACACTAGCTAAAATTATAAACATAGAAAAGATAATCAATGCACATTCCTAGGCCCCATACCATTCATGTTCTGCACACTGGCATACATTATCAACAAAGGAGTTTTAGAAGTGAAAAACATTCCACCCATGTCAAGGTACTCCCAGTCCAACTGCCTGGGGGCTACTGAAGGATCAACCGGTTTAGATGAAGACACATATCCGAGCACTCCAAGGTCTCCCTGGGACCGAAAAGTTGCCACTTGTGTGAATAAACTCACTATATCTATATCATTCATATATATATATATATATATATATATATATATATACACACATACACACACATATATATAAAGCAGCTTTGATATAATAAATAATTATAATCATAATTCATACCAGACAGATTTCCTTCAGGGACCAGGCTTCAGCTCCTCCAGATATCCTCCGGTTGACCACACGTCCTTCCAGATTGTCCTCATTGAGTCTCGAGACTCTTGAATGGTGATCCTTCTCCACCACAGGCCCTAGTCCCAGGGCGGAACGAACTTAGTGAGCCCCCAGCAAAATTTTGGATGGGGCGCCCCCCCCCCCTGCCATTCTCTATCTATCACTCCATCATCTATCTCTCCATCTATCTATCTCTCCATCTATCTATCTATCCATCTATCTATCTATCTAACGCTATCTATCACTGTATCATCTTTTTGTTTACAGTAAATACCCATGGCTGGCCAAACCAGTGCTGATTCTACAATTCGCACTTGGGCAATAATACCAGATCAGTGAAGGACATCCTATATACTAAAAGACTGCTGTAAATTGCATGGACGCTGGACCCATTTGCTCGAGCACTGCATCACAATGTGGGAGGATGGAGGAGGTACGCGTGGAGGGAAGCTTGCAGAGGGAGTGCGTGCGCCACAGGGTTTGCTAGTAGAACAGATTTGGAACATTCTTGGCATCAGAGATTTGTTCTTTCAACATTTCATTCAGTTGCAGAATGTTAAAGACAGTCAAGTCCCTCAAATAAAAAATATTTATAGGTTAATATCATCATGCCAAACCTGCAATAGTTAGAAAGCTGAAGAAATACGACCAACCATGCTGCTGGCTATGTGCTGTGGCCCCTGTTTTGTCTTCCTAGTTCTTCCATTTAGCAACTGGCAGCCATAGATGTGACAGTTTGAAGTCACGCCATGCCTTAATTTTAATCCCCTAGCTGCCTTTCTCTGAGCATGCTCACAGGGAGATGTAATAAAAGTTCTTAGTTTAAAAATGGTGCTAAATTTTGCCCCAACCAATCAGATTTATTTACCATTTGATAGCTAACATCTGATTGGTTGGGGCAAAATTAGCACCATTTTTAACAATACAGCTTTTATTACATCTCCTGAAAGCCCAGCCTGTGTTGTAGTTTCCAGTGTCTAGGGTAAGGATAGTTTGCTGTGTATTACATACGGCCATCACCTAACGAGACATAGAGTAGTTTATAATGTAAAGTTTTGAATGTTGGCCTAGAAATTCAATCTAACCTACAACAGCCATCAGATGTTTAAAACTGCAGTGAACCCGACAACCTGATTGGCTGCTGTAGATTATCAGACACAGACTAAACCTTTTTGCCCCCAAAGACCCTTTCAGTTACCTTGCTATCCTGTGTTGAATAATCACTTCTACACCATACTCCCCCAGGCTCTCCCCTACCTGCATGTCCACTGGCCTGGTACAGTCTCACACACTTACTTCACTTCACACATTCCTTTCCTTGGCTGATTCGCTGACTGAAGAGGCGGGCTTTCTTGGGAAGGGGCTTTCTCTGCTGTGTATTGCTGTTTAGTATGGACAGTTGTTGTTGGGACCCGCGCAATGTGCATCCTCCGCCATGTATGGATCTTGGAGCAGCCGCCCCAGCCCCGGGACCTATGTATGTGTCAGTTGTGAGTGGGTTGGCCCATTTGGAATCTGGAGTACAGAGTCTAAGGGGTAAACTTGCAGCATTGTCAGGACTTGTGGCAAACCTGGGGGAAATGCAGGTACTGGCAGGGCCAGTAAACTGGGTGGGGTGGAGATGGCAGATAAGGATGAAGGAATAGATTTGTAAGGGTCACCAGGGAAGTAGGGGACGGAAGGATAGGGGGGGGGAGGGGCTTCTTGGGGGGCTTCTTTTTCTTATCTTCTTTTCTTCTTTCTTCCTCTGTTCTTCCTTCTTTCTATCCTTCCCTCTTTCGGTGGAGGGGGCTTCTTCTTCCCAGCTGGTGGGGGGGTGGGGCCTTTTCTTCTTCCCCAGCTGGTTTCATCCCATCCCAACAGGATTTTGCCATTTTTAAAGGGTGAAGATGTGGGGGACGTGGCTAATTGCTATAGGCTCGGAGTTATATCAGAAATAACAAAATGGGTAACAACGGCACCAACACATCCACACGGGACAACGATCTGTTCTTCATAAGCACGTTTACCAAACAAAGCACTAAGATCAACAATATTATGAGAAAACACTGGAACGTGTTGGAAGCGGACCCCAAACTTAGGGACATTTTGGGAGAAGGTCCTAGATGCTCCTATAGGAAGGCTCGTAATATCGGGACCTATCTATCACCATCCCTGTTTAAAAACTCCACCTATAGTACCACCTCTACTTGGTTGGAACATAAGGGATCATATAAATGTGGAACTCCTAGATGTATGTCCTGCCAATACATCTCAGTATCCACGGATTTTGTGAGCAGTCAGACGGGTCATAAATACAAAATTGGTAGATATCTCAATTGCCGCTCATATAATGTATAGCAGTAATAGAGAGATAGAGATAGCAGATATATAGAGAGAGATAGATAGCAGAGATAGATAGATAGCAGAGATAGATAGATTAGATAGCAGAAATAGATAGATAGCAGAGATAGATAGATAGATAGATAGATAGATAGATAGATAGATAGATAGATAGATAGATAGATAGGAAGTACAGAGAGAGATAGATAGATAGATAGATAGATAGCAGAGATAGATAGATAGATAGATAGCAGAGATAGATGAGCTAGATAGATAGTAGAGATAGATAGCAGAAGATAGATAGATAGATAGATAGATAGATAGGATAGATAGATAGAGAGATAGATCTATAGCAGAGATAGAATAGATAGCAGAGATAGATAGATAGATAGATTATATTTGATAGCAGAGATAGATAGAAGATAGATAGATAGATAGATAGATAGATAGATAGATAGATACCGTATATACTCGAGGTATAACCGAGTTTTTCACGGCTGTAAAACCAGCCTGAAAACTTGGACTCGGTTTATACTCAAGTCACTAAGATACCTGTAACATCCTTTGCATTCCGACGTCACGCCGGCGCCAAGGCCGGCGCAATTAGGACGTAAGCCGGCGCGCAGAGAACAGGGATTGACGCGGCACGGATGGCCGGAATGGAGAGGACGTGCTGCCGGAAAGGGGAAGACCTTACTCAATGCCAGCAAACAGGAAGCCCGATGGACTGGAGGAGAGCCCACAGGTACAAACTGAACTGGATGGGAGGAATGAGGGTGGCATTAAGATGTTTGGAAAACTCAAACCAGCATGCTTTATTAGCTGGGAGTTGTAGTTTCCAAACATCTTGAATGCCAAGTGAGGGTGGCATTCAAGATGTTTGGGAAACTACAACTCCCACTAATAAAGCATGTTGGGAGTTGCAGGTTCCAAAACATCTTGAATGCCACCCCTCACTTGGCATTCAAGAGTTGGAAACTACAACTCCAGCTAATAAAGCATGCTGGGAGTTGTAGTTTCCAAAATCATCTTGAATGCCAAGTGAGGGTGGCAGTCAAGATGGTTTGGAAACTACAACTCCCAGCATGCTTATTAGCTGGGAGGTTGTATTTTCAAACATCTGAATGCCAAGGTTACTACCCTCGGTTTTATACTCGAGTCAACAACTTTTATTAGATTTTTTAGCTGAAAATTGGTACTCGGTTATACTTGAGTATATACGGTAGATAGATAGATAGATAGATAGATAGCAGAGATAGATAGAGATAGATAGATAGATAGATGAGATAGATAGATAGATAGATAGATAGCAGAGATAAGATAGATAGGAGTAGATAGATAGATAGAAGATAGATAGATAGATAGATAGATAGATAGATAGATAGATAGTAGATAAGCCAGAGTTAGATAGAAGATAGCAGAGTAGATAGCTAGATAGATAGATAGATAGTATAGATAGATAGATAGATAAGAAGAGTTTAGATAGATAGATGATTGATAGATAGATAGCAGATAGATAGATAGAAGATAGATAGATAGATAGATAGATAGATCGCAGAGATAGATAGACAGATTAGATAGATACATAGAGAGATACATAGATAGATAGATAGATAGATAGATAGATAGATAGATAGATAGATAGCAGAGATAGATAGATAGAGGAGATAGATAGAGAGAGAGATAGATAGATAGCAGATAGCAGAGGATTGAAGATAGATAGCAGAGAGAAAGATATTAGCAGAGATAGATAGATAGCAGAGATAGATAGATAGCAGAGTAGATAGCAGAGATGATGGATAGATAAATAGCAGAGATAGATAGATTAGATAGATAGATAGGATAGATAGATAGATAGATAGATTAGAGAGATAGATAGATAGATAAGTAGTAGCAGAGATAGATAGATAGCAGAGATAGATAGATGATAGATAGATAGATAGATAGATGGAGTAGATAGATAGATAGATAGATAGATAGATAGATAGCAGAGCTAGATATATAGATATCAGAGATACATAGATAGGTAGATAGCAGAGATAGATAGATAGATAGAGCGATAGACAGAAGAGATAGATAAATAAGTAGATAGATAGCAGAGATAGATGGATAGCAGAGAAGATGGATAGCAGAGATTGATAGATAGATTAGATAGATAGCAGAGATAGATAAATATCAGAGATAGATAGATAGATAGCAGAGATAGATAGATAATAAAAACGATAGATAGAAGTAGATAGCAGAGATAGATAAAAGCAGAATAGATAGGACAGATAGAAGAGATAGAAGATAGCAGAGATAGATAGATAGATACAAAATAGAATAGATCGTCTACTTACTGTGGGGAGCTACACCGCAGGTGTTAATGACTGCCGGGATTCTCAGACGCTCCCAAGTCGGTCCGACCTCACCAAAATACGTAGTAAGGAAATGCAATAAGTTGTGTAGGGAGCAGCGAGATACATTCGAGCCAAAAAGTGTCTCAAAACCGTTAAGTAGATAAACTTACGTTTATTACAAAATGTTTAAAACCAGCAAACACGTACTGCATCGGACTTCATGGACAGGGAAGACGCCAAGGGGAAGGGGCGTGGCCTGACACGTTTCGCGGTTTACTTCGCTTCATCAGAGGACCACAGGGGCGAGAATCTCGTCGGAATATGTATGGGTGAGTATAACTAATGAAAAGGCTCAACCCACTAAAAATCCGGCTTGCAATCATAAACAGATTATACATAGAGACTGATGCAGGTTACGATACATACAACAGTAACCAGTCACTCTGGTAAATACACACGCATGAATGGTTTATGACATAATACAGTAAAGATGACACAATATAAAATAAATATAAACACACTTATAGAGATATAAGATAACCGTATACATATTAAAATATATAGAGTAAGATCACATAATATGTTATATCGTCAGTATGTAGCATTGAATTCTGATTTAAATATACACTGTGAACTGTGTTGGAAAAAGTTAGGAGCGGACCCAACCAAATTATTAAAGGAACACTAAACTCATATAAATAAAAAAATAACTAAGTGCCATCCGTTTTATTATTCACAGGGAGGTGAGAACGCTTATTTCTCACCTCCCGTGAATAATAGGACGATCGGGGGACCTGGAACTTACCTTACACGCGCTCCACTCGCAGCCGCCTGCCTAACAGCCGCTCTGTCGACCATCTTGTGCGCATGCGCGCCAATTCAAAAGATAGGGCGCGCGATCGGACAGACAGCTGTTAGAGTAAGTTCCAGGTCCCCCGATCGTCCTATTATCACAGGGAGGTGAGATAAGCGTTCTCACCCTCTGGTGAATAATAGAAACAGATGCCACTTAGTTATTTTTTGGGTTTAGTGTTCCTTTAAGGAAAAAGAGCAAATCAACCACAAGCAATTTAGTTCAAAATCTGCATTGAGGCCCAATGGCGTGATGGTTTCAAATGGTGCATCCAGATGCTTCTTTCGAAGCAATTCCCGGTGCCAATCGCCCTTCTGACAGACATTCTAATTTTATCATCAGTTGAAATTTGATACACAAAGATCCACCATTGCTGGTCAGAAGGTAGGCCGCTAGGCTGATTTATGATCCTGTCTCTTTGTTGCATTAATATGTTCCATTATTCTTTAGTAGCTAATCTAGTGGTCTTACCCACATATTGGCTGCCACATTGACAAGTGGCAAGATAAATTCATTAATGAGCGGCAATTGAGATATCTACCAATTGTATTTATGACCCGTCTGACTGCTCACAAAATCCGTGGATACTGAGAATGTATTGGCAGGACATACATCTAGGAGTTCCCATTTATATGATCCCTTATGTTCCAAAACCAAGTAGAGGTGGTACTATAGGTGAGTTTTAACAGGGTGGTGATAGATAGGTCCCGATATACGAGCCTTCCTATAGGGGCATCTAGGACCTTCTCCCAAAATGTCCCTAAGTTTGGGGTCCGTTCCAACACGTTCCAGTGTTTTTCTATAATATTGTTGATCTTAGTGCTTTGTTGGTAAACGTGGTTATGAAGACAGACGTGTCCCGTGTGATGTGTTGGTGCCGTTGTTACCCATTTGTTATTTCTGATATAATTATATCTGTTTCGTGTTTCTTATTGGTATTAGTGAAGAGTGTGTCTCTGTTAAGAAAACTGCCTTGTTATATGCATTTTTATATTGTCTATCTGGTACCCTCTCATGCAGACAATCCATAGATCTAATGCCTGGGTATTGGGTGCCAATTCTTACATATACGGCGCAAACTAAAAAACTGGCCATATGGTATGGAGTTAATGACAGTATGGTGATGTGCTGAATCTGCATGTAGGATCGCATTTTTTGTAATGTCTTTCTAATAAATCGGTAACTACTTCATCATGTTTTATGTCGAGATGTAAGAGTACTTGTTATCAAACATAAAGTAGTTAGTAGAAGCAGATATTCAAGTATTTCCAAAATATAAAATTGTTTTAACAGTACATATTAAAGAAATTCAACAATATTTAACCGCTGGTGAGACCTGTAAGATGTTCAATACAGTGATACAAGGAGATTACATCCATGGATACCCAACAATAGTCGGGGTTCCATTTGAAAATTGTCAAAAAACATATCAGTAAGGCAGTGGTCTCTCAGATAGCTGGGTAGTTCGTAACCATAGGTAAAAGCAGGTTGTCAACAATTCTGGCTAAGTGTTCATTAAGTGATTCCTACCGGTACAATCGGTTCTGGCTTTGACATCTACTAAGGAAGGACTATGCACCTTAGGGAGCATATGGAAAATAGTGTTGTACAAGGATTTTAACTCTCAGGAACTCATGTTCCTCGTCGTCAATGATGTTTAAATCATACCCGTCGTAATCAATTCATTATAATGTTTCCAAAGGATCTATAGGGTCACCAGATAGTGGCAAGTAGTATCCTTATCGTTCAACTGCTTTCGTAGTTCATATTGTATTGTGTCCAGGACTATAGATGCCGAATTTCTAATACTAATGGATTGTGTTGCCTCTAAGTTGTTGAAAACAATTTTCTCTTTATTACTAAAGTTAGGGATCTATATTTCTTAATGTTTTATATTGTTCTAGAGTCCAATTATCTAAGTCCGTATTTATTGGCCTTGTTCTGTATGGGATAGAAGGACGACATATTCCCAGGCCCGTATGTGTCACGAGATGTATTTTCCATTATCGTACAAAGTAGATAGTGTTAGTATGTATGTTTATCTAACAGATTATTCGTTGTTACATCATTAATATTTGGGAGGGTATTTACAGATGATTCATTATGGTTCTCGCTGATATATATCCGTTTGGATGTACTTAATGCCAGACCCGTCGGATATGGTACTAAAGGATGTTTCTTCATCTCTAAAAGACTAAAGTGCTCTTAAGAGTTAATTTTCTGATACCTGTTAAGGTCTATAAGAACATCGAAATCGTCCATAGGTTGATCTATGACATAATAAGGCCTTATTTAAGACACGAGTTGGTCCAGCGTTAAAATATGTGGGACAAATTAATAACCATGCTATATTATTCTCCGAGATGGGTATATTTCTTGTTAAATCGACTCGTTATACCTCTTTTTTCTTTCCCCTGCTGGCTTGAGAATAGATGTTCTCTTTACCTTTCTTGTTGCTCCTTCTATTCAGGGTTCTCCTACATTTTCTCTTTCGATTGTGTCCGGACTCCGCAAATATCGTGGGGTCTGAGTCTCTCGTTATGGACGCCATGTTTGGGAACATATCGGAGATAGAGAGATAGCAGAGATAGATAGATGCAGAGAGATGATGCGAAGCGAAGATGGAAGCAGAGATAGAGGATACAGAGATAGATGGATAGGAGATAGATATAGATTAGATAGATAGCAGAGATAGATAATATCAGAGATAGATAGATAGATAGCAGGAGATAGATAGATAAAACGATAAATAGATAGATAGATAGATAGATAGATAGCAGAGATAGATAAATAGCAGAGATAGATAGACAGATGAGACAGAGAAGAGATAGATAGATAGATAGATAGATAGATAGATAGATAGATAGATATATAGATAGGTAGATAGATAGATAGATAGATAGATAGAATAGATAGATAGATAGATAGATAGAAGCAGAGATAGATAGATAGCAGAGATAGATAAATATCAAGATAGATAGATAGATAGATAGATAGATAGATAAATAGCAGAGTAGATCATAAATAGCAGAGATAGTAGATAGATAAATACCAGAGATTGATAGATAGACAGAAGAAGAGATAGATAGATAGCAGAGATAGATAAATAATCTATTAATAATATAATCTATATATAAAATATATAATCTAGATAATAGTTAGGGCCCTGCTTAAAGAGTCTACCTGACGTGTTAGCAGGGCTTACAAATTTCTGGCCAACACTTTTATTCTAGAGTATGGTAGGCTTTCTAATGTAATGTACCAGTTGCACCAACATGTTTTTAGTGTTTTCTAAAAATAGGAGAAGCGATTGATAAATAAACCATTTTCAAAAACAAAAATATGAAAATTTGCCACACCCACGCGCTAAACCACACCCACAGACTAAACCACACCACACATAAGCCACCGCCATTTGCCGCGCGTGTGAGGACGCACTACGCATGCCGCTCAGTCTAGGGCGGCATTCAAAAAGTATTTTTCAGGTGCCAAAAACCCTAGGGACACCCCTGTCCATATAATAAATTGTCCACCATAGATAAATGACACACCAAGTATAAATGAAAAAAATATATTATAAATGACACACACAGCCAATTATAAAATGTCCCCCATAGTATAAATGAAACACACTCACCCATATAATAAATATCCCACAATAGTATAAAAACCTTTTAGTGTCATTTATACTATTTTAGAGGTTTTAGTGGTTTTGTGCAGGATTTAACACCAGCAAATAGCTGGCATTAAAATCCCGTTAGTGAGTAAAATCCAAAACTTCATAACACGAGAATCGACTGCGAACAGGACATTATCCGAGCGATAGCAGCAGATGGTATTTCCTTGAAAGCAAACTACATTACTTTAACATTAAATAATAAAAATATAATTTGAGAACCCACGGTTTTCCTGAGTCAAATCAGAGAGTGTCGGCCGAATTCAGTTTCCTCTCATCTTTAACCAGTCCATAGAGAAAATATCATCATGAAGAAAGTTTATATAGTTCATATAATGGTATTCTGAGGGTTGAAGTTTCAGTTGAGTCAGCAAAGAGTTTGGGATCCCAACTAGTGAATTAACCAACACAGTTTATTCAGTGGGTGTGGGATCCAATCTGGCGAATCAATCAACAAACACTACAGGTGTGTTTTGGCTCGGGGGTGGGATCCGATCTACGAATCAACAACAAACCTTCAGTTGCCTTGGCTCGGGGTAGGATCCAATCTGGCAAATCAACACCCAACAACCTTCAGGTGCATTCAGTCAGGGTTGGGATCCGAACTAGCAAATCACCAACACACACATGGGCATTGGAGACAGAGGATGGATCCGATATGGCGAATCAACCCAACACCCCTAAGGTGAATAAGCTGGGTGTTAGTATCCAATCTAGTGTAATCAACCAATACCCCACAGGTGAATTCGGCCAGGGGTTGGGATCCCAATCTAGCGAATCTACAAACACCCTTCAGGAGTGTTCAGCCAAGATTGGGATTAATTTGGCGAATCAAACAACTCTCTTCAGATGTGTTCAGAAAAGGGGTTTGGATCGGATATAGCGAATCAACCACACTCCACAGTTGAATTAGCTGCGGGGTTGGGATCCGATCTGGTGAATCAACCAACAACCTTAGGTGTTTGAGTCGGGGTTGGGACCTGACCAAGCGAATCAACAAACACCCGACAAAGTGCATTCAGACAAAAGAGGGATCCGATCTGGCGAATCAACCAACACCCCCAGGTCATAAGCCAGGTGTTAGGATCCAATGGTGAATCAACCAACACCCACAGGTATATTCAGCCAGGGGTTGTATCGATCTAGCAAATCACAAACACCCTTC
This sequence comes from Hymenochirus boettgeri, assembly GCA_019447015.1. Taxonomy (NCBI): domain Eukaryota; kingdom Metazoa; phylum Chordata; class Amphibia; order Anura; family Pipidae; genus Hymenochirus; species Hymenochirus boettgeri. Next base: position 106,182,462 of record CM033474.1, on the reverse strand, counting down.
AGGAGCTTTCAGGCAAGGTTTGGTGAATCAAACAACAACCATTCAGGTGAGTTCAGCAAAGGGATTGTGATCCGAACTAGCGAATAACCAACACTGCCACAGTTGCATTCAGCGGGGGTTAGGATCCGATTCGGCGAACAATCAAAAACCCTACAGGTGTGTTCGACTGGGGTTGGGATCGATCTGGAAAATCAACCAACCACCTTCAAGGGCGTTCAGTCAGGGGTTGGGATCCGAAACTAGCGAATCAACCAACATCCCAAAGGCTTCAGACATAGGATGGGATCCGATCTGGCAAATCAACCACACCCCTAAGGTGAATAAGCCGGGTTGTTAGGACCAATCTGGTGATCAACCAACACTCTATCAGTAAATTCAGCCAGGGTTGGGATCTGATCTAGCGAATCAACCAACAATGAATTAAGCCATGGGTTAGGTTCCTATTTAGTGAATCAACCAACACCCACTGTTGATTCGGCAAGGGATTGGGATGCGATCTAGTGAATCAACCAACACCCCATAGGTGAATATTAAGCAAAGGAGGGTCCGACTTGGCGAATCAACAAACCCCGCTATTGCAATCGGCAATGGGTTGAGATCCGATCTGGTGAATCAACAACACCCCCGGATGCATCGGGCCAGGGTTGGGATCCGATCTGGCGAATCAACCAACAACCTTCAACGTGCGTTCAGTCAGGGGTTGGGATCGAACTAGCAGAATCAAACAATTCGCATTTTAGACAGAGGATGGGATTGTGGATGCATTTAGACAGAGGATGGATTCGATCTGGCGAATCAACCAACACCCTAAGGGTGAATCTAGCGGGGTGTTAGGCTCCAATCTGGTGAATCAAAGCAACACCCCCACAGGTAAATCAGCCAGGGGTTTGGATCCGATCTAGCGAATCAACAAACACCTTCAGAGCTTCAGCCAAGGGTTGGGATTTGATTTGCCGAATCAAGCAACACTCTTCAGGTTTTTCAAAAAAGGGTGGGATCCGAACTAGTGAACAACCAACACTCCACGTTGCATTCAGCCGGGGGTTGGGATCTGATCTGGCCCGCTTCAGTTTCCTCTCCTCTCTAATCAGTCCTATAGAAAATATCATCACGCGGAAAGTCAAAGTTTTCAAGTCCATAATGTAATCCGGAAGGTTTGAAATCCTGCATATTGGAATCCAGGGTTTGGATGTTATATTCCCAAACATCTATAATCCAACTTGTTGGCTTGAGGATGTTTGTTCTTACCCATCTCAGGTTAGGTACAAAACTGTCACGGGCTCGATGTTCTTCTTGCCAGCGTTGTAGCATGCAGTGTTAGACTACTGCATCCTTTCCCTCTGCCCAAAACACTGAAATGTATAGTTGTAATTATTTTGTTTTTTCAAAGTCTTCAAAGGTATTTTCAACAAACATTTGTTTCTGTGTGCGTTTTGGTCTATCTAGGAGACATAACTGCAAATTCAGCATTAATTCCCACATACCTTTCAAGCGCTATGCAATTTTGTGACAGTACAGTAGCTCCTTAACATGGTAGTAATCCATGTACTCCCCTGCACCACAATTCACTGCAGCAGTTGATGGTGCGGGGCTGGTCTGGTGCTTCTGGCTGGTGGTACTCATGGGTGCTGTCGGTTTGGTCATCTTTATCGGCAGTAGTTAAATGGTGAACGGTCTCTAGGTCCAGATCACTGACACATACAAGATTGCGCCTAGTGAGTGTGACAGTCACATACAAGTTTGCCTCCAGTGAGTGTCCAGATCCAATTGTGGATAATCAACCAACAATCTTCAGGTGCGTTTTAGTCAGGGTTGGAATCCGAATTAGAGATCAACCAACACCCCACAGGTGCATCAGAGGAGGATGGGATCCGACTGGCGAATTAACCAACACCCCTCAGAAGAATTAAGCCGGGGGTTAGGATACAATCTAGGCAAGGGGTTGGGATCCGATCTGGGGAATAAACCAACATCCTTCAGGTGCTTTCGTCAGGGGTTGGGATATTGGTCTGTCGAATAACCAACCCTCTTTAGGTGTGTTCAGCCAAAGGGGTTGGGAACCAACTAGCGAATCAACTAACACACCAGTTGCATTCAGCCGGGGGTTGAGATCTGATCTGGCGAATCTACCAACACCCAGACTTGTGAATTCGGCAAGGGGTTGGTATCCGATCTGGCGAATTAACCAAACACTCTCAGGTGAATAAAGAAAAGGGGTTAGGATCCGATCTGGTGAATTAACCAACACCTCACTGGTGCATTCAGCCAGGGGTTGGGATCCGATCTGGTGAATCAACAAACACCCCACAGATAAATTTGGCCAGGGTTGGGATCCAATCTGGCGAATCAAGCAACACCATTCAGGTGAGTTCAGCAAAGGATTGGATCTGAACTAGCAAATCAACCAACACTCCACAGTTGCATTCAGCTGGGGATGGGACCCTACAGGGTTTTTCGACCTGGGTTGGGACCCGATCTAGCGAATTAACCAACAACCTTCAGTTGCGTTTGGCCCGGTTGGGATTCGATCTATCGATCAACCAATAACCTTCAAGTGCGTTCATCAGGGGTTGGGATCAGAACTAGCGAATCAACACAACACACCAAAGGTGCATTCAGACAGAGAATGGGATCGATCTGGTAAATCAACCAACACCCCTAAGGTGAATAAGCCCAGGTGTTAAGATCCAATCTGGTGAATCAAACAACACCCCACAGGTCAATTCAGCCAAGGGTTGGGATCCGATCTGGCGAATCAAGCAACAACATCAAGTGAGTTAGCAAAAAGAATGGGATCCGAACTAGCGAATCAACCAAAACTCCTCAGTTGCATCACCGGGGGTTGGGATCCGATCTGGCGAATCACACCAAAACCCTACAGGTTTTCGGCCTGGGGTTGGGATGCCATCTAGCGAATCAACAAACAACCTTCAGTTGGTTTGGCCTGGGGTTGGGATACGATCGGTGGAATCAAAACAACAACCTCAAGTGGTTTCAGCAAAGGGTTGGGATCCGAACTAGCGAACCAACCAACACTCCAAGTTGAATCAGCCAGGGGTTGGGATCCGATCTGACGAATCAACCAAAAACCTTCACGTTGGTTGGCCCGGGGTTGGGATCCGATCTGGCGAATCAACAACAACCTTCAGTGAGTTCAGTCAGGGGTTGGGATCCGAACTAGTGAATCAACCAACACTCAGAGTTGGCATTCAGCCAGGGGTTGGGATCCGATCTGACGAAATCAACCCAAAAACCTTCAGTTGCATTTTGCCCGGGGTGGGATCCGATCTGGCAAATCAACCCAAACAACCTTCAAGTGAGTTCAGTCAGGGTTGGGATCTGAAACTAGCGAATCAACCAACACCCCACAGGTGTGTTTTCGACCTGGGGTTGGGATCCTATCTAGCAAATCAACAAACGCCTTCAGGAGCTTTCAGCCAAGGGTGGGATCCAACTGGCGAATCAAGCAACAACATTCAAGTGAGTTCAGCAAAAGGATTGGGATCTGAACTAGCTATCAACCAAAACTCCACAGTTGCATTCAGCCGGGGGTTGGGATCCGATCTGGTGAATCAACCAAAAACCTACGGTGTGTTAGGCCGGGTGTGGGATGCCATCTAGCGAATCAACCAACAACCTTCAGTTGCGTTTGGCCCGGGGTGGAATATGATCTGGTGAATCAACCAACAACCCTCAGTTGCGTTTGGCCCGGGGTGGGATACGATCTGGTTAATCAACCAACAACCTTCAGTGGTTTCAGGAAGGGTTGGGATTCGAACTAGCGAATCAACCAACACTCCACAGTTGCATTCAACCAGTGGTTGGGATACGATCTGAAGAATAACCAAAAACCTTCAGTTGCGTTTGGCTGGATCTGGCGAATCACCAACACCCCTAAGGTTAATTAAGCCAGGTGATAGGATCAATCTGGTGAATCAACCAAAACCCCACAGGTAAATTCAGCCAGGGTTGGGATCCTATCTAGCAAATCAACAAACGCCCTTCAGGAGCTTTCAGCCAAGGTGGGACCAATCTGGCGAATCAAGCAACAACATTCAAGTGAGTTCAGCAAAGGGATTGGGATCCGAACTAGCGAATCAACCAAAACTCCACAGTTTGCATCACCAGGGGTTGGATCGATTGGCGAATCAACCAAAACCCTACAGGGTGTTTGGCCTGGGGTGGGATGCCATTCTAGCGAAACAACCAACAACCTTCAGTTGCGTTTGGCCCCGGGGTTGGGATACGATCTGGTGAATCAACCAACAACCTTTAGTTGCGTTTTGCCCGGGGTTGGGATACAATCTGGTGAATCAACCAACAACCTTAAAGGGATAGTCCACCAAAAATAAAACTTTTTATATGTTCTTATATAATAGCACCAACCTCAAACGCCATGTTCATTTTTTAATATACATTTGCTTGGCTGTTATATTTAATGAGATATAATCAGGCTGCCACTCCTCTCCACTTCACTTTAGATGACCCGAGCTGCAGCTTAGAAAAAAAAAAAATTCTTGCTGTGTTTGTGTGTGTCGCCACTCTCTCCTATCTCTCTCTCTTGGTGGCTGGCTGCAGTGTTTATCTGGATTTCAGTTCATAAAAACCTTACAGCTGTGATTGGTTGAGAGGGAAAATACCAGGATCCAGGGGTCAGACCATTAAGATGCAACTTCCTCTGTTCTCACTGCTGGATGCTAACAGACATGCTCAAGAAATGAAAAGAACAGAGGCAAGGTATGTAAACCTGTCTCTGGTCATCGCTGATTGGTCCATGTTGCAGGATTAAGCCAGCTACAAAGGTCTGTACTTTTGAACCACTGGACCGATTTACATGCTGTAAGTTTGTTTTGGAGCACTTATTTGGGCCAAATAAATAAAAAGTTAGTTTGGGGGTGGACTTGCCCTTTAAAGTGGTTTCAGCAAAGGGATTGGGATTCGAACTAGCGAATAACAACACTCACAGTTGCATTAGCCAGGGGTTAGGATCCGATTCTGACGAATCAACCAAAAAACCTTCAGTTTGCGTTTGGCCGGGGTTGGGATCCGATTGGCTAATCAACCAAAACTTCAAGTGAGTTCAGTAGGGGTTGGGATTCCGAAACTAGCGAATCAACCAAACACCCACAGGTGTGTTTTCGACTGGGGTTGGGATCCTATCTAGCAAATCAACAAACGCCCTTCAGGAGCTTTCAGCCAAGGGTTGGGACGATCTGGCGATACTACAAGACAACAACATTCAAGTGAGTTTCAGCAAAGGATGTGGATCCGAACTAGCGATCAACCAAAACTCCACAGTGGCATCAGCCAGGTGGTTGGGATTGATCTGGCGAATAAACCACAAACCCTACAGGTGTGTTGGCCTGGGGTTGGGATGCCCAGCGGAAATCAACCAACAACCTTCACGTTTGAGTTTGGCCCAGGGTTGGGATACGATCTGGTGAATCAACCAAACAACCTTTAGTTGCGTGTTGGCCGGGGTTGGGATACGATCTGGTGATGAATCAACCAACAACTTAGTGGTTTAGGAGGGGGTTGGGATTCGAACTAGCGAATCAACAACCACTCCACAGTGGCATTCAGCCAGGGGTTGGGATCCGATCTGACGATCAAACCAAAAACTTCAGTTGCGTTTGGCGGATCTGGCGAATCAACCAACAATCCTAAGGTTAATTAACAGGGGTTAGGATCCAATCTGGGGAATCAAACAAACACCCACAGGTAAATTCAGCCAGGGTTGGGGGACCTATCTAGCAAATCAACAAACGCCCTTCAGGAGCTTTCAGCCAAGGGTTGGGATCCGATCGGCGAATTCAAGCAACAACATTCAAGTGAGTTCAGCAAAAAAATGGGATCCGAAACTAGCGAATCAACCAAAACTCCTCAGTTGCTTCACCGGGGGTTGGATCTGATCTGGCGAATCAACAAAACCCTACAGGGTTGTGTTCGGCCTGGGGTTGGGGATGCCATCTAGCGAATCAACCAACAACCTGGATCCGATCTGACGAATCAACCAAAAACCTTCAGTTGCGTTTGGCCCGGGGTTGGGATCCGATCTGGCTAATCAACCAACAACCTTCAAGTGAGTTCAGTCAGGGGTTGGGATCCGAACTAGCGAATCAACCAAAACCCCACAGGTGTGTTTTCGACCTGGGGTTGGGATCCTATCTAGCAAATCAACAAACGCCCTTCAGGAGCTTTCAGCCAAGGGTTGGGATCCGATCTGGCGAATCAAGCAACAACATTCAAGTGAGTTCAGCAAAGGGATTGGGATCCGAACTAGCGAATCAACCAAAACTCCACAGTTGCATTCAGCCAGGGGTTTAGAGAACTGGTTATTGGACCGCAAACAGAGAGTGGTGGTTAATGGAACTACATCTATGTGGGCTGAAGTTCTAAGCGGAGTGCCTCAGGGTTCTGTACTGGGGCCGCTTCTATTTAATCTGTTTATAAATGACTTAGAAGGGGGCATTGAGAGCAAGGTCCCTAACTTCTCTATCTACCCTGTTGTAGTTTAAAAAGGTTCCCTCCCCCCCAACCTAGTGTTAAAATTCTCCTCCAACCCCCAGCCATCTTCTCCCCCAATAAACAGTTGCACCACCACCATTGAGGTGCCATCCGTCACTACTAACGAGCCTGTAGCCAAAGAACAAGTTCAGCGCCCAGTTTCTCTAAAAAACCCAAAAACCCATTCTCCTTACCCACTCTCTTAGCCCGCATTTATACTCCTGAGCTCCCGTGGACTCCCTAGCGTCAGCCACGAGCTGCGTAGTGTAGTATTTCTGAAATCACTACCCTGAGGTCCTGCTTTTAACTTGGCCCCTAATTCTGCGGGGAAATCATTTTTTAAGGACTCACCTCCAACCTCTAAACTTTGTCATTGGCACCCCCCCCCATGTAGAACCAAGACCGCCGCGGTCACTCCAGCCCCCCACCCAATAATCTGTTCACGATCCACCACATCGAACACCTAGCACCAGGCAGACAACACCTGTTCGGCATGCAGGTGTCCTGGCGGGACAGATACCCTATCTACCCTTCTATATAATGAAGGAATCCCTACCACTACCCCTGTCTATCCTTCTAGCCCCCCAGTTCTCCTGCTTGTATTGAGAGATGGCCGTCCCCGGGTGCTCAAGGGAAAGGCTACCGCTCATACATGCTGACTCGGAGCACATCGTCCTCCACAATGCTCACCTAAAATGGCAAATATTTGGGATCGGCCAGCTGGGAAAGACGCCCCCCCTATCCTTCCGTTCCCCTACTTCCCTGGAGTGGACCCTTACAATCTATCTTTCCTTCTCCACCTTATCTCCCCATCTTCCCACCCACCCCCCCAAACTTCAGACTGGCCCCTGCCAAGTACGCGCATAGTTCGCCCCGAGGTTGCCAACAGCCCTGAATAGGCTGCAAGTTTACCCCCTTTCTTAGACTCTGATACCTCAGATTCAAAATGGGCCAACCCACTCACACCTGGACACATACATAGGTCCCACGGGGCGGCGGCTGCTCCAAGATCCCATACATGCGGCAGGGATGCACATTGCGCGGTCCCAACAAAACTGTCCATACTAAACAGCAATACACAGCAGAGAAAGCCCCTTCCCCAAGAAGCCCCGCCTCTTCAGTCAGCGAATCAGCCAGGAAAGGAAGTGTGAAGTGAAGAAGTTGGTGGACTGTACCAGGTCCCAGTGGACATGCAGGTGGTGGAGAGCCTGGGGGTAGTATGGTAGAAGTGTATTTCAACACAGGATAGCAATGGTAACTGAAAGGGTCTTGGGGCAAAAAGGTTTAGCTGGTGTCTGATAATCTACAGCAGCCAATCAGGTTGTCGGTTCACTGCAGTTTAAACATTTGATTGGCTGTTGTAGATTAATTTCAGGCCAACATTCAAAATTTACATTATAAACTACTCTATGTCTCGTTATGGTATGGGCTGTATGGTAATATACACAGCAACTATCCTACCCTAGACACGGAACTACAAACACGGCTGGGTTTCAGGGAGATGTAATATAAAAGCTTATTGTAAAAAGAGCTGGTGTGTGCAGATGGCCCAATACCAAGAACTAGAGTGCTTTTGCTATCAATATTTAGTTTGGTAAATATAACATCTGATTGGTTGGGGCAAATTATTAGCACCATTTTGAACAATAAAGAACTTTTTTACTCTCCCTGTGAGAGCTGCCTCAGCAGAAAGGCAGCTAGGGGATTATAATTAAGGCATTGGCTGTGACGTGCAACTGTGGACACATTACTCTATGGCTCCCTGCTCCCAGTGGGACTAACGGAAGAACTAGCAGACAAACAAAACAGGGGCCACAGCACATACGCAGCAATGGTTGGTCTTATTGTCTTCAGCTTTCTAAATACTTGCAGGTTTGGCATGATGATTAACCTATAAATATTTTTTATTTGAGGACTTGACTGCTCTGTAATTACGACATTCTGCAACTGAATGAAATGTTGAAAAGAACAAATCTCTGATGCCAAGAATGTTCCAAATTGTTCTACTAGCAAAACCCTGTGGCGCACGCACTCCCTCTGCACGCTTCCCTCCACGCGTACCTCCTCCATCCCTCCCACATTGTGATGCAGTGCTCGAGCCAAATGGGTCCAGCGTCCATGCAATTTACAGCAGCTGTAGTCTTTTGTATATAGGATGTCCTTCACTGATCTGGTATTATTGCCCAAGTCGAATTGTAGAATCAGCACGGTGGCCAGCCATGGGTATTTACTGTAAAAAAAAGATAGATACAGTGATAGATAGCGTTAGATAGATAGATAGATGGATAGATAGATAGATGAAGAGTAGATAGATGGAGAGATAGATCAGATGGAGTGATAGATAGAGAATGGCGAGGGGGGCGGGGGCCCCATCCAAAATTTGCTGGGGGGCTCACTAAGTCTAGTTACGCCCCTGGGACTAGGGCCGGCCTGTGGTGGAGAGAGATCACCATTAAGAGTCTCGAGACTCATGAGGACATCTGAAGGACGTGTGTGGTCAACCGGAGGATATCGGAGGAGCTGAAGCCTGGTCCCTGAAGGAAATCTGTCTGGTATGAATTATGATTATAATTATTTATTTATCAAAGCTGCTTTATATAATGTGTGTATGTGTGTATATATATATATATATATATATATATATATATAGATATAGATATAGTCATATAGTGAGTTTATTCACACAAGTGGCAACTTTTCGGTCCCAGGGAGACCTTGGAGTGCTCGGGATATGTTCATCTCTAAACCGGTTGATCCTTCAGTAGCCCCCAGGCAGTTGGACTGGGGATTACCTTGACATGGTGGAATGTTTTTCACTTCTAAAACTCCTTTGTTGATAATGTATGCAGTGTGCAGATTACAATATAGGTATGGGGCCTAGGAATGTGCATTGATTATCTTTTCTATGTTTATAATTTAGCTAGTGTGCAGATAATATATGTATGGGGCCTAGGAATGTGCATGATGTATCTTTCTATGTTTGTTTTAATGTTTTGACCAGACAGTAGCACTTCCGTAAATGTAGTTGTAATTTAGCCTAATTGGAGTGCTTTCCAATCCTTGGATTGATGTGTTTTTTGTACGGCTTGCATCCTGCTGTAGTTAGACCTGGTGCTGTCGGTGTCATAAACATATAGCTTATATTGAAGACGCACATACAGGATTTTGAAGAACAAAAAACCGTTTTATTCCGCCATAGTTATAACTATGGCGGAATAAAGCCATTTGTTTGTTCTTCAAAATCCCGGGAGTCTTTCAATGTTAAGCTATATATATATATATAGATTAAAAGAGAAACATGACCATGATGCCAGCCTTGACGTGGCTGAAACGGTTTGGTTCAGGTTCTGACACACCTGTCTTATCTATGGTAATTGCACCCAGACACGGTGGTTAGAATAGTTAGGTTAGTTAGGGCCCTGCTGAAAGAGTCTTCACCTTGAGAGTGGTAGCAGGGCTTACAAATCTTTTGGCCAACGTCTTTTATTCTACAGTCAGCGCCGCTCCTACCATGACGCAACTTGAAAAAGTTGCTCAGGCGGCATTGTATGTCTGTGTTTTGGGGAAAAAAGGCGGCGGCATTTTCCCCCGGCCCGCAGGCGGGACTCAGCAGTGCCGGAAGTTTGGGTAAGCACCGGAATCAAGCGGGACTCGGAGTCAGCAGCAGCGCCAGGTTTCGGGTAGGTGTGTTGTGTGTGTGGTGTTGTCTTCTACACAGCTTTGCGTGTACTACCCTCCTTGCTGTACTACCCTCCTTGCCATGCTGGGGTGTCCCTATCTGTCTCATCCACTCGGGGCGGAGGAAGGAGCCGGAAGTTGGGTTCACCGGTTGGTTACAGTAAGGGAAATTTTTAAAAATTAAGTTGCCCTAAATTGTTTTAGGAGTGCTGAAACTCCTTCCTGGCAGAAGGGGCGTACGGTGGCCTGCTGGCTAAGGGGGGTGGTAGGTAGGTAGGGAGATAGATAGATAGATAGACAGAGATAGATAGATGATAGAAAGGTAGATAGGTAGGTAGGTAGTAGATAGATAGATGATAGATAGATAGCAGAGATAGATAAATATCAGATAGATCGATAGATAGATAGTAGTGATAGATAGCAGAAATAGATAGATAGCAGAGATAGATAGATAGATAGCAGAGGATAGATAACAGAGATAGAAGATAGATAACAGAGATAACAGAGATAACAGAGATAGCAGAGATAGCAGAGATAGCGAGATAGAGAGATAGATAGATAGCAGAGAGAGATAGATAGCTGAGATAGATATGATAGCAGATATAGATAGATAGCAGAGATAGATAGTAGCAGAGATAGATAGATAGCAAGATAGATAGATAGCAAAGATAGATAGTAGATATAGATAGATAGCAGAGAGAGATAGATAGCGAGATAGATGCAGAATATAGAGAGATAGATAGCAGATATTAGAGAGAGAGACAGAGAGAGATAGATAGATACAGAGATAGATAGATAGATAGCAGAAAAAGATAGATAGCAGAGATAATAGATAGTAGATAGATAGATAGATAGATAAGATAGAGTAGATAGATAGATAGATAGATAGAATAGATAGATAGGAGATGATAGATAGATAGATAGATAGCAGAGATAGATAGATTAGATAGATAGCAGAGATAGATAGATAGAAGATAGATGAGAAGATAAGAGATAGAAGATAGATAGATAGATAGGAGATAGATAGATAGCAGAGATAGATATATAGCAGAAGATAGATAGATAGCAGAGTAGATAGATAGATGATTATAGATAGCAGAGATAGATAGATAGATAGATATATAGGAGATAGATAGATAGATAGATAGATAGATACCGTATATACTCGAGTATAAACCGAGTTTTTCAGGCTGTAAAACCAGCCTGAAAACTTGGACTCGGTTTATACTCAAGTCACTAAGTACCTGTAACATCCTTTGCATTCCGACGTCACTGCCCGGCGCCAAGGCCGGCGCCAATTAGTGACGTAAGCCGGCGCGCCAGAACAGGGATTGAGCGCACGGATGCCGGAATGGAGAGGACGCTGCTGCCGGAACGGGGAAGACACTTACCTTCAATGCCAGCAACAGGAAGCCCTTGGATGGAGGAGAGCCCACAGGTACAAACTGAACTGGATGGAGGATGAGGGTGGCATCAAGATGTTTGGAACATACAACTCCCAGCATGCTTTATTAGCTGGGAGTTGTAGTTTCCAAACATCTTGAATGCCAAGTGAGGGTGGCATTCAAGATGTTTGGGAAACTACAACTCCCAGCTAATAAAGCATGCTGGGAGTTGCAGTTTCCAAACATTTGAATGCCACCCCACTTGGCATTCAAGATGTTGGAAACTACAACTCCCAGCTAATAAAGCATGCTGGGAGTTGTAGTTGTCCAAACATCTTGAATGGCAAAGTGAGGGTGGCATTCAAGATGTTTGGAAATACAACTCCCAGCATGCTTTTTAGCTGGGAGTTGTAGTTTTCAAACATCTTGAATGCCAAGTTACTACCCTCGGTTTATACTCGAGTCAACAACTTTTATTAGATTTTTAGCTGAAAATTGGGACTAGTCTCGGTTTATACTTGAGATATACGTAGATAGATAGATAGATAGATAGATAGCAGAGATAGATAGAAGAGATAGATAGATAGATAGATAGATAGATAGATAGATAGCAGAGATAGATAGCAGAGATAGATAGATAGATAAATGATATAGATAGATAGATAGATAGATAGATAGATAGATAGATAGATAGATAGCAGAGTTAGATAGATAGATAGCAGAGTTAGCTAGATAGATAGATAGATAGATAGATAGATAGATAGATAGATAGCAGAGTTAGATAGATAGATAGAAGATAGATAGAAGCAGAGTTAGATAGATAGATAGATAGTAGATAGATAGATAGATAGATAGATAGATAGCAGGATAGATAACAGATTAGAAGATACATAGATGATACATAGATAGAGATAGATAGATAGATAGATAGATAGATAGATAGATAGATAGCAGAGATAGATAGATAGAGAGAGATAGATAGCAGAGAGAGATAGATAGATAGCAGATAGCAGAGATTGATAGATAGATAGCAGAGAGTAGATAGCAGAGATAGATAGATAGCAGAGATAGATAGATAGCAGAGATAGATAGCAGAGATAGATAGATAGATAAATAGCAGAGATAGATAGATAGATAGATAGATAGATAGATAGATAGATAGATAGGGGATAGTAGATAGATAGATAGATAGATAGATAGCAGAGATAGATAGATAGCAGAGATAGATAGATAGATAGATAGATAGATAGAGAGAGAGTTAGATAGATAGATAGATAGATAGATAGATAGATAGCAGAAGCTAGATATATAGATATCAGAGATACAGATAGTAGATAGCAGAGATAGATAGATAGATAGATAGATAGACAGAAGAGATAGAAAAATAAGATAGATAGATAGCAGAGATAGATGGATAGCAGAGATAGATGGATAGCAGAGATAGATAGATAGATAGATAGATAGCAGAGATAGATAAATATCAGAGATAGGTAGCTAGATAGCAGAGATAGATAGATAAATAGATAGATAGATAGATAGCAGAGCTAGATAGATAGCAAGATAGATAGACATGATGAAGAGATAGATAGATAGCAGAGATAGATAGATAGATACAAATAGAATAGATCGTCTACTTACTGTGGGGGAGCTACACCGCAGGTGTTAAGACTGCCGGGATCTCCAGACGCTCCCAAGTGCGGTCCGACCTCACCAAATACGTAGTAAGAAATGCAATAAGTTGTGTAGGGAGCAGCGAGATACATTCGAGCCAAAAAGTGTCCTCAAACCAGTTAAGTAGATAAACTTCACGTTTTTAACAAAATGTTAAAACCAGCAAACAGTACTGCATGGACTTCATGGACAGGGAAGACGCCAAGGGGAAGGGGCTGGCCTGACACGTTTCGCGGTTACTTCTGCTTCATCAGAGACCACAGGGGGAGAATCTCGTCGGAATATGTATGGGTGAGTAAATAATAGAAAAGGCTCCAACCCCACTAAAAATCCGGCTGCAATCAAAAACAGATGTATACATAGAGACTGGTGCAGTTACGATACATACAATAACCGTCACTCTGGTAAATTACACACGACATGAAGGTTATTACATAATACAGTAAAGATGACACAATATAAAATAAAATAAAACACCACTTAGAGAGATAGATAAACCGTATACATATAAAAATATATAGAGTAAGATCACATAATATGTTATATCGTCATATGTAGCATTGAATTCTGATTTAAATATACACTGTGAACTGTGTTGGAAAAAGTTAGGAGGGACCCAAAATATTAAAGGAACACTAAACTCATATTAAATAAAAAAATAACTAGTGCCATCCGTTTCTATATTCACAGGGAGGTGAGAACGTTATTCTCACCTCCTGTGATAATAGGACGATGGGGGACCTGGAACTTACCTTACACGCCGTCCACTCGCAGCCGCTCCTGCTCTAACAGCCGCTCTGTCCCGACCATCTTGTGCGATGCGCGCCAATTCAAAAGATAGGGGCGCGATCGGGACAGAAACAGCTGTTTAGAGTAAGTTCCAGGTCCCCCGATCGTCCTATTATTCACAGGGAGGTGAGAATAAGGTTCTCACCTCCCTGTGAATAATAGAAACAGATGCCACTAGTTAATTTTTTGGGTTTAGGTTCCTTTAAGGAAAAAGAGCAATCAATCCACAAAGCAATTTAGTTCAAAATCTGCATTGAGGCCCCCAATGGCGTGATGGTTTTCAAATGGTGCATCCAGAATGTTCTTTACGAAACAAATTCCCGGTGCCAATCGCCCTTCTGACAGACATTCTAATTTATCAATCAGTTGAAATTTGATACACAAAGATCCACCATGCTGTGTCAGAAGGTAGGCCGCTATGGCTGATTTATGATCCTGTCTCTTGTTGCATTAATATGTTCCATTATTCTTTTCCGTAGTAATTAGTGGTCTTACCCACATATGGCTGCCACATTGACAAGTGGCAAGATAAAATACATATATGAGCGGCAATTGAGATATCTACCAATTTTGTATTTATGACCCGTCTGACTGCTCACAAAATCCGTGGATAATGAGATGTATTGGCAGGACATAAATCTAGGAGTTCCACATTTATATGATCCCTTATGTTCCAACCAGTAGAGGTGGTACTATAGGTGGAGTTTTTAAACAGGGATGGTGATAGATAGGTCCCGTATTTACGAGCCTTCCTATAGGAGCATCTAGGACTCTCCCAAAATGTCCCTAAGGTTGGGGTCCGCTTCCAACACGTCCAGTGTTCTCATAATATTGTTGATCTTAGTGCTTTGTTTGGTAAACGTGCTATGAGAACGATCGTTGTCCTGTGGATGTGTGGTGCCGTGTACCCATTTTGTTATTTCTGATATAATTATATCTGTTTCTGTGTTTCTTATTGGTATAGTGAAGAGTGTGTGTCTCTGTAGTAAGTAAAATGCCTTGTTATATGCATTTTTTTAGATTGTCATCTGGTACCCTCTCATGCTAGACAACCCATAGATCTAATGCCTGGGTATTGAAGGTGTCCCAATCTTACATATACGGCGCAATCTAATAAACTGGCATATGGTATGGAGTTAATGACAGTATGGTGATGTGCTGAATCTGCATGTAGGATCGCATTTTGTAATGGTCTTTCTAAATAAATCCGGTAACTACTTCATCATGTTTTATGTCGAGATGTAGATAGTACTTTTATTTCAAAAATAAAGTAGTTAGTAGTAAGCAGATATTCAAGGATTTCCAAAATATAACAATTTGTTTATCACAGTACATATTACAGAATTTCAACAAATATTAACCGCTGTGAGAACCTGTAAGAGTTCAATACATGTATACAAGGAAGTAATACATCCATGGATACCCAACAATAGTCGGGGGGTTCCATTTGAAATTGTCAAAAACATATCAGTAAGGCAGTGGTATCTCCAGATAGCTGGGGTAGTTTCGTAACCATAGGTAAAAGCAGGTTGTCAACATATTCTGCTAAGTGTTCATTAAGTGATCCTATCCCGGATACAATCGGTCTGGTTTGACATCTACTAAGGACTATGCACCTTAGGGAGCATATGGAAAATAGGTGGCCAAGGATTTTTAACTCTCAGGAACTCATGTTCCTCGTCGTAATCAATGATGTTTAAATCATACCCGTCGTAATCAATTCATTATAAATGTTTCCAAAAGGATTCTATAGGGTCACCAGAATGTGGCAAGTAGTATCCTTATGTGTCAACTGCTTCTAGTTCATATTGTATTGTGTCCATGAATATAGATGTCCGAATTTCTAATAACTAATGGATTTGTTGCCTCTAAGGTGTTGTAAAACAATTTCTCTTATTACTAAAGTTAGAGGATCTATATTTCTAATGTTTATATTGGTTCTAGAGTGCCAATATCTAAGTCCGTATTTATTGGCCTTGTTCTGTATGGGATAGAAGGACGACATATTCCTCAGGCCCGTATGTGTCACAGTAGATGTATTTCATCACAGTACAAGTAGATAGTTGTTAGTATGTATGTGTTATCTAACAGATTATTCGTTGTACATCATTAATTATTTGGGAGGGTATTTACCGATGATCATTTGGTTCTCGCTGATAATATTCCGTTTGGATGTTACTTAATGCCAGACCCGTCGGTAGGATAGATGGTACTAAAGGATGTTTCTTCTCCTCTAAAAGACTTAAAGTGCTCCTTAAGAGTTAATTTTCTGATGAACCTGTTAAGGTCTATAAGAACATCGAAATCGTCCATAGGTGATCATTGCATACATAAGGCCTTATTTAAGACACTGAGTTGGTCCAGCGTTTAAAATAGTGTGGGACAAATTAAATAACCATGGATATTATTCTCCGAGATGGGCTATATTTTTGTACATGCGTTACTCGTATAGACCTCTTTTTTCTCCCATGCTGGCTTGAGAATAGATGTTCTTTTTACTTTCTTGTTGCTCCTTCTATTCAGGCTTCTGCCTACATTTTCTCTTCGATTGTGTCCGGACTCCGCAAATATCGGGGTCTGAGTCTCTCTTGTATGGACGCCATGTTTGGGGAACATATCGGAGATAGCAGAGATAGATAGATAGCAGAGATAGAATGCGATATCTATCTCTGCTATCCATCTATCTCTGCTATCCATCTATCTCTGCTATCCATCTATCTCTGCTATCCATCTATCTCTGCTATCTATCTATCTCTGCTATCTCCGATATGTTCCCAAACATGGCGTCCATACAAGGAGAGACTCAGACCCCGATATTTGCGGAGTCCGGACACAATCGAAAGAGAAAATGTAGGAGAAGCCTGAATAGAAGGAGCAACAAGAAAGGTAAAAAGAACATCTATTCTCAAGCCAGCAATGGGGAGAAAAAAGAGGTATTAACGAGTAACGATGTAACAAGAAATATACCCATCTCGGAGAATAATAGCATGGTTATTAATTTGTCCCACACTATTTTAACGCTGGACCAACTCAGTGTCTTAAATAAAGGCCTTAAATATGTCATAGATCAACCTATGGACGATTTCGATGTTCTTATAGACCTTAACAGGTTCATCAGAAAATTAACTCTTAAGAGGCACTTTAGTCTTTTAGAGGAGGAAGAAACATCCTTTAGTACAATCTATCCGACGGGTCTGGCATTAAGTAACATCCAAATGGATATTATCAGCGAGAACCATAATGAATCATCGGTAAATACCGTCCCAAATATTAATGATGTAACAACGAATAATCTGTTAGATAAACATAACATACTAACACTATCTACTTTGTACGATAATGGAAATACATCTATTGTGATACATACGGGCCTTTTGTGATTTTTGCTACCTGCTTGGTGGTCGTTTAGGTTCTATAGGGCTTTGCCTCTTGTCTTGTTCAGGTTTGCGTCTCTCTTTCGGCACCCACTTTTAGCCTCTTTCCTCTGCGACCCTAGGTATTTTCCTATTATGGGCGTCACTGATTCTGCTTATTTCTTATCTGGTCCCCCCTTTCTTCGCTTCTACCGTTTGGTATTGTTTTGTTAGTTTACTTAGGAAGTTCCATCATCTAGCTCTGGTCGATAGTCTTTTTTCGGCATTCAAGCCTATGTAATAGTGGTTTCTAGTTGTGCTGTGTCCCCGTTGTATGTTTTCGCATCCATAGTGTTTTTCTATTCTTGATGTGGATCACTCTACGAGTAGCATCGCTTGCCTACCTGCCCCATATGAACCCTACTTGATCTCTGTAATAAGCATGTTAGTATGGGGGCCAGTCTATTTGCTAGTTTGTAAGGATCTTAATTTTGAATTCATAAGCTATTGGTCTGTAGTTGCTCTATTTGAATGATCTTTAACGCTTTTTGGGAAGAGTGTTATGTAGGACGTTGTATAAAGTTGTGGGGGGTGGTGACCCTTCCATTTATAAGCACATATATTTGCTTATAAATGGACATATGTGCTTAGGAGGGTGAAATTGGTTTTTATAATATTTGTACTTGAACCCGTCTGTGGTCCTGGGGCTTTGCTTCGCTGGGAGGTTTTTAATTACTGATTCTAGTTTCTTCTATTTCGATTGTGGTGTTGTGTAATTTATCTAGTTGAAATTTGGTTACAGTTGGTAGTTGGCATATGTAAGGTAAGTGTTTATTTCATCTTTTAGATTGTGTTTTTGGGCTTGATTTGGGTTAGAATATAGGTCTTGGTAATAGTGTTTGAAAGGCTGTGGCAATTTGATTTGGGCTGTGTGCTGTTTGTCCTGTGGATTGTTTGTAC
The DNA here is from genome assembly GCA_019447015.1 of Hymenochirus boettgeri. Lineage (NCBI taxonomy): Eukaryota > Metazoa > Chordata > Amphibia > Anura > Pipidae > Hymenochirus > Hymenochirus boettgeri. The sequence goes on along the minus strand of CM033474.1, from coordinate 106,164,119 downwards.
TGGGTTGTAACGTTATCATGGGTGAGTCTCCTTTAATTGTCTTGCTAGCAAGTATGTGCCTTTTATGTATTCATAAATCATTGGCGTGACCATAATATGGATTTTTCGACCCTGTTTGTGATTAATTGGTTTAGTTGTGTTTGAGATTAATTACCTTTCGTATTTTTTAAAGTGGGGTGTGTGTAGAGTTTTTCTGCTGCTTCTTAGTAAGAGGGTATGGTTCTGTGCCTTGTATCCTCGTTTGAGTCTGGAACCCCATTGTATACACTTCCCCCTTACCTACGCCTTATGCGCTTCCCACAGTGTAGCTTTGGAGTTTACTGTTCCTTTGTTTAGTTCAAAATATTTCTAGTTGTTTTTGTAATGTCTTCCATGGCTATGGGTTCGTAGGTGTTTCATTAAAGCGCCAATGAAACTGCCTAATGCCTGGGTTAGTAATGTTTAGCGTCAGTTTCTATTGGGCTATGGCTGACCAGGTTTATATGGAGTATTTCTGATGTTGTATAAGACGCTAGTGGGGCATTAGCAAAAATAGTCTAATCTGGTATGCGTCTTAGGTGGAATGAATGAAGAAGGTGTATTGCTTTGACCTAGGGTGGCAGATTCGACAGGTGTCATAGAAATGTGCTTGTTCTGAGTATGTCTGAATCCTTTTGCTGGGTTTCTCTGTGTTTCTCTGAGATTTTGTTACCAGAGTTAATTTGTCTAGTGTTGCTGATGGACCATATTAAAATCTCCACCTATTAAAACAAGGGAAAATCAAAACTTTGCTAATTTGTAAGACAGTTTTTAGAAGGTTACTTGACATACATTGGAACATAAACATTGCATATTACCATTTCTGTGCGTTTACATGTCCCTGTATTATCAATATCTACCTGCCGCATGGACCCGGCTTTTTGTTAGGGTAAAGTGACAATTTTTATGTATTAGGATGCAACTCCTGCCTTTCGGCTGCTGAATGTGGTGGTATAGACTTTTGAGTATAGGTGCTTAGTAAATTTGTATGCTTCTTCTGTATGAAGATGCGTTTATTGAATTAGCAGAATGTCTGGTTGGGACATTTGAACTTTTTGAGGAGTAGCCACTTACGTGTTTGAGTTAGTTTTAGTCCCTTTACATTTAGGGAATAATTTTTAGATTTTATTCATTTTGGGGGATTAGTGATAGGGAGATTTGCCATGTCCATGCTGCAGGTGTCCTTGGTAGTCGTGTGGAGCACGGGGAAGACCTCTAGTGGTCCCCCCCCACTCCATTGGTCACAACATTTTTATTTATCTTTAGTAAATAGTTTGCAACAAACATTTTTAATAGAACCATAAAACTTCCTGACCTTATGGTCTGGGATTTAACATTAAACAGTTTGTATTTGGGGTGATTTTCCCTTGGTGTGTAGGAAATACCGAGTGAGACATCGTCTCAACTTTGGGAAGCTGGGTTGTAGCTCCTATATTTACCAACTTTATGAAACTTTTATCTTGGGTGAGGGAACAGGAGAGGGACTGGGCAGGCCCCTCCCTCTGCCTTTGATTGTCCATCCCTGTATCCCTTATCTTGTATATCTTCGTGTTAACTTGTTGTGGTATTATGGTCTAGTTTTGTATTTAGAGCATCATGTTACAGGTATCCCCTGGTATCACTTAATATAGTTATTACCTTGGTTTTACAGTGTTATTCAATATAAGTTATGACTTTATGGGAACACATTTACAATGCATAGGTTGTATTTACTATTTAGTAATCTCTTTAATGCTTGTACTTTTTCATTTGTTTCCGTTTTTTCTACAGTTTCTGATGTTCTGTGGGGGATATCCGTTTAGTCTCTAGTTCTTTAGAGGTTTCCTCTTTTTTGATTATCCAGGTGGATTTACCCATGGTTGACCCCTATTTATTGTAGGGTGTTAAAGTCTCTCCACTTTTGTACAGGTTCTTTTTTCGGTCATATGGTTAATTTTAGCTGTTCTGAGGCAGTGGTGTATGGTGTAATCTCAGATGCTGTACAGCTTGTATAGTTCGGGAAGTTCCTGTTGTAGCTCACCCTACCCTATTCTATTCATAGTGTATCTTCTTGGTAAAATAAAAAGTTTAGGTATTAACCTGATGTTCATGGGGTTGGGGGGTCTCAGATATGTACTCACGGACAATGGTTAGGTGGGTTATCATCTAGGGAGATATGGATATCGGTCGTCCATTTTGCATTAAGGTCAGCTTAAACGCGAAATCGCCATCTATAGCGTTAGTTATGTATTAGTAAGATGTCTGTTATAGGTCGCGCTTCCCTTCTCCTCAGTAGAGTAGTTTTGAAAGGTCTGATCCAATGAAATAGTAGTATACGGGCCCCTTCGATTCAATTGGGTCCTTTTGTCTCGCTGCTGTCATGATGGCTTCTTTGGCTATAGTAATGGAGCTTACATATACATCCCTTGGTTTCACCTTGTTGTGGTTTGCACGGAGGGCCCTATGTGCTCTATCCATGTGTAGGCTATAGGTATGTCCTTCCGGCAGTAAAAGGTTAAATATTTAGGGAGATAGGCCACTAAGTCCGCTACTTCCTCTGGATCCCTTTTAGTCGATATTGTTACGTTTTGATCTATTTTTCAAGTCCTCCTGTGCGTCTCTAAGGATCTGGATATCTCTCCTGATTTCCTTAGTTCGATTTCTGTGTTGGCAGTAGCCGCTAGATGATCTGTGGAGGTCTCCAATGTGGCACATCTGTCTTCCAGTGAGGCATCTCTGTTTGACCTCTTGGATGACTTGAGACTGTGAGGTACGTATTATTTTTTCTATATTTGTGGTAGAGATCCTCCCAGGTCTCTGTTTAGTGCAGAGCTCTCTGTCAGGCGAGTCGCGGGTTCCTGCTCTGCCACCATCTTGGGAAAGTGCTGGGTTCGGCGCGACATGTAGTCTGTAATTTCTCCTCTTCCCACTGTTTGTCTTTGCGCAGACCCATGTCGGATCTCGCTGTGATAAGTGGTGTTATAGCTTCTTTTGTGCGTGTGTTAGCGGCTATTTAGTAGCTTAATGTACCCTGGAGAGCAAAAGCTCTGGGAAAGTGCGGCTGTTCACATCGCTGGCTAGGCTCCGCCCTCAAATGATCATTTTTAATATTAATGTTAAAGGTATGAAGTTTGCCTTCAAGGAAATACCATCAGGCTCATTTACCCAGAGCTGCTATCGCTCTGGATAAAAGTCCTGTACGCAGTTCAATATCGGGTTCACGAATGTGCGATTTACCCACTAACGGGATTTTACTACCAGCTGGTGTTAAATCCTGCACTAAAACCACTAAACCATTAAAAAAGTATATTTGAACTAAAAGTATCATTTATACTATGGGGGACATTTCATTATATGGGGTGTGTGTTTGTTCATTATACTATGTGGGATATTTTATGTCTGTGTATTATACTGGTGGGGACATTTTATTATATAGCTGTGTGTGTCTTTATACTATGGTGGACAATTTATTATTGGAGTGTGTTTCTTATACTATTGGGACATATTATTATATGGGGGTGTTATCTTATAATAGGGGGGAATTTTATAGGGGTATATTCATTTATACTTTGGGGACATTTTATTATATGGGTGGGGGGTTATTTTACTATGGGGACATTTTATTATATGGGTAGATGTGTTCAATATACTATGGGGGACATTTATTATATGGGGTGAGCGCATCATTTTAATGGTGGATATTTTATAATGGGTGTGGTGGGTGTCTGTAGTATACTATGGGGGACATTTAATATCGGGATGAACCCAACCCACGTTTATATGCACCTGGGGGTATTGTTGATTCGCTAGATTGGATCCCAACCCCTGGCTGAATGCAACCTGTGGAGTGTTGGTTTGATTCGCTAGTATTTCGAATCCCAACCCCTTTCCTGAAACCCTTGAAGGTGTTGGTTGATTCACCAGATTGTATCCCAACCCCGGGCCAAACGCAACTAAGGTTGTTGGTTGATTCACCAGATCGATCCCAACCGGTCAAATGCAACTGAAGGTTGTTGGTTGATTCGCTAGTGGCATCCCAACCCCAGGCCGAACACACCTGTAGGGTTTGGTTGATTCGTCCCAGATCAGAGCCCAACCCCGGGTGAATGCAACTGAGGAGTTTTTGGTGATTCCTACTTCGGATCCCATTTTTTTGCTGAACTCACTTGAATGTTGTTGCTGATTCGCCAGATCGGATCCCAACCCTTGCTGAAAGCTCCTGAAGGGCGTTTGTTGATTTGCTAGATAGGTCCCAACCCCTGGCTGAATTTACCTGTGGGGTGTTGGTTGATTCACCAGATTGGATCCTAACACCGCTTAATTAACCTAGGATTGTTGGTTGATTCGCCAGATCCGCCAAACGCAACTGAAGGTTTTTGGTTTGTACGTCAGATCGGATCCCAACCCCTGGCTGAATGCCACTGTGGAGTGTTGGTTGATTCGCTCAGTTCGAATCCCAACCCCTCTCCTGAAACCACTTGAAGTTTTTGTGGTTGATTCACCAGATCGTATCCCACCCCCGGGCCAAACGCAACTAAGGTTGTTGGTTGATTCACCAGATCGTATCCCAACCTGGGCCAAACTCAACTGAAGGTTGTTGGTTGATTCGCTACTGGGCATCCCAACCCCAGGCCAACAACCTGTAGGGTTTTGGTTGATTCGCCAGATCAGATCCCAACCCCCTGGCTGAATGCACTGTGGAGTTTTGGTTGAATTCGCTAGTTGCGATCCCAATCCCTTTGCTGAACTCACTTAAGTTTATGTTTTATGATTCGCCAGATCGGATCCCAACCCTTGGCTGAAAGCTCCTGAAGGGCGTTTGTTGATTTGCTAGATAGGATCCCAACCCCAGTCGAAAACACACCTGTGGGGTTTGGTTGATTCGCGTAGTTCTGCGTCCCAACCCCTGACGAACTCACTTGAAGTTTTTTGGTTGATTAGCCAGATCGGATCCCAACCCCGGGCCAAACGCACTGAAGGTTTTTGGTTGATCGTCAGACGGATCCTAACCCCTGGCTAAATGCAACTGTGAGGGTTGGTTGATTCGCTAGTAGTTCGAATCCCAATCCCTTTGCGAAACCACTTTAAAGGGCAAGTCCACCCAAAACTAACTTTTTATTTATTTGGCCCAAATAAGTGCTCAAAACAAACTTACAGCATGTAAATCGGTCCAGTGGTTCAAAAGTTACAGACCTTTGTAGCTGGCTAATCCTGCAACATGGACCAATACAGCGATGAACAGAGACAGGTTTACATTACTTGCCTGTTCTTTTCATGTTCTTGAGCATGTCTGTAGCATCCAGCAGTGAGAACAGAGGAAGTTGATCAGTAATGGTCTGACCCTGGATCCCTGATATTTTCCCTCTCAACCCAATCACAGCTGTAAAGTTGTGTATGACTGAAGAAATCCGTCCATCAACAGCTGCAGCCAGCAGCCCAAGAGAGAGAGAGAGAGAGAGTGAGACACACAAACACAGGCAAGAATTTTTTTTTTTCTAAGCTGCAGCTCGGGGTCATCTAAAGTGGAAGTGGAGAGGAAGTGCAGACTGATATATATCTCATTAAATACAGGCAAAGCAAATGTTTTGAGAAAAATGAACATGGCGTTTGAGGTTGGTGCTATTATATAAAGACATTAAAAAGTTGTTTTTGGGTGGAATACCCTTTAGGTGTGTGGTTGATTCACCAGATTGTATCCCAACCCCGGGCAAAACGCAACTAAAGGTGTTGTTGGTTGATCACCAGATCGTTATCCCAACCCCGGGGCCAAACGCAACTGAAGGTTGTTGGTTGATTCGCTAGATGGCATCCCACCCCAGGCCAACACACCTGTAGGGTTTTGGTTGATTCGCAGATCAGAATCCAACCCCTGGCTGAATGCAACTGTGGAGTGTTTGGTTGATTCGCTAGTTCGGATCCCAACCCTTTGCTGAACTCACTTGAATGTTGTTGCTTGATTCGCCAGATTGGATCCAACCTTGGCTGAAAGCTCCTGAAGGGCGTTTGTTGATTTGCTAGATAGGATCCCAACCCTGGCTGAATTTACCTGTGGGGTGTTGGTTGATTCACCAGATGGATCCTATCACCTGGCTTATTAACCTTAGGGGTGTTGGTGTGTTTATTCGCCAGATCCAGCCAAACGCAACTGAAGGTTTTTGGTTATTTCTTCAGATCGGATCCCAACCACTGGTTGATAGTCAACTGTGGAGTGTTGGTTGATTCGCTGTTCGAATCCCAACCCTTTCCTGAAACCACTTGAAGGTTGTTGGTTGATTAACCAGATCGTATCCCAACCCCGGGCCAAACGCAACTGAGGGTTGTTGGTTGATTCACCAGATCATATTCCAACCCCGGGCCAAACGCAACTGAAGGTTGTTGGTTGATTCGTAGATGGCATCCCAACCCAGGCCTAACACACCTGTAGGTTTTTGGTTGATTCACCAGATCGGATCCAACCCCCGGCTGAATGCAACTGTGGAGTTTTGGTTGATAGCTATGTCAGATCCCAATCCTTTGCTGAACTCACTTGAATGTTGTTGCTTGATTCGCCAGATTGGATCCCACCCTTGGCTGAAAGCTCCTGAAGGCGTTGTTGAGTTTTGATTGCTAGATAGGATCCAACCCCAGGGTCGAAAACACACCTGTGGGGTGTTGGTTGATTCGCTAGTTTCAGATCCAACCACCTGACTGAACTCACTTGAAGGTGTTGGTTGATTTGCCAGATCGGATCCCAACCCCGGGCAAAATGCAACTGAAGGTTTTGGTGGATTCGTCAGATCGGATCCCAACCCTGGCTGAATGCAACTCTGGGTGTGTGGTTGATTCACTAGTTCGGATCCAACCCCTGACTGAACTCAATTGAAGGTTGTTGGTTGATTCGCCAGATCGGATCCCAACCCCGGGCCAAACGCAACTGAAGGGGTTTTTGGTTGATTCGTCAGATCGGATCCCAACCCCTGGCTGAATCAACTGTGGAGTGTTGGTTGGTTTTCGCTAGTTCGGATCCCAACCCCTTTGCTGAAACCACTTGAAGGTTGTTGGTTGATTCACCAGATCGTATCCAACCCCAGGCCAAACGCAACTGAAGGTGTGTTGTTGATTCGCTAGATGGCATCCCAACCCCAGGCCGAACAAACCTGTAGGGTTTTGGGTTGATTCGCCAGATCGGATCCCAACCCCCGGTGAATGCAACTGAGGAGTTTTGGTTATTCGCTAGTTCGGATCCCATTCTTTTTGCTGAACTCACTTGAATGTTGTTGCTTGATTCGCCAGATCGGATCCCAACCCTTGGCTGAATTGACCTGTGGGGTGTTGGTTGATCACCAGAGTGGATCTTAACACCTGGCTTAATTCACCTTAGGGGTGTTGGTTGATTTACCAGATCGATCCCATTCTCTGTCTGAATGCACCTTTGGTGTTGTGTTGGTTGATTGCTAGTTCTGATCCCAACCCCTGGTGAACGCACGTGAAGGTTATTGGTTGATTCGATAGATCGAATCCCAACCCGGGCCAAACGCAACTGAAGGTTGTTGGTTAATTCGCTAGATCGGATCCCAACCCCAGGTCGAAAACACCTGTAGGGCCCATCCCCCAGCTGAATGCAACTGTGGAGTGTTGGTTGATTTGCTAGTTCAGATCCCAATCCCTTTGCTGAACTCACCTGAATGGTGTTGCTTGATTCGCCAGATTGGATCCCAACCCTGGCCAAATTTATCTGTGGGGTGTTGGTTTGATTCACCAGATCGGATCCCAACCCCTGGCTGAATGCACCAGTGAGGTGTTGGTTAATTCACCAATCGGATCCTAACACCTTTCTTTATTCACCTGAGAGGTGTTGGTTAATTTCGCCAGATCGGATACCAACCCCTTGCCGAATTCACAAGTCTGGTGTTGGTAGATTCGCCAGATCAGATCTCAACCCCCGGCTGAATGCAACTGGTGTGTTAGTTGATTCGCTAGTTTGGTTCCCAACCCCTTTGCTGAACACACCTAAAGAGGGTTGGTTAATTCGACAGACCAATCCCAACCCCTGGACGAAGCACCTGAGATGTTGGTTTATTCCCCAGATCGGATCCCAACCCCTGGCCTAGATTGTATCCTAACCCCCGGCTTAATTCTTCTGAGGGGTGTTGGTTAATTCGCCAGATCGGATCCCATCCTCCTCTGAATGCACACTGTGGGGTGTTGGTTGATTCTCTAATTCGGATTCCAACCCTGACTAAACGCACCTGAAGATTGTTGGTTGATTCACCAAATTGGATCTGACACTCACTGGAGGCAAACTTGTATGTGACTGTCACACTCACTAGGGCAATCTTGTATGTGTCAGTGATCTGGACCTAGAGACCGTTCACCTTTAATAACTGCCGATAGAAGATGACCAACCGACAGCACCATGAGTACCACCAGCCAGAAGCACCAGGACCAGCCGCACCCATGCAACTGCTGCAGATGAATTGTGTGCAGGGGAGACATGGATTACTACCAGTGTTAAGGAGCTACTGTCACAAAATTGCATAGCTGCTTGAAGAGATGTGTGGAGTATGCTGAATTTGCAGTTATGTCTCCTAGATAAGGACCAAAACGCACAAGAAACAAATGTTTGTTGTGAAATACCTTTGAAGAGCTTTGGAAAAAACAAAATAAGTTACAACTATTACAATTTCATGTTTTGGGCAGAGGGAAAGGATGCAGTAAGTCTAACACTGCATGCTACAACGCTGGGCAAGAAGAACATCGAGCCCGTGACAGTTTTGTACCTAACCTGAGATGGGTAAGAACAAACATCCTCAAGCCAACAAGTTGTGTATATAGATGTTTGGGATATAAACTATCCAAACCCCGGATTCCAATATGCAAGGATTTCAACCTTCGGATTACCATTATATGACTTGAAAACTTTGACTTTCCGCGTGATGATTATTTTCTATAAGGACTGATTAGAGATGGAGAGGAAACTGAAGCGGGCCAGATCAGATCCCAAACCCCGCTGAATGCAACTGTGGAGTGTTGGTTGATTCACTAGTTCGGATCCCAACCCCTTTTTTGAAAAACACCTGAAGAGTGTTGCTTGATTCGGCAAATCAAATCCCAACCCTTGGCTGAAGCTCCTGAAGGTGTTTGTTGATTCGCTAGATCGGATCCAAACCCCTGGCTGAATTTACCTGTGGGGTGTTGCTTGATTCACCAGATTGGAGCCTAACACCCCGCTTAATTCACCTTAGGGTGTTGGTTGATTCGCCCAGATCGAATCCCATCCTCTGTCTAAATGCATCCACAATCCCATCCTCTGTCTAAATGCGAATTGTGATTCGCCTAGTTCGGATCCAACCCCTGACTGAACGCACTTAGGTTGTTGGTTGATTCGCCAGATCGGATCCCAACCCCTGGCCCGATGCATCCGTGGGGTGTTGGTTGATTCACCAGATCGGATCAACCCATTGCCGATTGCAATAGCGGGGGTGTTGGTTGATTCGCCAAGTCGGACCTAACTCTTTGCTTAATTCACCTAGGGGTGTTGGTTGATTCACTAGATCGAATCCCAATCCCTTGCCGAAGCAACAGTGGAGTGTTGGTTGATTCACTAATAGGAACCTAACCATGGCTTAATTCATTGGTTGTTGATTCGCTAGATCAGATCCCAACCCTGGCTGAATTTACCTGTAGAGTGTTGGTTGATTCACCAGATTGGATCCTAACACCGGCTTAATTCACCTTAGGGGTGTTGGTTGATTTGCCAGATCGGATCCCATCCTATGTCTGAATGCACCTTTGGGATGTTGGTGTTGATTCGCTAGTTCGGATCCCAACCCCGACTGACTGAACGCACTTGAAGGTGGTTGGTTGATTTTCCAGATCGATCCCAACCCCAGGTCGAACACACCTGTAGGGTTTTGATTGATTGCCAGATCGGATCCTAACCCCCGCTGAATGCAACTGTGCAGTGTTGGTTGATTCGCTAGTTCGGATCACAATCCCTTTGCTGAACTCACCTGAATGGTGGTGTGTTTGATTCACCAAACCCTTGCCTGAAAGCTCCTGAAGGGTGGTTGTTTGTGATTTGCTAGATCGATACAACCCCTGGCTGAATATACCTGTGGGGTGTTGGTTGATTCACCAGATTGGATCCTAACACCTGGCTAATTGACCTGGGGGTGTGTGGTTGATTCGCCAGATCGGATCCCATCTTTTGTCTGAATGCACTTGTCGGGTGTTGGTTGATTCGCTGGTCAGGTCCCAACCCCTGACTCAACACACCTGAGGTGTTGGTTGATTCACCAGATCGGATCCCAACCCCGCAGCTAAATTCAACTGTGGAGTGTTGGTTGATTCGCTAGATCGATCCAAACCCCTTTTCTGAACACATCTGAAGAGAGTTGTTTGATTCGCCAAATTAGATCCCAATCCTTGGCTGAAAGCTCCTGAAGGGTTGTTTGTAGATTCGCTAGATTGGATCCCAACCCCTGGCCGAATTCACCTGTGTGGGGTATTGGTTGATTACACTAGATTTGGATACTACACACCCAGCTTTATTCACCTTAGGGGTGTTGGTTGATTCGCCATATCGGATCCATCCTCTGTCTCAATGCACCTGTGTTGTGTTGGTGATTTTGCTAGTTCGGATCCCAACCCCTGACTGAATGCACCTGAAGGTTGTTGGTTGATTTGCCAGATTGGATCCTACCCCGAGCCAAGCGCAACTGAAGGTTGTTGTTGATTCGCTAGATCGGATCCCACCCCCGAGCCAAACACACCTGTTAGTTTTGATTGATTGCGCCAGATTGGATCCCACACCCCACTGAATACAACTGTGTTGGTTGATTCACTAGTTGGGATCCCAAACTCTTTGCTGAATCAACTGAACTTCAACCCTCAGAATTACCATTATATGACTATATAAACTTTCTTCATGATGATTATTTTCTCTATGGACTGGTTAAAGATGGAGAGGAAACTGAATCTGGCCAGACACTCTGATTTGACTCAGGAAAACCGTGGGTTCTCAAATTATATTTTTATTATTTAATGTAAAGGTAATGTAGTTTGCTTTCAAGGAAATACCATCTGCTGCTATCGCTCTGGATAAAAGTCCTGTCGCAGTTCGATATCGTGTTTAGAATGTGGGATTTACTCACTAACGGGATTTTAATGCCAGCTATTTGCTGGTGTTAAAATCCGCATCTAAAACCACTAAAACCTCTAAAATAGTATAAAATGAATAAAAGTGTTATTTATACTATGTGGGATAATTTATTATATGGGTGAGTGTGTTTCATTTATACTATGGGGGACATTTTTATAATATGGCTGTGTGTGTCATTTATAATATAGTTTTTTCATTTATACTTTGTGTGTCATTTATACTATGGTGGACAATTTATTATATGGACAGGGTGTCCTAGGGTTTTTGGCACCTGAAATACTTTTGAATGCCGCCCCTAGACTGAGCGGCATGCGTAGTGCGTCGCCACCCGCGGCAAATGGGCGTGGCTTAATGGTGGGTGTGGTTTGTCTGTGGGTGTGGTTTAGCGCGTGGGTGGCAAATTTTATATTTTTTTTTTGAAAATGGTTATTTATACGCTTCTCTATTTTTAGAAAACACTAAAACATGTGGTTGCAACGGTACATTACATTAGAAAGCCCTACCATACTCTAGAATAAAAGATGTTGGCCAAAAGATTTGTAAGCCCTGCTAACACGTCAGGTAGACTCTTTAAGCAGGGCCCTAACTATTATCTAGATTAATATTATATATAGATTATATATAATTATATAATTATTATTCTATCTTGCTATCTATCTATCTCTTCTACTGTATTCTATCAATCTCTGGTATTTATCTATCTACCTATCTCTGCTATTTGATATCTATCTCTGCTATTTATCTATCTATCTATCTATCTATCTATTATCTCTGATATTTATCTATCTCTGCTATCTATCTATCTGCTAGCTATAATCTATCCTATAGATGCGAAGTCGAGAGTGATCGGTTAGCGCAGCTATTGCTACCATCGATATATATCTATATACATCGATCTAGCGATCTATCTACTATTCTTCTAAAAAAAAATCGGCTATCGATCTATGCTAGTTATCTATATCGGCTATCTATCTATCTATCTATCTACTATTATAGTTATTATCTAGCAGAGATAGATGGATAGCAGAGATAGATGGATAGCAGAGATAGATATATAGATTAGATAGATAGCAGAGATAGATAAATATCAGAGATAGATAGATAGATAGCAGAGATAGATAGATAATAACGATAAATAGATAGATAGATAGATAGATAGATAGCAGAGATAGATAAATAGCAGAGATAGATAGACAGATAGAAGAGATAGATAGATAGATAGATAGATAGATAGATAGATAGATAGATATATAGATAGGTAGATAGATAGATAGATAGATAGATAAGATAGATAGATAGATAGATAGATAGATAGCAGAGATAGATAGATAGCAGAGATACTCCGAGCCTATAGCAATTAGCCACGTCCCCCACATCTTCACCCTTTAAAAATGGCAAAATCCTGTTGGGATGGGATGAAACCAGCTGGGGAAGAAGAAAAGGCCCCACCCCCCCACCAGCTGGGAAGAAGAAGCCCCCTCCACCGAAAGAGGGAAGGATAGAAAGAAGGAAGAACAGAGGAAGAAAGAAGAAAAGAAGATAAGAAAAAGAAGCCCCCCAAGAAGCCCTCCCCCCCCCCTTCCTTCCGTCCCCTACTTCCCTGGTGACCCTTACAAATCTATTCCTCTCACCTTATCTCACATCTCCACCCCACCCAGTTACTGGCCCTGCCAGTACCTTGCATTTCCCCCAGGTTTGCCAACAAGTCCTGCAATGCTGCAAGTTTACCCCTTAGACTCTGTACTCCAGATTCCAAATGGGCCAACCCACTCACAACGGACACATACATAGGTCCCGGGGCTGGGGCGGCTGCTCCAAGATCCATACATGGCGGAGGATGCACATTGCGCGGGTCCCAACAACAATGTCCATACTAAACAGCAATACACAGCAGAGAAAGCCCCTTCCCAAGAAAGCCCGCCTCTTCAGTCAGCGAATCAGCCAAGGAAAGGAATGTGTGAAGTGAAGTAAGTGTGTGAGACTGTACCAGGCCAGTGGACATGCAGGTAGGGGAGAGCCTGGGGGAGTATGGTGTAGAAGTGATTATTCAACACAGGATAGCAATGGTAACTGAAAGGGTCTTTGGGGGCAAAAAGGTTTAGTCTGTGTCTGATAATCTACAGCAGCCAATCAGGTTGTCGGGTTCACTGCAGTTTTAAACATCTGATGGCTGTTGTAGGTTAGATTGAATTTCTAGGCCAACATTCAAAACTTTACATTATAAACTACTCTATGTCTCGTTAGGTGATGGCCGTATGTAATACACAGCAAACTATCCTTACCCTAGACACTGGAAACTACAACACAGGCTGGGCTTTCAGGAGATGTAATAAAAGCTGTATTGTTAAAAATGGTGCTAATTTTGCCCACAACCAATCAGATGTAGCTATCAAATGGTAAATAAATCTGATTGGTTGGGGCAAAATTTAGCACCATTTTTACAATAAGAACTTTTATTACATCTCCCTGTGAGCATGCTCAGAGAAAGGCAGCTAGGGGATTAAAATTAAGGCATGGCGTGACTTCAAACTGTCACATCTATGGCTGCCAGTTGCTAAATGGAAGAACTAGGAAGACAAAACAGGGGCCACAGCACATAGCCAGCAGCATGGTTGGTCGTATTTCTTCAGCTTTCTAACTATTGCAGGTTTGGCATGATGATATTAACCTATAAATATTTTTTATTTGAGGGACTTGACTGTCTTTAACATTCTGCAACTGAATGAAATGTTGAAAGAACAAATCTCTGATGCCAAGAATGTTCCAAATCTGTTCTACTAGCAAACCCTGTGGCGCACGCACTCCCTCTGCAAGCTTCCCTCCACGCGTACCTCCTCCATCCTCCCACATTGTGATGCAGTGCTCGAGCAAATGGGTCCAGCGTCCATGCAATTTACAGCAGTCTTTTAGTATATAGGATGTCCTTCACTGATCTGGTATTATTGCCCAAGTGCGAATTGTAGAATCAGCACTGGTTTGGCCAGCCATGGGTATTTACTGTAAACAAAAAGATGATACAGTGATAGATAGCGTTAGATAGATAGATAGATGGATAGATAGATAGATGGAGAGATAGATAGATGGAGAGATAGATGATGGAGTGATAGATAGAGAATGGCAGGGGGGGGGGGCGCCCCATCCAAAATTTTGCTGGGGGCTCACTAAGTTCGTTCCGCCCTGGGACTAGGGCCTGTGGTGGAGAAGGATCACCATTCAAGAGTCTCGAGACTCAATGAGGACAATCTGGAAGGACGTGTGGTCAACCGGAGGATATCTGGAGGAGCTGAAGCCTGGTCCCTGAAGGAAATCTGTCTGGTATGAATTATGATTATAATTATTTATTATATCAAAGCTGCTTTATATATATGTGTGTGTATGTGTGTATATATATATATATATATATATATATATATATATAGATGATATAGATATAGTGAGTTTATTCACACAAGTGGCAACTTTTCGGTCCCAGGGAGACCTTGGAGTGCTCGGATATGTCTTCATCTAAACCGGTTGATCCTTCAGTAGCCCCCAGGCAGTTGGACTGGGATTACCTTGACATGGTTGGAATGTTTTTCACTTCTAAAACTCCTTTGTTGATAATGTATGCCAGTGTGCAGATACATGAATGGTATGGGGCCTAGGAATGTGCATTGATTATCTTTTCTATGTTTATAATTTTGCTAGTGTGCAGATAATATATTGTATGGGGCCTAGGAATGTGGCATTGTATCTTTTCTATTGTTTTTTTAATGTTTTGACCAGATCAGTAGCACTTCCGCTAAATGTAGTTGTAATTTAGCCTAATTGGAGTGCTTCCCAATCCTTGTATTGATGTGTTTTGTACGGCTTGCACTCTCTGCTGTAGTTAGACCCTGGTGCTGTCGGTGTCATAAAACATATAGCTTACATATTGAAGACGCACTCACAGGATTTTGAAGAACAAACAACCGTTTTATTCCGCCATAGTTTTATAAATATGGCGGAAAAAGCCATTTGTTTGTTCTTCAAAATCCCGGGAGTCATCTTCAATGTTAAGCATATATATATATATAGATTAAAAGAGAACCATGACAATGATGCCAGCCTTGACGTGGCTGAAACGGTTTGGTTTCAGGTTCTGACACACCTGTTCTATCTATGGTAATTGCACCCAGACACGGGTGGTTAGAATAGTTAGGTTAGTTAGGGCCCTGCTGAAAGAGTCTACCTTGATGTGGTAGCAGGGCTTACAAATCTTTTGGCCAACGTCTTTTATTCTACAGTCAGCGCCGCTCCTACCATGACGCAACTTGAAAAAAGTTGCTCTGGCGGCATTGTACGTCTGTGTTTTTGGGGAAAAAAGGCGGCATTTTCCCCCGGCCGCGAGCGGGAATCAGCAGTGCCGGAAGTTTGGGTAAGCACCGGAATCAAGCCGGACTCGGAGTCAGCAGCAGCGCCGGTTTCTGGGTAGGTGTGTGTGTGTGTGTGTGTTGTCTGTCTTATACACAGCTTGCTGTACTACCCTCCTTGCTGTACTACCCTCCTTGCATGCTGGGTGTCCCTCATCTGTCTCAATCCACTCGGGGCGAGGACAGGAGCCGGAAGTTGGGTTCACCGGTTGGTTACAGTAAGGGAAATTTTTTAAAAATTAAGTTGCCCGCTAAATTGGTTTAGGAGTGCAGTTGAAACTCCTTCCTGGCAGCAGGGTCGTACTGGCTGCTGGCTAAGGGGGGTGGTAGGTAGGTAGGGAGATAGATAGATAGATAGACAGAGATAGATAGATGATAGAAAGGTAGATAGGTAGGTAGGTAGATAGATAGATGATAGATAGAGATAGCAGAGATAGATAAATATCGATAGATCGATAGTAGATAGTAGTGTAGATAGCAGAAAGAAATAGTAGATAGCAGAGATAGATGATGTGAAGATAGATAACAAGATAGCAGAGATAGATAACAGAGATAACAGAGATAACAGAGATAGCCGAGATAGCAGAGATAGCGAGAAGAGAAGAGAGATAGATAGATAGCAGAGAGAGATAGCTGAGATAGATAGATAGCAGATATAGATAGTAGCAGAGAGAGATAGATAGCAGAGATAGATAGATAGCAAGATAGATAGATAGCAAAGATAGATAGTAGATATAGATAGATAGCAGAGAGAGATAGATAGCAGAGATAGATAGCAGAATAGAGAGATAGATAGCAGATATATAGAGAGAGATAGATAGCAGAGATAGATAGATAGCAGAGGAGCAGAGATAGATAGATAGCAGAATAGAAATAGATAGATAGAGAGATAGATAGATAGATAGATAGATCAGAAGATAGTAGAGAGATAGATAGATAGATAGATAGATAGATAGCAGAGATAGATAGATAGATAGATAGAGTATAGCAGAGATGAGATAGATAGATAGAAGAAGCAGAGATAGATAGCTAGATAGATAGATAGATAGAGCAGAGATAGATAGATAGATAGAAGATAGATAGATAGAAGGAGATAGATATATAGCAGAGATAGATAGATAGCAGAGATAGATAGATAGATAGATTATAGATAGCAGAGATAGATAGGTAGATAGATAGAGAGAAGATAGATAATAGAGAGATAGATACCGTATATACTCGAGTATAAACCGAGTTTTTCAGGCTGTAAAGCCAGCCTGAAAACTTGGACTCGGTTTATACTCGAGTCACTAAGTACCTGTAACATCCTTTGCATTCCGACGTCACTGCCCGGCGCCAAGGCCGGCGCCAATAGTGACGTAAGCCGGCGCGCCAGAACAGGGATTGAGCGCACGGATGCCGGAATGGAGAGGACGCTGCTGCCGGAACGGGGAAGACCTTACCTCAATGCCAGCAACAGGAAGCCCGATGGATGGAGGAGAGCCCACGGTACAAACTGAACTGGATGGGAGGATGAGGGTGGCATCAAGATGTTTGGAAACTACAACTCCCAGCATGCTTTATTAGCGGGAGTTGTAGTTTCCAAACATCTTGAATGCCAAGTGAGGGTGGCATTCAAGATGTTTGGGAAACTACAACTCCCAGCTAATAAAGCAGTGGGAGTTGCAGTTTCCAAACATCTTGAATGCCACCCTCACTTGGCATTCAAGATGTTGGAAACTACAACTCCCAGCTAATAAAGCATGCTGGGAGTTGTAGTTTCCAAACATCTTGAATGCAAGTGAGGGTGGCATTCAAGATGTTTGGAAACTACAACTCCCAGCATGCTTTATTAGCTGGGAGTTGTAGTTTTCAAACATCTTGAATGCCAAGTTACTACCCTCGGTTATACTCGAGTCAACAACTTTTATTAGATTTTTTAGCTGAAATTGGTATCTCGGTTATACTTGAGATATAGGTAGATAGATAGATAGATAGATAGATAGCAGAGATAGATAGAGAGAGATAGATGAGATAGATGAGAAGATAGATAGATAGATAGATAGCAGAGAGATAGATAGCGAGATTAGATGATAGATAGATGATAGATAGATAGATAGATAGATAGATAGATAGATAGATAGATAGATAGATAGCAGAGTTATAGATAGATAGCAGAGTTAGATAGATAGATGATAGATAAGATAGTAGATAGATAGATAGATAGCAGAGTTAGATTATAGATAGATAGATAGATAGATAGATAGATAGCAGGAGGTTAGATAGATAGATAGCTAGATAGATAGATAGATAGATAGATAGAGAGATGATAGATAGCAGAGATAGATAGACAGATTAGATAGATACATAGATAGATACATAGATAGATAGATAGATAGATAGATAGATAGATAGATAGATAGATAGCTAGAGATAGATAAGATAGCGAGAGATAGATAGCAGAGAGAGATAGATAGATAGCAGATAGCAGAGATTGATAGATAGATAGCAGAGAGAGAAAGAATAGATAGAACAGAGTAGATAGATAGCAGAGATAGATAAGATAGCAGAGATAGCAGAGATCGATTAGATAGAAAATAGCAGAGATAGATAGATAATAAGATAGATAGATGGATAGATAAGATAGATAGATAGATTAGGAAGATCGATAGATAGATAGCAGAGATAGATAGATGCAGAGATAGATAGATAGATAGATAGATAGATAGATAGATAGGAGAGATAGATAGATAGATAGATAGATAGATAGATAGCAGAGCTAGATTATAGATCAGAGATACAGACTAGGTAGATAGCAGAGATAGATAGATAGATAGAGATAGACAGAAGAGATAGAAAATAAGAAGATAGATAGCAGAGATAGATGGAAGCAGAGATAGATGGATAGCAGAGATAGATAGATAATAGATAGATAGCAGAGATAGATAAATATCAGGATAGGTAGTAGATAGCAGAGATAGATAGATAATAAAGATAGATAGATAGAATGATAGCAGAGATAGATAAAGCGGGATAGTAGACAGATAGAAGAGATAGATAGATAGCAGAGATAGATAGATAGATACAAATAGAATAGATCGTCTACTTACTGTGGGGAGTACACCGCAGGTGTTAATGACTGCCGGGATCTCAGACGCTCCCAAGTCGGTCCGACCTCACCAAATACGTAGTAAGGAAATGCAATAAGTTGGTAGGGAGCAGCGAGATACATTCGAGCCAAAAAGTGTCTCAAACCAGTTAAGTAGATAAAACTTCACGTTTATTACAAAATGTTAAAACCAGCAAACAGTACTGCATGGACTTCATGGACAGGGAAGACGCCAAGGGGAAGGGGCGTGGCCTGACACGTTTCGCGGTTACTTCTGCTTCATCAGAGACCACAGGGGGAGAATCTCGTCGGAATATGTATGGGTGAGAACAATGAAAGGCTCCAACCCACTAAAAATCCGGCTGCAATCATAAACAGATGTATACATAGAGACTGATGCAGTTACGATACATACAAAGTAACCAGTCACTCTGGTAAATTACACACCGACATGAAGGTTATACATAATACAGTAAAGATGACACAATATAAAATAAAATAAAACACACTTATAGAGATATAAGATAACCGTATACATATAAAATATATAGAGTAAGATCACATAATTATGTTATATCGTCATATGTAGCATTGAATTCTGATTAAATATACACTGTGAACTGTGTTGGAAAAAGTTAGGAGGGACCCAAAATATTAAAGGAACACTAAACTCATATAAATAAAAAAATAACTAGTGCCATCCGTTTCTATTATCACAGGGAGGTGAGAACGCTTATTCTCACCTCCTGTGATAATATGGACGATCGGGGACCTGGAAAAACCTTACACGCCGCTCCACTCGCAGCCGCTCCTGCTCTAACAGCCGTCTGTCCCGACCATTTGTGGCATGCGCGCCAATTCAAAAGATGGGCGCGCGATCGCGGACAGAAACAGCTGTTAGAGTAAGTTCCAGGTCCCCCGATCGTCCTATTATTCACAGGGAGGTGAGAAAAGCGTTCTCACCTCCCTGTGAATAATAGAAACAGATGCCACTAGTTAATTTTTTGGGTTTAGTGTTCCTTTAAGGAAAAAGAGCAATCAATCCACAAAACAATTTAGTTAAAATCTGCATTGAGGCCCAATGGCGTGATGGTTTTCAAATGGTGCATCCAGATGCTTCTTTACGAAGCAATTCCCGGTGCCAATCGCCCTTCTGACAGACATTCTAATTTATCAATCAGTTGAAATTTGATACACAAAGATCCACCATGTGTGTCAGAAGGTAGGCCGCCTATGGCTGATTTATGATCCTGTCTCTTTGTTGCATTAATATGTTCCATTATTCTTCTAGTGCTAATCTAGTGGTCTTACCCACATATTGGCTGCCACATTGACAAGTGGCAAGATAAATACATATATGAGCGGCAATTGAGATATCTACCAATTTTGTATTTATGACCCGTCTGACTGCTCACAAAATCCGTGGATACTGAGATGTATTGGCAGGACATACATCTAGGAGTTCCACATTTATATGATCCCTATGTTCCAACAGTAGATGTGTACTATAGGTGGAGTTTTTAAACAGGGATGGTGTGATAGATAGGTCCCGATTTACGAGCCTTCCTATAGGAGCATCTAGGACCTTCTCCCAAAATGTCCCTAAGTTTGGGGTCCGCTTCCAACACGTTCCAGGGTTTTCTATAATATTGTGATCTTAGTGCTTTGTTTGGTAAACGTGCTATGAAAACAGATCGTTGTCCGTGTGGATGTGTTGGTGCGTTGTACCCATTTTGTTATTTCTGATATAATTATACTGTTTCTGTGTTTCTTATTGGTATTAGTGAAGAGTGTGTGTCTCTGTTAAGGAAAACTGCCTTGTTATATGCATTTTTAGTATTGTCTATCTGGTACCCTCTCATGCTAGACAATCCATAGAGTCTAATGCCTGGGTATTGAAGTGTCCCAATCTTACATATACGGCGCAATCTAATAAACTGGCCATATGGTATGGAGTTAATGACAGATGGTGATGTGCTGATCTGCATGTAGGATCGCATTTTTTGTAATGGTCTTTCTAAATAAATCGGTAACTACTTCATCATGTTTTATGTCGAGATGTAGATAGTACTTGTTATCAAACATAAAGTAGTTAGTAGTAAGCAGATATTCAAGTATTTCCAAAATATAACAATTTTGTTTATCACAGTACATATTAAAGAATTTCAACAAATATTTAACCGCTGTGAGACTGTAAGATGTTCAATACATGTATACAAGGAAGTAACATCCATGGATACCCAACAATAGTCGGGGTTCCATTTGAAATTGTCAAAAACATATCAGTAAGGCAGTGGTCTCTCAGATAGCTGGGGTATGTTCGTAACCATAGGTAAAAGCAGGTTGTCAACATATTCTGCTAAGTGTTCATTAAGTGATCCTATCCCGGATACAATCGGTCTGGCTTTGACATCTACTAAGGACTATGCACCTTAGGGAGCATATGGAAAATAGGTGTGACAAGGATTTTAACTCTCAGGAACTCATGTTCCTCGTGTCAATGATGTTTAAATCATACCGTCGTAATCAATTCATTATAATGTTTCCAAAGGATTCTATAGGGTCACCAGATAGTGGCAAGTAGTATCCTTATCGTTCAACTGCTTCAGTTCATATTGTATTGTGTCCATGGACTATAGATTCCGAATTTCTAATAACTATGGATTTGTTGCCTCTAAGTTGTTGTAAAACAATTTTCTCTTTATTACTAAAGTTAGAGGATCTATATTTCTTAATGTTTATATTGGTTCTAGAGTCCAATTATCTAAGTCCGTATATTGGCTTGTTCTGTATGGGATAGAAGGACGACATATTCCTCAGGCCCGTATGTATCACAATAGATGTATTTCCATTATCGTACAAAGTAGATAGTGTTAGTATGTTATGTTTATCTAACAGATTATTCGTTGTTACATCATTAATATTTGGGAGGGTATTTACCGATGATTCATTGGTTCTCGCTGATAATATTCCGTTTGGATGTTACTTAATGCCAGACCCGTCGGATAGATGGTACTAAAGGATGTTTCTTCTCCTCTAAAGACTAGTGCCTCTAAGAGTTAATTTTTGTGAACCTGTTAAGGTCTATAAGAACATGAAATCGTCCATAGGTTGATCTATGACATAATAAGGCCTTATTTAAGACACTGAGTGTGTCCAGCGTTAAAATAGGTGGGACAAATTAATAACCATGCTATATTATCTCCGAGATGGGTATATTTCTTGGTACATCGTTACTCGTTAACCTCTTTTTTCTCCCCCTGCTGGCTTGAGAATAGATGTTCTTTTTACCTTCTTGTTGCTCCTTCTATTCAGGCTTCTCCTACATTTTCTCTTTCGATGTGTCCGGACTCCGCAAATATCGGGGTCTGAGTCTCTCTTGTATGGACGCCTAGTTTGGGAACATATCGGAGATAGCAGAGATAGATAGATAGCAGAGATAGATGGATAGCAGAGATGAGATGAGATAGCAGAGATAAGAGGATAGATAGGATAGCAAGAGATAGATATATAGAATAGATAGATAGCAGAGATAGATAAATATCAGAGATAGATAGATAGATAGCAGAGATAGATAGATAATAACGTAAATAGATAGATAGATAGATAGATAGATAGCAGAGATAGATTAAGATAGCATAGAGATAGATTAGATAGATAGAAGATAGATAGATAGATAGATAGATAGATAGATAGATAGATAGATATAGATAGATAGATAGATAGATAGATAGATAGATAGATAGATAGCAGAGATAGATAGATAGCAGAGATAGATAAATATCAGAGATAGATAGATAGATAGATAGATAGATAGATAAATAGCAGAGATAGATAAATAGCAGAGATAGGTAGATAGATAAATACCAGAGATTGATAGATAGACAGATAGAAGAGATAGATAGATAGCAGAGATAGATAAATAATCTATATAATTATATATAATCTATATATAAAATATATAATCTAGATAATAGTTAGGGCCCTGCTTAAAGAGTCTACCTTGACGTGTTAGCAGGGCTTACAAATCTTTTGGCCAACATCTTTTATTCTAGAGTATGGTAGGGCTTTCTAATGTAATGTACCAGTTGCACCAACATGTTTTTAGTGTTTTCTAAAAATAGAGAAGCGTATAAATAACCATTTTCAAAAAAAAAATATGAAAATTTGCCACACCCACGCGCTAAACCACACCCACAGACTAAACCACACCCACACATTAAGCCACGCCCATTTGCCGCGGTGGCGACGCACTACGCATGCCGCTCAGTCTAGGGGCGGCATTCAAAAGTATTTTCAGGTGCCAAAAACCCTAAGGACACCCCTGTCCATATAATAAATTGTCCACCATAGTATAAATGACACACAAAGTATAAATGAAAAAAACTTTATAATAAAATGCCCCCCATATTATAAATGACACACACAGCCATATTATAAAATGTCCCCCATAGTATAAATGAAACACACTCACCCATATAATAAATTATCCCACATAGTATAAATAACACTTTTAGTGTCATTTATACTATTTTAGAGGTTTTAGTGGTTTTAGTGCAGGATTTTAACACCAGCAAATAGCTGGCATTAAAATCCCGTTAGTGAGTAAATCCCACATTCATAAACACGATATCGAACTGCAAACAGGACTTTTATCCAGAGCGATAGCAGCAGGTGGTATTTCCTTGAAAGCAAACTTACATTACCTTTAACATTAAATAATAAAAATAATAATTTGAGAACCCACGGTTTTCCTGAGTCAAATCAGAGTGTCTGGCCAGATTCAGTTTCCTCTCCATCTTTAACCAGTCCATAGAGAAAATAATCATCATGAATAAAGTTTATATAGTCATATAATGGTAATTCTGAGGGTTGAAGTTCAGTTGAGTTCAGCAAAGAGTTTGGGATCCCAACTAGTGAATCAACCAACACAGTTGTATTCAGTGGGGTGTTGGGATCCAATCTGGCGAATCAATCAAAACACTACAGGTGTGTTTGGCTCGGGGGTGGGATCCGATCTAGCGAATCAACAACAACCTTCAGTTGCGCTTGGCTCGGGGTAGGATCCAATCTGGCAAATCAACCAACAACCTTCAGGTGCATTCAGTCAGGGGTTGGGATCCGAACTAGCAAATCACCCAACACACCACAGGTGCATTGAGACAGAGGATGGGATCCGATATGGCGAATCAACCAACACCCCTAAGGTGAATAAAGCTGGGTGTTAGTATCCAATCTAGTGTATCAACCAATACCCCACAGGTGAATTCGGCCAGGGGTTGGGATCCAATCTAGCGAATCTACAAACACCCTTCAGGAGCTTTCAGCCAAGGATTGGGATCTAATTTGGCGAATCAAACAACTCTCTTCAGATGTGTTCAGAAAAGGGGTTTGGATCGGATCTAGCGAATCAACCAACACTCCACAGTTGAATTTAGCTGCGGGGTTGGGATCCGATCTGGTGAATCAACCAACAACCTTCAGGTGTGTTGAGTCAGGGGTTGGGACCTGACCAAGCGAATCAACCAACACCCGACAAGTGCATTCAGACAAAAGATGGGATCCGATCTGGCGAATCAACCAACACCCCCCAGGTCAATTAAGCCAGGTGTTAGGATCCAATCTGGTGAATCAACCAACACCCCACAGGTATATTCAGCCAGGGGTTGGTATCCGATCTAGCAAATCAACAAACACCCTTCAGGAGCTTTCAGGCAAGGGTTTGGTGAATCAAACAACACCATTCAGGTGAGTTCAGCAAAGGGATTGTGATCCGAACTAGCGAATCAACCAACACTGCACAGTTGCATTCAGCCGGGGGTTAGGATCCGATCTGGCGAATCAATCAAAACCCTACAGGTGTGTTCGACCTGGGGTTGGGATTCGATCTGGAAAATCAACCAACCACCTTCAAGTGCGTTCAGTCAGGGGTTGGGATCCGAACTAGCGAATCAACCAACATCCCAAAGGTGCATTCAGACATAGGATGGGATCCGATCTGGCAAATCAACCAACACCCCTAAGGTGAATTAAGCCGGGTGTTAGGATCCAATCTGGTGAATCAACCAACACTCTACAGGTAAATTCAGCCAGGGGTTGGGATCTGATCTAGCGAATCAACCAACAATGAATTAAGCCATGGGTTAGGTTCCTATTTAGTGAATCAACCAACACTCCACTGTTGCATTCGGCAAGGGATTGGGATTCGATCTAGTGAATCAACCAACACCCCATAGGTGAATTAAGCAAAGAGTTAGGGTCCGACTTGGCGAATCAACCAACACCCCGCTATTGCAATCGGCAATGGGTTGAGATCCGATCTGGTGAATCAACCAACACCCCACGGATGCATTCGGGCCAGGGGTTGGGATCCGATCTGGCGAATCAACCAACAACCTTCAAGTGCGTTCAGTCAGGGGTTGGGATCCGAACTAGCGAATCAACAATTCGCATTTAGACAGAGGATGGGATTGTGGATGCATTTAGACAGAGGATGGGATTCGATCTGGCGAATCAACCAACACCCCTAAGGTGAATTAAGCGGGGTGTTAGGCTCCAATCTGGTGAATCAAGCAACACCCCACAGGTAAATTCAGCCAGGGGTTTGGATCCGATCTAGCGAATCAACAAACACCCTTCAGGAGCTTTCAGCCAAGGGTTGGGATTTGATTTGCCGAATCAAGCAACACTCTTCAGGTGTTTTCAAAAAAGGGGTTGGGATCCGAACTAGTGAATCAACCAACACTCCACAGTTGCATTCAGCCGGGGGTTTGGGATCTGATCTGGCCCGCTTCAGTTTCCTCTCCATCTCTAATCAGTCCTTATAGAAAATAATCATCACGCGGAAAGTCAAAGTTTTCAAAGTCATATAATGGTAATCCGGAAGGTTGAAATCCTGCATATTGGAATCCAGGGGGTTGGATAGTTTATATCCCAAACATCTATAATCCAACTTGTTGGCTTGAGGATGTTAGTTTTGTACCTAACCTGAGCTGGGTAAGAACAGTCACGGGCTCGATGTTCTTCTTGCCCAGCGTTGTAGCATGCAGTGTTAGACTTACTGCATCCTTTCCCTCTGCCCAAAACATGAAATTTGTAATAGTTGTAACTTATTTTGTTTTTTCCAAAGCTCTTCAAAGGTATTTTCAACAAACATTTGTTTCTTGTGCGTTTTGGTCCTTATCTAGGAGACATAACTGCAAATTCAGCATACTCCACACATACCTCTTCAAGCAGCTATGCAATTTTGTGACAGTAGCTCCTTAACACTGGTAGTAATCCATGTACTCCCCTGCACACAATTCATTCTGCAGCAGTTGCATGGGTGCGGCTGGTCCTGGTGCTTCTGGCTGGTGGTACTCATGGTGCTGTCGGTTGGTCATCTTCTATCGGCAGTTATTAAAGGTGAACGGTCTCTAGGTCCAGATCACTGACACATACAAGATTGCCCTAGTGAGTGTGACAGTCACATACAAGTTTGCCTCCAGTGAGTGTCAGATCCAATTTGGTGAATCAACCAACAATCTTCAGGTGCGTTTAGTCAGGGGTTGGAATCCGAATTAGAGAATCAACCAACACCCCACAGGTGCATTCAGAGGGAGGATGGGATCCGATCTGGCGAATTAACCAACACCCCTCAGAAGAATTAAGCCGGGGGTTAGGATACAATCTAGGCAAGGGGTTGGGATCCGATCTGGGGAATAAACCAACATCCTTCAGGTGCTTTCGTCCAGGGGTTGGGATCTGGTCTGTCGAATTAACCAACCCTCTTTAGGTGTGTTCAGCAAAGGGGTTGGGAACCAAACTAGCGAATCAACTAACACACCAGTTGCATTCAGCCGGGGGTTGAGATCTGATCTGGCGAATCTACCAACACCAGACTTGTGAATTCGGCAAGGGGTTGGTATCCGATCTGGCGAATTAACCAACACCTCTCAGGTGAATAAAGAAAGGTGTTAGGATCCGATCTGGTGAATTAACCAACACCTCACTGGTGCATTCAGCCAGGGGTTGGGATCCGATCTGGTGAATCAACCAACACCCCACAGATAAATTTGGCCAGGGGTTGGGATCCAATCTGGCGAATCAAGCAACACCATTCAGGTGAGTTCAGCAAAGGGATTGGGATCTGAACTAGCAAATCAACCAACACTCCACAGTTGCATTCAGCTGGGGGATGGGACCCTACAGGTGTTTTCGACCTGGGGTTGGGATCCGATCTAGCGAATTAACCAACAACCTTCAGTTGCGTTTGGCCCGGGTTGGGATTCGATCTATCGAATCAACCAATAACCTTCAAGTGCGTTCACTCAGGGGTTGGGATCAGAACTAGCGAATCAACCAACACACCAAAGGTGCATTCAGACAGAGAATGGGATCCGATCTGGTAAATCAACCAACACCCCTAAGGTGAATTAAGCCAGGTGTTAAGATCCAATCTGGTGAATCAACCAACACCCCACAGGTCAATTCAGCCAAGGGTTGGGATCCGATCTGGCGAATCAAGCAACAACATTCAAGTGAGTTCAGCAAAAAGAATGGGATCCGAACTAGCGAATCAACCAAAACTCCTCAGTTGCATTCACCCGGGGGTTGGGATCCGATCTGGCGAATCAACCAAAACCCTACAGGTTTGTTCGGCCTGGGGTTGGGATGCCATCTAGCGAATCAACCAACAACCTTCAGTTGCGTTTGGCCCAGGGTTGGGATACGATCTGGTGAATCAACCAACAACCTTCAAGTGGTTTCAGCAAAGGGGTTGGGATCCGAACTAGCGAACCAAACCAACACTCCACAGTTGCATTCAGCCAGGGGTTGGGATCCGATCTGACGAATCAACCAAAAACCTTCAGTTGCGTTTGGCCCGGGGTTGGGATCCGATCTGGCGAATCAACCAACAACCTTCAAGTGAGTTCAGTCAGGGGTTGGGATCTGAACTAGCGAATCAACCAACACCCCACAGGTGTGTTTTCGACCTGGGGTTGGGATCCTATCTAGCAAATCAACAAACGCCCTTCAGGAGCTTTCAGCCAAGGGTTGGGATCCAATCTGGCGAATCAAGCAACAACATTCAAGTGAGTTCAGCAAAAGGATTGGGATCTGAACTAGCTAATCAACCAAAACTCCACAGTTGCATTCAGCCGGGGGTTGGGATCCGATCTGGTGAATCAACCAAAAACCTACAGGTGTGTTAGGCCTGGGGTTGGGATGCCATCTAGCGAATCAACCAACAACCTTCAGTTGCGTTTGGCCCGGGGTTGGAATATGATCTGGTGAATCAACCAACAACCCTCAGTTGCGTTTGGCCCGGGGTTGGGATACGATCTGGTTAATCAACCAACAACCTTCAAGTGGTTTCAGGAAAGGGGTTGGGATTCGAACTAGCGAATCAACCAACACTCCACAGTTGCATTCAACCAGTGGTTGGGATCCGATCTGAAGAATCAACCAAAAACCTTCAGTTGCGTTTGGCTGGATCTGGCGAATCAACCAACACCCCTAAGGTTAATTAAGCCAGGTGATAGGATCCAATCTGGTGAATCAACCAACACCCCACAGGTAAATTCAGCCAGGGGTTGGGATCCTATCTAGCAAATCAACAAACGCCCTTCAGGAGCTTTCAGCCAAGGGTTGGGATCCAATCTGGCGAATCAAGCAACAACATTCAAGTGAGTTCAGCAAAGGGATTGGGATCCGAACTAGCGAATCAACCAAAACTCCACAGTTGCATTCAGCCAGGGGTTGGGATCTGATCTGGCGAATCAACCAAAACCCTACAGGTGTGTTTGGCCTGGGGTTGGGATGCCATCTAGCGAATCAACCAACAACCTTCAGTTGCGTTTGGCCCCGGGGTTGGGATACGATCTGGTGAATCAACCAACAACCTTTAGTTGCGTTTTGCCCGGGGTTGGGATACAATCTGGTGAATCAACCAACAACCTTAAAGGGTATGTCCACCCAAAAATAAACTTTTTATATGTTCTTTATATAATAGCACCAACCTCAAACGCCATGTTCATTTTCTCAAAATCATTTGCTTTGCCTGATATTTAATGAGATATATATCAGGCTGCACTTCCTCTCCACTTCCACTTTAGATGACCCCGAGCTGCAGCTTAGAAAAAAAAAAAATTCTTGCCTGTGTTTGTGTGTGTCTCACTCTCTCTCTATCTCTCTCTCTTGGGCTGGCTGGCTGCAGCTGTTGATCCTGGATTTCTTCAGTACACATAACTTTACAGCTGTGATTGGTTGAGAGGGAAAATCCAGGGATCCAGGGGTCAGACCATTACTGATGCAACTTCCTCTGTTCTCACTGCTGGATGCTAACAGACATGCTCAAGAACATGAAAAGAACAGAGGCAAGGTAATGTAACCTGTCTCTGTTCATCGCTGTATTGGTCCATGTTGCAGGATTAAGCCAGCTACAAAGGTCTGTAACTTTTGAACCACTGGACCGATTTACATGCTGTAAAGTTTGTTTTGGAGCACCTTAGTTGGGCCAAATAAATAAAAAGTTAGTTTTGGGGGTGGACTTGCCCTTTAAAGTGGTTTCAGCAAAGGGATTGGGATTCGAACTAGCGAATCAACCAACACTCCACAGTTGCATTTAGCCAGGGGTTAGGATCCGATCTGACGAATCAACCAAAAACCTTCAGTTGCATTTGGCCCGGGGTTGGGATCCGATTGGCAATCAACCAACAACCTTCAAGTGAGTTCAGTCAGGGGTTGGGATCCGAACTAGCGAATCAACCAAAAACCCACAGGTGTGTTTTCGACCTGGGGTTGGGATCCTATCTAGCAAATCAACAAAGCCCTTCAGGAGCTTTCAGCAAGGGTTGGGATCATCTGGCGAATCAAGCAACAACATTCAAGTGAGTTCAGCAAAGGGATGGGACCGAACTAGCGAATCAACCAAAACTCCACAGTTGCATTCAGCCAGGGGTTGGGATCTGATCTGGCGAATCAACCAAAACCCTACAGGTGTGTTTGGCCTGGGGTTGGGATGCCATCTAGCGAATCAACCAACAACCTTCAGTTGAGTTCATTCAGGGGTTGGGATCCGAACTACGAATCAACCAAACCCCACAGGTGTGTTTTCGACCTGGGTTGGATCCTATCTAGCAAATCAACAAACGCCCTTCAGGGGCTTTCAGCCAAGGGTTGGGATCCATCTGCGAATCAAGCAACAACATTCAAGTGAGTTCAGCAAAGGGATTGGGATCCGAACTAGCGTCAACCAAAACTCCACAGTTGCATTCAGCCAGGTTGGGTCCTCTGGCGAATCAACCAAAACCCACAGGTGTGTTGGCCTGGGGTTGGGATGCCATCTAGCGAATCAACCAACAACCTTCAGTTGCGTTTGGCCCAGGGTTGGGATACGATCTGGTGAATCAACCAACAACCTTTAGTTGCGTTTGGCCCGGGGTTGGGATACGATCTGGTGAATCAACCAACAACCTTCAAGTGGTTTCAGGAGAGGGGTTGGGATTCGAACTAGCGAATCAACCAACACTCCACAGTGGCATTCAGCCAGGGGTTGGGATCCGATCTGACGAATCAACCAAAAACCTTCAGTTGCGTTTGGCCGGATCTGGCGAATCAACCAACAATCCTAAGGTTAATTAAGCCAGGTGTTAGGATCCAATCTGGTGAATCAACCAACACCCCACAGGTAAATTCAGCCAGGGGTTGGGATCCTATCTAGCAAATCAACAAACGCCCTTCAGGAGCTTTCAGCCAAGGGTTGGGATCCGATCTGGCGAATCAAGCAACAACATTCAAGTGAGTTCAGCAAAAAGAATGGGATCCGAACTAGCGAATCAACCAAAACTCCTCAGTTGCATTCACCCGGGGGTTGGGATCTGATCTGGCGAATCAACCAAAACCCTACAGGTGTGTTCGGCCTGGGGTTGGGATGCCATCTAGCGAATCAACCAACAACCTTCAGTTGCATTTGACCCGGGGTTGGGATACGATCTGGTGAATCAACCAACAACCTTTAGTTGCGTTTGGCCCGGGGTTGGGATACAATCTGGTGAATCAACCAACAACCTTCAAGTGGTTTCAGGAAAGGGGTTGGGATTCGAACTAGCGAATCAACCAACACTCCACAGTTGCATTCAGCCAGGGGTTGGGATCCAATCTAGCGAATCAACCAATACCCCCAGGTGCATATAAACGTGGGTTGGGTTCATCCCGATATAATAAAATGTCCTCCCATAGTATACATGACACACCCACCCACCCACATTATAAAATATCCCCATAGTATAAATGATGCGCTCACCCATATAATAAAATGTCCCCCATAGTATATATGACACATCTACCCATATAATAAAATGTCCCCCATAGTATAAATAACCCCCCACCCATATAATAAAATGTCCCCAAAGTATAAATGAATATACCCCTATAATAAAATTCCCCCCATATTATAAATGATACACACCCCCATATAATAATATGTCCCCAATAGTATAAATGACACACCTCCATATAATAAATTGTCCACCATAGTATAAATGACACACACAGCTATATAATAAAATGTCCCCAACAGTATAAATGACACAGACATAAAATATCCCACATAGTATAAATGACAAACACACACACCCATATAATGAAATGTCCCCCATAGTATAAATGATACTTTTAGTGTCAAATATACTTTTTTAATGGTTTAGTGGTTTTAGTGCAGGATTTTAACACCAGCTGGTAGTAAAATCCCGTTAGTGGGTAAATCGCACATTCGTGAACCCGATATTGAACTGCGTACAGGACTTTTATCCAGAGCGATAGCAGCTCTGGGTAAATGAGCCTGATGGTATTTCCTTGAAGGCAAACTTACATTACCTTTAACATTAAATATTAAAAATGATCATTTGAGGGGCGGAGCCTAGCCAGCGATGTGAACAGCCGCACTTTCCCAGAGCTTTTGCTCTCCAGGGTACATTAAGCTACTAAATAGCCGCTAACACAGCACAAAAGAAGCTATAACATCCACTTCATCACAGCGAGAATCCGACATGGGTCTGCGCAAAGACAAACAAGTGGGGAAAGGAGAAATTACAGACTACATGTCGCGCCCGGGAACCCCAGCACTTTCCCAAGATGGTGGCAGAGCAGGAACCCGCGACTCGCCTGACAGAGAGCTCTGCACTAAACAGGACCTGGAGGATCTCTACCACAATATAGAAAAAATAATACGTACCTCACAGTCTCAAGTCATCCAAGAGGTCAAGACAGAGATTGCCTCACTGGAAGACAGAGTGGCCACATTGGAGACCTCCACAGATCATCTAGCGGCCTACTGCCAACAAACAGAAATCGAAACTAAGGAAATCAGGAGAGATATCCAGATCCTTAGAGACGCACAGGAGGACTTGAAAAATAGATCAAAACGTAACAATATCAGACTAAAAGGGATCCCAGAGGAAGTAGCGGACTTAGTGGCCTATCTCCCTAAATTATTTAACCTTTTACTGCCGGAAGGACATACCTATAGCCTACACATGGATAGAGCACATAGGGCCCTCCGTGCAAGACCACAACAAGGTGAACAACCAAGGGATGTGATATGTAAGCTCCATTACTATAAAGCCAAAGAAGCCATCATGACAGCAGCGAGACAAAAGGACCCAATTGAATACGAAGGGGCCCGTATACTACTATTTCAGGACCTTTCAAAAACTACTCTAATGAGGAGAAGGGAACGCCGACCTATAACAGACATCTTACTAATACATAAACTACGCTATAGATGGCGATTTCCGTTTAAGCTGACCTTAATGCAAAATGGACGACCGATATCCATATCATCCCTAGATGATAACCCACCTAACGACATTGTCCGTGAGTACTATCACTGAGACCCCCAACCCCTATGAACATCAGGTAATACCTAAACTTTTATTTTACCAAGATAGATACACCTATGAATAGAATAGGGTAGGGTGAGCTACAACAGGAACTTCCCGAACTATACAAGCTGTACAGCATCTGAGGATTACACCATACACCACTTTGCCTCAGAACAGCTAAAATTAACCATATGACCGAAACAAAGAACCTGTACAAAAGTGGAGAGACTTTAACCCCCTACAATAAATAGGGGTCAACCATGGGTAAATCCACCTGGATATCAAAAAAGAGGAAAAACCTCTAAAGAACACTAGAGACTAAACGGATATCCCCCACAGAACATCAGAAACTGTAGAAAAAACGGAACAAATGAAAAAGTACAAGCATTAAAGAGATTACTAAATAGTAAATACAACCTATGCATTGTAAATGTGTTCCCATAAAGTCATAACTTATATTGATAACACTGTAAAACCAAGGTAAATAACTATATTAAGTGATACCAGGGGATACCTGTAACATGATGCTCTAAATAACAAACTAGACCATATATACCACAAACATGTAACACGAAGATATACAAGATAAGGGTACAGGGATGGACATCAAAGGAACAGAGGGAGGGGCCTGCCCAGTCCCTCTCCTGTTCCCTCACCCAAAGATAAAGTTTCATAAAGTTGGTAAATATAGGAGCTACAACCCAGCTTCCCAAAGTTGAGACGATGTCTCACATTCGGTATTTCCTACACACAAGGGGAAAATCACCCCAAATACAAACTGTTTAATGTTAAATCCCAGACCAATAAGGTCAGGAAGTTTTATAGGTTCTTATTAAAAATGTTTTGTTGCAAACTATTTTTACTAAAGATAAATAAAAATGTTGTGACCAATGGAGTGGGGGGGAACCACTAAGGGTCTTCCCCCGTGCTCCACACGACTATACCAGAGGACACCTGCAGCATGGACATGGCAAATCTCCCTATCACTAATCCCCAAAATGAATAAAAATCTAAAAATTATTTCCCTAAATGTAAAGGGACTAAACTCACCGACTAAACAGTGGCTACTCCTCAAAGAAGTTCAAATGTCCCAACCAGACATTCTGCTAATTCAATAAACGCATCTTCATACAGAAGAAGCATACAAATTTACTAAGCACCTATACTCAAAAGTCTATACCACCACATTCAGCAGCCGAAAGGCAGGAGTTGCAATCCTAATACATAAAAATTGTCACTTTACCCTAACAAAAAGCCGGGTCCATGCGGCAGGTAGATATGTGATAATACAGGGACATGTAAATCGCACAGAAATGGTAATATGCAATGTTTATGTTCCAAATGTATGTCAAGTAACCTTTCTAAAAACTGTCTTACAGAAATTAGCAAAGTTTGATTGTCCACTTGTGTTAATAGGTGGAGATTTTAATATGGTCCACTCAGCAACACTAGACAAATTAACTCTGGTAACAAAATCTCAGAGAAACACAGGAGAAACCCCAGCAAAAGGATTCAGACAACTCATGAACAAAGCACATTTCTATGACACCTGTCGAATCTGCCACCCTAGGTCAAAGCAATACACCTTCTATTCATTCCACCATAAGACGCATACCAGATTAGACTATTTTTGGCTTAATGCCCCACTACTGCGTCTTATGACAACATCAGAAATACTCCATATAACCTGGTCAGACCATAGCCCAATAGAACTGACGCTAAACATTACTAACCCAGGCATTAGGCAGTTTCATTGGCGCTTTAATGAAACAACCTACGAAACCCTATAGCCATGGAAGACATTACAAAAACAACTAAAGAATATTTTGAACTAAACAAAGGAACAGTAACATCCAAAGCTACACTGTGGGAAGCGCATAAGGCAGTGGTAAGGGGGAAGTGTATACAATGGGGTTCCAGACTCAAACGAGATAACAAGGCACAGAACACTACCCTCTTACTAAAAGAAGCAGAACAAAAACTCTACACACACCCCACTTTAAAAAAATACGAAAGGTAATTAATCTCAGAACACAACTAAACCAATTAATCACAAACAGGGTCGAAAAATCCATATTATGGTCACGCCAATGATTTTATGAATACATTAATAAGGCACATACGTTGCTAGCAAGACAATTAAAGGGAGACTCACCCATGATAACGTTACACCCAGTACAAACATCCACAGGACAAACAGCACACAGCCCAAATCAAATTGCCACAGCCTTTCAACACTATTACCAAGACCTATATTCTAACCCAAATCAAGCCCAAAAACACAATCTAAAAGATGAAATAAACACTTACCTTACATCATGCCAACTACCAACTGTAACCAAATTTCAACTAGATAAATTACACACCACAATCGAAATAGAAGAACTAGAATCAGTAATTAAAAACCTACCGCGAAGCAAAGCCCCAGGACCAGACGGGTTCAAGTACAAATATTATAAAACCAATTTCACCCTCCTAAGCACATATATGTCCATTTATAAGCAAATATATGTGCTTATAAATGGAAGGGTCCACCCCCCCACAACATTTACAACGTCCTACATAACACTCTTCCCAAAAGCAGTTAAAGATCATTCAAATAGAGCAAACTACAGACCAATAGCATTATTGAATTCAGAATTAAGATCCTTACAAAATTAGCAAATAGACTGGCCCCCATACTAACATGCCTTATATACAGAGATCAAGTAGGGTTCATATGGGGCAGGTAGGCAAGCGATGCTACTCGTAGAGTGATCAACATAATAGACTATGTTCAAAACAACAAAATAGAGACACTATTAATAGGCTTGAATGCCGAAAAAGCATTCGACAGGCTAGATTGGAACTTCCTAATAAATACAAAACAATACAAACGGTAGGAATCAACAGACCTTTCCTTAATGCAATAAAAGCCCTATACACTAACCCAACAGGCAAAATCAAAATCCCAGGAGCACTCTCTAAAACTTTCCCGCTACAAAGGGGTACAAGACAGGGATGCCCATTCTCCCCACTGCTTTATGCCCTAGGCATAGAATCATTGGCAACCCAAGTCAGAAAAAGCCTAGACTTACAAGGAATTCAAATAGGCAACAGTAACTTCAAAATCTCCCTCTACGCAGACGACGTCCTACTAACAATAACACACCCACAACAATCTCTCCCACACATACATACAATTCTAACAACATATAACAACTTATCAGGCTATTAGATAAACCAAACCAAATCAGAAGCATTGCCAATAAACATAACACCTGAAACACTCAACATACTAAAAACAACCCTCCCATACTCATGGCAAACACAAAATATCACATACCTAGGGATAAAAATTACAAATACATATGCAGACCTTTACAAAGCGAACTATCCCCCATTGATATTCAAAATACAGCAACTACTAAATATCTGGAAAGCCATCACACTCTCATGGTTTGGGAGGATAAATGCATTGAAAATGATTATATTACCAAAGCTCACATATCTATTCACCACACTCCCGGTAAATATCCCAACACCCATATTATAGAAACTACAAACAGATTTCATGAAATTCATATGGGGCCAAAAAGCACACAGACATGCCAAATCCATAACACTAGCCAGAAAGACACAGGGAGGACTGGGAGCCCCAGATACCACAAAATATTACTACCCATCTCAGCTAAAACACCTAACACACTGGTCCACAGTCAACCCACAAGCAAGATGGTCAGAACTAGAAAGAGAACTAGTATACCCAATACACCCCATGGTAATTCTATCTACCCCAAGCCATATTAATCTACACCCAAACAAATCAGCAATACTAAAATTCACCATAGCCCTCTGGAATACACTAAACAAGAAGTACACACTACTACCTCAGCACACACAATTAGAACCATTCATTCAGAACCCAAATATACCAACCAGCATGACTAAAGCATTTCACAAAACATGGGCTAATGCGGGACTTAGACGTCTATATGATCTTATAGACCTGGTAACTAGAAAGCTACATACATTTGAAGAACTGAAAATTATAAAATACCACCAACACTATCTTACTTTTACTGTCAGATAAAGCACTTCTTAGAATCTAAAACCACAAAAGGCACTTTTGTGAACCAAAATGAAACACTATTATCTAGAGGCCCATATTATAAAAGTATAATATCCCATATATACTATATCCTCAACACCAGATCCACAGAGCCATCAACCAAACATATACAAAAGGAAATGGGTACAAAGTAAGGATGTGCTGGTATTACACACCAGAGCAATTACATATAATGCAACCAACAATCTCAAATCAATGCTGGAGATGCAACAAAGAAATCTGTACATTATATCATATATTTTGGTCATGTCCATCTATCCAAAACTACTGGGAAGCAGTAAAACAAATGATTGACAAAGTACTGGGGAAGCAAACAGAGTTTACCCCACTCCAGGTACTCTTGAATGCCCCAAACAAAGATCTACCCCGCACAGAACGAGAACTATTTAAACATATAGTAACAGCAGCCAGATGTATAATACCCAGACACTGGAAGCAAGTAACAACACCTACTTTACCGGAACTAATAGCACAAATACAAGAAGTCAAGATAATGGAAAAGCTTACAGCACACTTAGAAAATAAAATTGAAAAATATGAAAAAATATGGGAACAATGGGACACATATATGACGTCCTAACCCAGGAAAACTGGCATGGCAAAACAAGGGTAAGGGAGAGGAGTCAAGCCATAACTACACAAAGGACCGCAAAAATAATAACTGAATAAGATAGTAATCAAAAATAGTAAACAGATATAAAGGGACATAACACTTTAGCAAAAGATAAGAAACAAAGGTAAATCTCAGGAGTATGAATCATTAAGAATGCTTTGTAACTGAAAATATAAGACAAACGAAATGTTAATTTTTGTTATACGGTATTCATTTTATGTACTTTATATACTATATGTATTTTATGCACAAAAAATTCAATAAAAACTACAGTTCAAAAAAAAAAATGATCATTTGAGAACTCACAGTTTTCCTGAGTCAAAGCAGAGTGTCTGGCCAGATTCAGTTTCCTCTCCATCTCTAACCAGTCCATATAGAAAATAATCATCATGAGGAAAGTCAAAGTTTATAAAGTCAGATAATGGTTATTCGGAGGGTTGAAGTTCAGTTGAGTTCAGCAAAGAGTTTGAGATCCCAACTAGGGAATCAACCATCACTCCACAGTTGTATTCAGCCGGGCATTGGGATCCTATCTGGAAATCAATCAAAACACTACAGGTGTGTTTGGCCCGGAGTTAGGATCAGATCTGGCGAATCAACCAACAACCTGCGTTCAGTCAGGGGTTGGGATCCAAACTAGCCAATCACCCAACACACCACAGGTGCATTCAGACAGAGGATGGAATCCGATCTGGGGAATCAACCAACACCCCTAAGGTGAATAAAGCCGGGTGTTAGGATCCAATCTGGTGAATCAACCAACACCCCACAGGTAAATTCAGCCAGGGGTTGGGATCCAATCTAGTGAATCAACAAATACCCTTCAGGAGCTTTCAGCCAAGGGTTGGGATCCGATTTGGCGAATCAAGCAACACTCTTCAGGTGTGTTCAGAAAAGGGGTTGTGATCCGAACTAGCGAATCAACCAACACTCCACAGTTGCATTCAGCTGGGGGCTGGGATCCAATCTGGCGAATCTACCAACAACCTTCAGGTATGTTCGGTCTGGGGTTGGGATCCGATCAAGCAAATCAACCAACACCCAACAGGTGCATTCAGATGAAAGATGGGATCTGATCTAGCGAATCAACCAACACACCACATGTGCATTCGGCAAGGGGATGGTATCCGATCTGGTGAATTAAACAACATCCCTCAGGTGAAATAAGCCAGGGGTAATGTTCCAATTTGCCTAATCAACCAACAACCTTCAAGTGCATTCAGACAGAGGTTGGGATCCGATCTGGCGAATCAACCAACACCCCACAGGTAAATTCAGCCAGGGGTTGGGATCCGATTTGACGAATCAAGCAACAATCTTCAGGCGTTTTCAGAAAAGGGGTTGGGATCCAAACTAGCAAATCAACCAACACTCCACAGATACATTCAGCCGAGGGTTGGGTTCCGATCTGGCGAATCAACCAAAACTTCACAGCTAAATTCAGCCAGGGGTTGGAATCCGATCTAGCGAATCAAGGAACACTCTTCAGGTGTGTTCAGAAAAGGGGTTGGGATCCAAACTAGCGAATCAAGCAACAATTCAGCTGGTGGGTTGGAATCCGATCTGGCGAATCAACCAACAACATTCAGGTGCGTTCCGTCAGGGGTTGGGATCCGATCAAGTGAATATACCAACACCCTACAGGTGCATTCAGATAAAAGATGGGATCTGATCTGGAGAATCAACCAACACCCCTCAGATTAAATAAGCCAGGGGTAAGGTTCCGATCTGGGTAATCAACCATCAACCCACAGTTAAATTCGGCCAGGGGTTGGGATCTGATCTAGTGAATTAACTAAACCTTCAGATGCTTTCAGCCAAGGGTTTGGGATCTGATTTGTTGAATCAATCAACACTCTTCAGGTGTGTTCAGAAAAGGGGTTGGGATCCGAACTAGCGAATCAACCAACACACCACAGTTGCATTCAGCCAGGGGGTTGGGATCCGATCTGGTGAAATTAACCAAAGCCCTACAGGTGTGTTCGGCCCGGGGTTGGGATCCGATCTAGCGAATCAACCAACAACCTTCAGTTGCGTTTGGCCCTGGGTTGGGATCCGATCTGGTGAATCAACCAACATCCTTCAGGTGCTTTGGTATAGGGGTTGGGTCTGTTGAATCAACCAACCCTCTTTAGGTGTGTTCAGTAAAGGGGTTGGGATCCAAACTAGCGAATAAACCAACAAACCAATTGCATTCAGCTGGGGGTTGGGATCCGATCTGGCAAATCTACCAACACCACCCATGTGAGTTCAGCAAGGGGTTGGTATCCAATCTGGTGAATTAACCAACACCCCTTAGGTGAATAAAGAAAGGTGTTAGGATTCAATCTTGTGAATTAACCAACACCTCACTGGTGTATTGAGCCAGGAT
The DNA here is from genome assembly GCA_019447015.1 of Hymenochirus boettgeri. Taxonomy (NCBI): domain Eukaryota; kingdom Metazoa; phylum Chordata; class Amphibia; order Anura; family Pipidae; genus Hymenochirus; species Hymenochirus boettgeri. The sequence goes on along the minus strand of CM033474.1, from coordinate 106,124,540 downwards.
TTGGGATCCAATGTGGGGAATCAACCAATACCCCACAGATGCATTCGGCAAGGGGTTGGGATCCGATCTGGAGAATCAAGCAACACCATTTAGGTGAGTTCAGCAAAGGGATTGGGATCCGAACTAGAGAATCAACCAACACTCCACAGTTACATTCACCCGGGAGTTGGGATCCGATATGGCGAATCAACCAAAACCCTACAGGTGTGTTCGGCCTGGGGTTGGGATCCGATCTAGCGAATCAACCAACAACCTTCAGTTGCGTTTGGCCCAGGGTTGGGATCTGATCTGGCGAATCAACCAACAACCTTTAAGTGCATTCAGTCAGGGGTTGGGATCTGAACTGGTGAATCAACCAACACTTCATAGGTTTATTTGGCCAGGGGTTGGGATCCGATTTAGCGAATTATCCAACACCCCCAGGTGCATTCAAACGGGGTTGGGTTCATCCCCATATAATAAAATGTCCTCTCATAGTATATATGACACATCTACCCATATAATAAAATGTTCCCCATAGTATAAATAACCCCCCATATAATTAAATGTCCCCAAAGTATAAATAAAAATACCCCTATAATAAAATGTCCCCCATATGACACACACACCCATAAAATAATATGTCCCCCAATAGTATAAATGACACACACTTCCATATAATAAATTGTCCACCATAGTATAAATGACACACAAAGTATAAATGAAAATACCTTTATAATAAAATGCACCCCATATTATAAATGACACACACAGTCATATAAAAAAATGTCCCCAATAGTATAAATGACACAGACATAAATTAAATATCCCACATAGTATAAATGACAAACACACACACCCATATAACAAAAACTTCCCCATAGTATAAATGACACACACTCCCCCATATAATAAAATAGCCCACATAGTATAAATGACACACACACACCCATGTAAAAAATACTCCCCATACAAGTTTGCCCATAGGAAGTATGACTGATTATCCCCAGTGAGTGTTCCTAGCACATACAAGTTTGCCCCCAGTGAGTGTAAATGATGGATCACAGACACCTGTGCTCCAGAATCCACCAGCTAAATAATGGGACATTCGCAACCTCTATTGTAACACATAGAAGACGATTTACCCAGACTTGCTAGGCAAATATATGGGGCTAAAGTCGCGCTAACAAGGTCTCTAACGGTTAGCGCGACTTTATCTCTGTATTAGCTTCGGATGTGAGGGATACACAAAAATCATCCACGCATCCGATGCCTTCGATTCAATATCGCGTTTGCGCTGGTCTTAGGCAGGATTTTAATGCCAGCAAATAGCTGGCGTTAAAATCCCGTAGTGGGTAAATCCCACATTCGCGAACGCGATATTGAACCACAAACAGGACTTTTACCCAGAGAGGTAGCAGCTCTGGGTAAATGAGCCTGATGGTATTTCCTTGAAGGCAAACTCACATTACCTTTAACATTAAATATTATCATTTGAGAACTCACGGTTTCCTGAGTCAAAGCAGAGTGTCTGGCCAGCTTCAGTTTCTTCTCCATCTCTAATCAGTCCATATAGAAAATAATCATCACGTGGAAAGTCAAAGTTTTCAAAGTCATATAATGGTAATCCTGAAGGATGAAATCCTGCAGATTGGAATCCAGGGGTTTGGATAATTTATATCCCAAACATCTATAATCCAACTTGTTGGCTTAAGGCTGTTAGTTCTGTACCTAACCTGAGCTGGGTAAGGACAGTCACGGGCCCGATGTTCTCCTTGCCCAGCGTTGTAGCATGCAGTGTTAGACTTACTGCGTACTTTCCCTCTGCCCAAAATTTTAAATTTGTAATACTTGTAACTTATTTTGTTGTTTCCAAAGCTCTTCAAAGGCATTTTCAACAAACATTTGTTTCTTGCACGTTTTGGTCCTTATCTAGGAGACATAACTGCAAATTCAGCATTCTCCACACATACCTCTTCTAGCAGCTATGCAATTTTGCGACAGTAGCTCCTTAACGCTGGTCGTAATCCATGTACTCCCCTGCACACAATTCATTCTGCAGCAGTTGCATGGGTGCTGCTGGTCCTGGTGCTGCTGGCTGGCTGGTGGTACTCACGGTGCTGTCGGAAGGTCATTTTCTATCACCAGTTATTGAAGGGGAACAGTCTCTAGGTCCAGATTGCTGACACATACAAGATTGCCTCCTAGTGAGTGTGACAGTCACATACAAGTTTGCCTCCAATGAGTGTCGGATCTGATCTGGTGAATCAATCAACAATCTTCAGGTGCTTTTAGTCAGGGGTAGAGATGGCCTAACTTTTGAAAGTTCGTCCGTTTTCGAACTTTCGAACTATATGGAAAGTTCGAAAACGGACCCATTAAAGTCAATGGGAGTCAAATATTTTAAAAAGTTCTAATGAAATACAATTAAAATATCAATGGTAACTTAATGTAAATGGCTGTGGGACCTGGGAAATGGTCTGGGGAACATGTTCGAATATCCAGGATATTCGAAAAATCAATTTTACTCTCACTCACTATTTTCGAGCTCGTTCGCGCCTAGGTACCATGTACATTTTACTCGCGGATTCGATGCTCGCGTATAGGCTTAATGGACACTTTACTCGTACATTTGATGTTCGCGCCTAGATACCTTGGATAGGTTTTAATGGACACTTTACTCGCGGATTCGATGCTCGCATATAGGTTTTAATGGACACTTTACTCGTGGATTCGATGCTCGCATTCGCACCTAGCTACCATGGTCATTTTACTTGCGGATTCGATGCTCGCGTATAGGTATAATAGGCATTTTACTCGCACATTCGACCGGTCGAACATTCGATATTTACCGAAAGTCCAAAAATATCGAAAACCCGGGTCTGGGATAGTTTGAGAAGTCCGAATTCGTTCGAATTCGAATAGTTACAGTAGGGATTGTAGCAATATGCAGGGAAGAAATGAAGAGTTTTCACATTGGATAACGGAGGATATGGTACGGAAACAATTAGACAAAGTTAATATCAATAAAGCGCCAGGACCAGATGGATTGCATCCTAGGATTTTAAAAGAGCTTAGTTCAGTTCTAGCTAGACCACTGTTTCTCATATTTTCAGATTCGCTTTTGTCTGGGGATGTGCCGCTGGATTGGAAAAAAGCCAATGTAATACCAATATTCAAAAAAGGTAGTCGTTCACAGCCTGGTAACTATAGACCTGTAAGCCTAACATCAGTGGTAGGGAAGGTGATGGAAACTTTGTTAAGGGATCATATCCTTGACTTTGTCTCCAGAGATCATCTTATTAGTAGTAGTCTGCATGGATTTATGAGAAATAGATCATGCCAGACAAATTTAATTGGTTTTTATGAAGAAGTGAGTAAGAAGTTGGACTCAGGCACAGCAGTGGATGTGGTATATTTGGATTTTGCAAAAGCTTTTGATACTGTGCCACATAGGCGACTAATGTATAAACTGAGGACTGTTGGCCTTGAAGAAAACATTTGTTCATGGATAGAGAACTGGTTATTGGACCTCAGGGTTCTGTACTGGGGCCGCTTCTATTTAATCTGTTTATAAATGACTATTCGAATAGTTCGGCTCGAACTCGGTTTCAAGTTCTAGTCCATCTCTAGTCAGGGGTTGGGATCCGATTAAGCGAATCAACAAACACACCACAGGTGCATTCAGAGGGAGGATGGGATCCGATCTGGCGAATCAACCAACACCCCACAGGTAAATTCAGCCAGGGCTTGGGATTCGATCTAGCGAATCAACAAACACCCTTCAGAAGCTTCCAGCCAAGGGTTGGGATCCGAAGCAAAAGACAAATCTGCCAACAGCTTATGGGCCCAGCAAACAGCCGAGTTAATAAGAAAGGAGGAGGAGTATGTATGTATGTTAAACAGGAATTGAAGCCAAATTTAAAAGATGGAATAGATGGGGGAGCAAACGATACGGCAGAAACATTATGGGTGGAACTGTGTACAGGAAGCAAGAAGGTAGGTAAATTAATTGTTGGAGTATGTTATAAGCCGCCAAATGCCGAGAAAGAGGTGGAAATGAATCTCCATATGCAGTTGGTGAAGGCTGCTGGTATGGGGCATGTTCTGGTCATGGGGGATTTTAACTACCCTGACATAGATTAAGGGATTAAGGGATTAAGAGTAAGGGAACTGCCAGCACCTCTAAAGGTATAAAGTTCTTAAATTTTCTATATGAGCATTTTCTTTCACAGATGGTAGAAGTTCCTACTAGACAGAATGCGTTGTTGGATCTGGTGATATCTAATAACCCTGAGCTCATTATGGAGATGAAGGTAATGGGAAGCTTAGGGAATAGTGACCATGATATAGTGTCATTTAATATAGGTTGCAAAAAACTAAAGTGCACTGGCTTAACAAAAACTTTTAACTTTAGGAAAGCTAATTTTATGCTTTTAAAGGAATCGCTCCTGCTCATAGACTGGGGGGAACTGTTTCTAGGTAAAGAAACTGAGCAGATGTGGACCACTTTTAAAGGGATATTAAACTATTACATTTCCAAATCGGTACCTTTAGGTAACAAGTGTAAAAAATTAGGTCCAGTCCTGCATGGCTTAATGCTCAGGTAAAAAGGGAAATGGAAAAGAAAAAAAGGGCTTTTAAAATTTTGAAAACAGAAGGCACAGAACAGGCTTACAGGGAGTACAAAAGCTGTAATAAAGAGTGCAAGAAAGCAATTAAACTAGCTAAAATAGAAAATGAAATACGGATTGCCGAACAAAGCAAGTCCAACCCCAAAATGTTTTTTAAGTATATAAATGGTAAAAAGATGAGGACTGAGAATGTGGGACCATTAAATAATGGAGCTGAGGTGGTTGTAGAGGATGCAGAAAAGGCTAATCTGCTAAACCGTTTTTTTACATCGGTTTTTACTGTTGAGAATCCTTGTCCTTACAGTAGGGATTGTAGCAATATGCAGGGAAGAAATGAAGAGTTTTCCAAAACATTGATAACGGAGGATATGGTACGGAAACAATTAGACAAGTTAATATCAATAAAGCGCCAGGACCAGATGGATTGCATCCTAGGATTTTATAAGAGCTTAGTTCAGTTCTAGCTAACCACTGTTTCTCATATTTTTCAGATTCGCTTTTGTCTGGGGATGTGCCGCTGGATTGGAAAAAAGCCAATGTAATACCAATATTTCAAAAAAGGTAGTCGTTCACAGCCTGGTAAACTATAGACTGTAAGCCTAACATCATGGTAGGGAAGGTGATGAAACTTTGTTAAGGGATCATATCCTTGACTTTGTCTCCAGAATCATCTTATTAGTAGTAGTCTGCATGGATTTATGAGAAATAGATCATGCCAGACAAATTTAATTGGTTTTTATGAAGAAGTGAGTAAGAAGTTGGACTCAGGCACAGCAGTGGATGTGGTATATTTGGATTTTGCAAAAGCTTTTGATACTGTGCCACATAGGACTAATGTATAACTGAGGACTGTTGGCCTTGAAGAAACATTTGTTCTGGATAGAGAACTGGTTATTGGACCGCAAACAGAGAGTGGGGTTAATGGAACTACATCTATGTGGGCTAAAGTTCTAAGCGGAGTGCCTCAGGGTTCTGTACTGGGGCCGCTTCTATTTAATCTGTTATAAATACTTAGAAGGGGGCATTGAGAGCAAGGTCTCTGTGTTTGCTGATGACACTAAATTATGCAGAGCTTTGGAAACTTCCAATGATGTGCAAGTGCTGCAAGCAACCTAGATAGATTATCAAATGGGCAGCAGAATGGCAGATGAGATTCAATGTAGATAAATGTAAGGTGATGCATTTGGGATTTAATAATCCCTGTGCCATCTACACCATAAATAACTCTGGTTAGTTCATCTGTAATGGAAAAGATTTGGGGGTTCTGGTAGATAACAGACTTAGCTGTAGCAAACAATGCCAGGTAGCAACAGCTAGCGCAGCAAGATTTGTCTGTATAAAAAGGGGAATAGATTCAAGAGAGAAAAATATTATTCTCCTCTTTACAAGGCACTGGTAAGGCCTCATTTGGAATATGCGGTGCAGTTTTGTAATCCCATATACAAAAGGGACATCTTGGAAATGAGGCAGTTCAGAGAAGGGCAACTGAATTAATAAGGGGAATGGAGGGGCTTGAATATGCAGGCAGATTAGACAAGTTAGGGCTGTTTACATTGGAGAAGCGGCGGTTGCGTGGGGACATGATAACCTTGTTACAATATATTAATGGCCCATAACAATGAGCTCTCGGGTGCATTGTTCACTAATAGGTCATATCAGAGGACACGTGGACATCCTTAAGGTTGGAAGACAAGAAGTTTCATCTTCAGGTTAGGAGAGGTTTCTTTACAGTGAGAACGGTGAAACTGTGGAACTGTCTTCAGCAGATGGTGGTAATGGCAAGTTCATTGAATAACTTTAAAAAAGGCTGGATAAGTTTCTAAAACTAAAAAATATTTAGAATTACTGGTATTAATGCGTATAGATCTGGTTGATCCAGGGATACTTTCCGATTGCCGTTTGGAGTCAGGAAGGAATGTTTTCCCCTTTTTAGCTGGGGTTTTTTGCCTTCCTCTGGATCAACTGTTAGGTAGGGTTAAAAAAAAAAAAAAAAAAAAAAAAAATGAATAGGTTGGACTTGATACCTATGTCTTTATTCAACCTTAATTACTATGTTACTATGTTACAGTTTAGTGAAGTGAAGAAATCTTCTAAAGGTACTGTGATCTGCTAAGTACAAGGGAGACAATCATGGCCAGAATTCAGAAATTAAACTACAGTGGCCAAACTGAATAATGACAATTATCTGCTGTGGAAGTTTAAAGTTGAAATGCTGCTATCCAGAGATGACTTGGTGGAGGTTATAATATCTGATAGACCATGGGTGGACTTACTGGCATGGCTTAAAGATTGGTGGCTCCACGGTGGGTATTTTGACTTGGCATACTGAAGTATTTATTTATACAGTTCCTCAAATTAAAAAAGACATTATCCTCCATCATAATTAATGAGAATAAAATATTTTGGCCAAAAGATTTGTATGCCCTGCTACCACACGGTCTGGCTAGCGTATCTAACTCACTCAGACCAGTCAAGTAGACTTAGCAACCTAACTAACTAACTAGTCTAACCTACCTAAACCTAACAAATGCTACTAAAGCTACCTAACCATAGAAATGCCTTTTAAAACAGCTAGCCCAATAAAGAGAAATATGGGAAAAAAAATTCTGAAGCAAGTATGTTTGGTTAGAAAATCCAGGCAAATTCAATAAGTCATTTAGAATAATCTTTTAGTCAAAAGCTTTCAATATTATGAAATAAAAGTAAAATGCAAACAATTATGCTTGTGAAGGTTCTCATTCCCAGGTTATGGTATATCTGTTTTATTCAATTAGATCAACTGGACTTGAAGTTTAGTTCTTGAAGACGTTTCGCTAGTCATCCGGCTGGCTTTCTCAATCAGAATGACTCCTGGTCGATAACACCACATATGAGGCTTTAACAAGGGTACAAGAAAAGGGTCATGACTTACTGCAACAGCTTAAAAGGATAAAGCCATTGATCGAGCAATGTATCATCACCTCTACCCTGGTGAGGCACATCCATGCATATATGGATCCCAAAGATACATAAGGAAGGGGCACCTCTAAGACCTATGTCAGCAGCATTAACTCTGTAACATACAAGGTGGCAAAATACCTAGCCAACAATTTAGGACCATTGGTGGGAAGTTCTAAGCATCACATCCAGAACTCTCAGGATTTCACCAACAAGATTAAGATATAATACATGTGCAGAAGAAACGATGGTGTCCTATGATGTGACATTCTCTTCACCTATATACCCACCAAGGAGGCGGTTGACATGGTAAGAAACGGCTAGGCCAAGACTGCACTCTTACCAGTACTATACTATACTAAGGGCATAGCACCCAGCCATTGGTTCAGATATGTGGATGACACCTGGGTTAAAATCCACCAGAAGGAAGTACAAGCTTTCACAGAACAGATCATGCGGTAGACCAAAACATCACATTTTCAAGGGAAGAGGTACAACACAACAACTGGCCTTCTTGGACTGCTTGATAGAAGTTAAGGAAAATGGTAAACTGGAAATAGAGGTTTAAAGAAAACTAACACACAGATCAGTATTTGAGTTTTGACTCCCACCACCCTTAGATCACAAACTGGGTGTCATCAGAACCCTTCAACACAGAGATGAGAACTCCCCCTAGCACAGAGGCGAAGGCTAAAGAAATGAAACATCTCAGAGGAGCCCTTAAAACTTGTGGATATCCAGACTGGGCCTTTGTAAAAAGAAGAGGAAAGAAAAGAACACGAATACACACAGTGAAGGGGAAAAGCAAGACGAGAAAGAACATGGTCATCCCATATGTCAGGGGTCTCCGAGAAATTAAGAGAATTTTCAAAAAACACCGTATCCCTGTCTGCTTTAAACCGAACAACACACTGAGCAGCAACTAGTACATCCGAAAGACCCAATACCGAAACACGAAAGCGACATCATATACGCAGTGCAGTGAAGATCTCTGATTTGTATGTGGGGGAGACCAAACAGCAACTGCATCAACGTATGGCCCAGCACAGAAGAGCCAATTACTCAGTCAGACTCTGCATCTTAAGGATAAAGGACACACCTTTGAAGATTGTAATCTTAACATATTGGCAAAGGAACTGACTGGTTCAAGAGAGGTGTTAATGAGGCCATTTATGTGAAAATAAAGAAACCAAGCCTAAATAGAGGTGGGGGGGTTCGACACCAACTGTCTGCCATGTACAATGCTGTTTTGACACCTTACTCTGGGCGTTCCTATACACCTCTTCAGCCACTATCCAATCACGCCCTTAACACTTGGCTGTGATATGCTAATTGGGCATAATTTCCACAGATTCTTGTACAAGTCATTCTGAAGTGAACTTCAAGTCCGTTGATCTAATGAATACAACAGATATGCAAACAATTAAAACCCATAAACTCTAATAAAACAGTATAAAACTATTCTAACTATATCACATTATGCGTATGGGGGGGACTTTCTGCCCATGGATCCGATGTAGAGGGGTGGCATGCTGCCCACACTTACTGCCCACAGTCCATGCGTATGGGGGGGACTTACTGCCCACGGGCCCTATGTAGAGGGGGGCATGCTGCCCAACTTACTGCCCAGGGTCCATGCTTGGGTGGGACTTACTGCCCACTGGCCCTATGTAGAGGGGGGCATGCTGCCCACACTTACTGCCCACGGTCCATGCGTATGGGGGGGACTTACTGCCCACGGGCCCATGTAGAGGGGAGGCATACTGCCCACACTTCCTGCCCACGGTCCATGCGAATGGAGGGAACTTACTGCCACGGGCCCTATGTAGAGGGGAGCATACTGCACACACTTAATGCCCACGGTCCATGTGTAAAGGGGGGGAACATTACGCCTACGCCCTGCATATGGTGGGGCTTACTGTCCAAGGGCCCTGCATATGGAGGGGAGGTGTCTATAGGGTTTTCGCCATCTGAGCAAAACTGTATCTGCAGCCTCAATTTTATATTTTTTCTGTTGTAGGGGAGCCTCACAACCCTAACAGACATGTTTAAAACTTAAAAAAGTGCCCAGAATAGGTTTTAAATGGTATATCCACCCCCAAAACTAAATTTAACCCACTTCTGGCCCCACTGTGAAGTATTCAAAAGTCATTACCTTACAATTAAGCTCCTTTTGGTTCTCCTGCAGTGCTTGTCTAGGTTCAGAAGAGTAAGAGTAGGAGCTCTGTGTGTCGTCTGTTCCCTGCTACTTCCTTGTTCCTCTTGGAGGACTCTGGCATGTGCGGGGAGTGTTAATTCAACTGGAGTAAGAAGCAAATTTATTTGTTTAAAAAGGCATTTTGTCTGCTGCCCTGTGCAGCAGCATAGATAGAGAACTGTATCCTGTAAACTTGCAGCTGCCTGAGGTGATTGCTGAGACTGGGTTTATATCATTAATTACTGTACCTACTCCACTATGATGGAGCTTAGTGAGCAGGAATAGGGACATTGAGAGATCCTGGTGGTGGTTGTATAGCTGATTGGCAGCATTGCATTACATTATATACAGTGAGCATGCTCGGGGAAAGGCTTACATGTCAGTGGATGTGCTGTTGTAGCTTTTTCTAAAGATGTTTTATTAGCACTGTTTTTGCACTTGCACCTTTAATATTAAAAGTAACATTAAAGGATAACTATCGTGTGTATAAAGTTGTCCTAAAAAACTGTTTAAATAGATAGTATTCAGACAGAAATATATACTGGTAATTCCTACCTTGCAATATTGTTCTATGAGGAGCACCACCCAAAGAAAACTGATTTTGCCAGTCTTCCTTCTGGCTTCAGCACTATCTTTAATAAAGGATTATCCGACTAACCTGACAAATAAAAACTGTAAGTGCTGTAGCTCTTCATCAAAACTATGTGAGGTAGGAATAATTAATCTACCTCCCTGCCCCAGGTACTTTCCATTGTTAATAGTTGATTTTTACAGTACAGATATCTTTAAAAGATCCTTGAGTGCACTTTCATCGTACTGTTTGTGGATATCACCATTTGATTTGCACCAGGGAAAGGAACAGATACAATGCCCATACATTAGAGCTACCTGCCAACTAATCCTGCAATATTCAATCAATTCTGCAAGAACTGCCTTTCTGGATCTGCTTCACGACCAATATACAATTGCAAAATGAATGGACCAGGCAGGATCTCGCGATCGTACACTGCTCGCCAAGAAGATCCGGAAAAGCGGTTGCTGCAAAATTGATTGCTATCCTGGGATCGTTCAACAGGTAAGTTCTGATTATGGGCACCTTAAGAGACTATGTTCATATTATCAGTATTTGTTTATATATATATAGTAGTAGAGAATTGTACCGTGCTAGCCATAGATGAAAGTGAAGATATAAAGTAATACCTTTTATTGGCTAACTAAAAGATTGAAAATGCAAGCTTTCAAGCACTTAGGCTTCTTCCTCAGGCATGATACATACTGAATCTTAAAAAACACTGTATTTATACACTAAGAACAAAGACTTTCGGACATTACATAGAGGTTATCTTTTGCACCCATGCCTGATTGTCAATGGCTGTCGTAAATAACAGTAAATACACATTCAATGATCACAGGCAGTAATAAAAGAATCAGCAAGGGTTAAACAAACAATCAGATACACTTCACCTCTAGTGTCCATGGAGGGTCTGGATAAATGAGATATTTATGGGTTTGGGTGGTTTAGAGGAATTTAGTCTGATTAACTCTACATGACATTAAGATTAGAAACACAGTGACACATAAGTTTAGATTTTGTTGAGTCCAGAGTCCAGAGTCCCAAATTTTTGTATAAGTTTACATTCCCATTCTAACCTTTCCTTTGGGATCTGAAATTTCCCATAAGCACTGTGACTTTTAGGTCTTTCAGGCTGTGTCCTTGGCTGCAGAAATGGGCACCCACAGGACATCTCGTTTATTGTTATTACTGTGAATCGATGAGAGTTCATCCTTTGCCTCAGGGTCTGTCCAGTCTCTCCTACATAAGTCCTGAGGGGCACCTAACATAAATCAGGTATACCACATTGGATGATTTGCAGGAGAAGGTTCCCTTTATTTCAAACCTATGTTGGGTTCCTGGTATTGGTATCCTGTCTCCAGTGTGGATGTACTTCTCCTGCAATCATCTAATGTGTATACCTGATTTTATGTTCTAGGTGCCCCTCAGGACTTTATGTAGGAGAGACTGGACAGACCCTGAGGCAAAGGATGAACTCTCATCGATTCACAATTAATAACAATAAATGAGATGTCCCTGTGGGTGCCCATTTCTGCAGCCAAGGACACAGCCTGAAAGACCTAAAGTCACAGTGCTTATGGGTATTTCAGATCCCAAAGGAAAGGTTAGAATGGGAATGTAAACTTATCAAAAATTTGGACTCTGGACTCTGGACTCAACAAAGATCTAAACTATGTGTCACTATGTTTCTAATCTTAATGTCATGTAGAGTTAATCAGACTAAATTCCTCTAAACCACCCAACCCATAATATCTCATTTATACCAGACCCTCCATGGACACTAGGGTGAGTGTATCTGATTGTTTGTTAACCCTTGCTAATTCTTTTATTACTGCCTGTGATCATTGAAGTGTATTTACTGTTATTTACGACAGCCCTTGCCAATAGGCATGGGTGCAAAAGATAACATCTATGTAATGTCAGAAAGTCTTTGTTCTAGTATGTATAAAATACAGTGCTTTTTAGATTCAGTATTGTATCATGCCTGAGGAAAGCCTAAGTGCTTCGAAAGCTTGCATTTTCAATCATTTTAGTTAGCCAATAAAAGGTATTACTTTATATCCAAGATGTCTTCACTTTATATATATATGTATATATTGATGCTGTATAATATCTCATTTTCTCTCCTGCTTTATAGAGCCTAGAAAACACATTCTCAAATAAAGTCCTGTATAGTGCCATGAAAACTTTACACATCAGCCAGCTGGAACGAGTTACTGACATCTGTTCTGTACACCTCTATATCATATCAAAAAAGAGAAAGATTTGTGTTGTCCTTTTTATTTTCTCTGTTTTCTTATGATCGGAGGTTCCAATAAGATGGGTTAGTGAATATGTTCCTTTATTTTTTAATTATAATAAATATAAGTTTTCCGTATTGTTTGTTTGTAAGTCCATTAACAGATTATTTCAAAAATTCTTTAAAGCTTTTGGCATTTCTTTTGATTTGCTTTTGTTTATGTTAGTATAGTAAGATTTGTTGCCTGCATCCAATGCCTCCAAGATTTATTTTCATTTCAAGTCAATTTTTATTCTGTTACTCTTACATCCATAAAAACAATACAGTTGTTAGTTTTTTTTTAATATTGTTAATTATTTAAGTTGAGCAAACAATTATTTGTGGTTCTTATTGGTTTCAAGAAATTGGGAGATAAAAAGAAATTCCTTAAGGTTGCTGCCAAGGACATCTGCTCCTTTTATCACCATTGTTTACCACAAGTCCTCTTGCTGTCTCACAGACACCCATTTCACAACAGCTGAACATACCCAACTTCAACCAGGCCATAAAAATACCACATTGTTGATGAAACCACATTGCTCTGCAGGAAGAGTACAAACACATACTCCCAGTAGCTTACCCAATATCTGTACCAGAGAATTATAACTGCAAGTGCAAATATGTAAAGTCACACAATGTCTCGGCCAATCACAGGCACCACTGCAGGTCTGGCCTCTTCTGCAGTTCCCATGCATGGAAAAGGCAGGGAGCTAAGTAGAAGACAGCCAGGGGAATGAAGGCTGGTAAGTCGGAGAAACCTTGGTGGGTCAATTTGCCTAAATCTAAAAGTTTGTTTGGGGGTGGACATACTTTTTAACTATTGCAAATTGCTAGACTTATTAGGATTTTGGTTATGCAAAGTACTATTATGGGATTTTTTGCAATTAAGTACACTCACTGGCCACTTTAGTGTGTTGGACCCCCTTTGCCTTCATAACTGCTTTGTGGCATAGATTCAACAGGTGTATATTTCCTCAGAAATTCGGGTCCACGTTGGCATGATAGCAACACATTTTGCAACATATTTGTCAGCTGCACAACTATGTGTATGTCTCCTGCTCCACCAAAAGTGCTCTATTAGATTGGAATCTGGTGACTGTGGAAGCAATTGGAGTAAAATGAATTCATTTTATGTTATGTCAAGTTTAAGATGATGTCAGCTGCTGGAAGTAGCCTTCAAAAACAGGTACCCTGTGGTAATAAAGGATGGACATGTCAGTAACAATATTCAGGTAGGATGTGGTGTTTAAACAATACTCATTGGTTAAAAGGGTACAAAGTGTGCCATGAAAATGCCCCCATGCCAGTGACACCACAACGTCCAGTCTGAACTGTTGACACAAGGCAGGATGGATGCATGTTTCATCATGTTGATAAACATTCACCAGCACTTCCTTCTTGGGTCAATGGGTGCACCCTTGTACATTCAACCGCTGTACGCCATGTAAATTTAAAGTAAGAGGGTATCGTACGTGTATAATTTGCTTACCTTCGAAGAAGATGGATTTGAAGATTGGATGCCTTCAACTAAAGGGTTAAATAAGAGTACAATGTGACTCTCTGGTATAAAAAATATGAATTGGTTTTAGAGGTTTTTAATGTAGCTATGTTCTTAGAATTGGCAACATGTATCCATAATGTTTTGAAACTATGTATTCGCTGGCGACTAGATGGCATGAAATCAAAGATGGTAAAAGGAAATGTGTGCATTGGTTCTTGACCAAGTATCAAGGTAAATGTTGCAGGAATACCTGTTCGTGAGCCATGTGAAGAGGCAGTGAATGTTTTTTGGACTTTTAAAGGAAATAAATAAAGTGATTGTTTTAAGAGTGCTGCTCTCTGGGTGAATTGGTACATGCTTTCATGTATTTTATGACAATTCTGACCCAATCTGAATGTCACAGCTGGAATTGAGACTTGTCAGGCCGGCAACGTTTTCCTCTTGTCTGTGTAAATTATAGCCTCATTGTAGCAATATAACTATTTTAGTACTCCAAATCGAAATGAATTCAGCTTGATGCTAAAACCATATAGAATTTTTGAAACAAAGTGCTTATCACTAATTTGCAGAGTCCAGTGTGCTGAGATTTTGGCATAGTCCATGAAAGCTAAAAGGCAAGATAGGGACTCTACTTCAGCCATTGCTTCCATGTATTTTCTGGTGACATAATGGTGCAATCAGTTCTTAATATTCAGGGAGGTTGTAATTAAAGGAGAAATAAACCTAATTTTTTGAAATCCTAATGTTAAAAGCTCATTCCCAGAATACCTATACATTGAAAGATTCTTCTCTAGTTATTTGCATTAGTAGTATAGTAATAGATTCAGTAACAAAGGAGGCTTCCATGTTGTTGGCAGTACATGTCATAGCCCATGTTGGCTTCAAAGAGCCATGCCTCCTGACCCCAGGATTCACTGTCTCTATGCACAACATTTCTAGCTTCTCTTTCTAGCAAAGATAAACTTTCTAAAGTACCTGTGATCACAGTTGAGTTGCTGGTGGCGCACCATGTAAATGCTGTGTTTAGGAACAAACAGACCAAGAAGTAAGCAAGACCAAGCAAAAGATAAAGACTCTACATGTACCATTTTTTTTATTTACTAGCTATTGAAGCCTAGTGGTAGAAAGCATTGTTTTAGAAAGACACAGTATAGAAGGTTGCTGGTTCGATTCCCATACTTACTTTTATTTTTTGCTAAATGTTAAATGTTCTGTTTCTTTCAACCATGCTAGCAAAGACATACACTGCAAAGATTAGTTTTTCTTTTTGTATGAAAAGCCTAGGAATTTATCATTGTTAGGGACGGAGCATTTCTAATTGTGTTTACACAAAAATGCACTGATATCTGTGTTCTGTGTCAGAGGGAGGGATCTCTGAGCTGTAACATGATTGGCTGTCAGCTTCCAGGAAGCAAGACTGCAGTTTCCTGTAAATGTGTACTGCGTACACTTAGCAAGGTGTTCCAATAAGGTGAATTATGGGATCTGACCCCTTGTACTCACAGGTTATTTTCATAAATCACCCAGCATGCACAGCAAGGGAGGGTGAAAACCCAGCTTGTTGTGTGTTTCTGAATGTGCTCTGTCTATTGGGACAATGTTGTCTGGGGACTTTAGTTCTCCTTTAAAGTTTTTATTGTTAAAAATGGTATTAATTTTGCCAAAACTAATCAGAGGTTAGCTTTCAAATGGTAATAACATCTGATTGGTTGGGGCAAAATTATCACCATTTTTAATAAAAGAACTTTTATCTCATCCCTGTTTATTACATCTCACTTTTATGTAAGTTCCAGCAGTCCCATTTATTATAAGAGAAGTCCATCACTGGGACCCGACATTACAATCATTTTGACATTCAGGTTAGATTGAATGTTGAATTGATGCAATGCTGGGAAGGTTTATGGCCAGCATTACTGTGCTACATACAGCAGAAGTATATACACAGCAGAAGTAAATTCTGGCATATATTTGCATGCAGACTTTTCCTTTGTTCAAGGAAGGCCACTAAGTTTCAATAAGGCTTTGGAGCTAATGTCAAACAGTTCTTCCCGCATCACATCACTTCCCTCCTCTGTGACTGGGCACATTCTTGGGAAGTCCAGTTAATTATGGGATGAAATGTAGCTTTTATTTGAAGGTTTGCATTTGATTGCATTAAATGTAGAATAGTGTGACCAACATGTTTAGTCCATAAGGTCATTAGAATGTTTTTTACCTTGCACATTCCAGATGGTTATTGCTTTGTAATCGTGCAGGTGGTTTTGCAGAACGTAGCAGAGAATTTGCAGGTAAGACTTAAGTTTATGGGCACTTTAAATGTAATTTTTGTTTCCACACATAAAATCACACGATTGGCTGGCTTTTTTCGTTCCAGTGGTTAATGGAGCTACATCTATGTGGGCTAAAGTTCTAAGCGGAGTGCCTCAGGGTTCTGTACTGGGGCCGCTTCTGTTTAATCTGTTTATAAATGACTTAGAAGGGGGCATTGAGAGCAAGGTCTCTGTGTTTGCTGATGACACTAAATTATGCAGAGCTTTGGAAACTTCCAATGATGTGCAAGTGCTGCAAGCAGACCTAGATAGATTATCAAAATGGGCAGCAGAATGGCAGATGAGATTCAATGTAGATAAATGTAAGGTGATGCATTTGGGATTTAATAATCCCTGTGCCATCTACACCATAAATAACTCTGTGTTAAGTTCATCTGTAATGGAAAAAGATTTGGGGGTTCTGGTAGATAACAGACTTAGCTGTAGCAAACAATGCCAGGTAGCAACAGCTAGCGCTAGCAAGATATTGTCTTGTATAAAAAGGGGAATAGATTCAAGAGAGAAAAATATTATTCTCCCTCTTTACAAGGCACTGGTAAGGCCTCATTTGGAATATGCGGTGCAGTTTTGTAATCCCATATACAAAAGGGACATCTTGGAAATTGAGGCAGTTCAGAGAAGGGCAACTGAATTAATAAGGGGAATGGAGGGGCTTGAATATGCAGGCAGATTAGACAAGTTAGGGCTGTTTACATTGGAGAAGCGGCGGTTGCGTGGGGACATGATAACCTTGTACAAATATATTAATGGCCCATACAATGAGCTCTCGGGTGCATTGTTCACTAATAGGTCATATCAGAGGACACGTGGACATCCTTTAAGGTTGGAAGACAAGAAGTTTCATCTTCAGGTTAGGAGAGGTTTCTTTACAGTGAGAACGGTGAAACTGTGGAACTGTCTTCCAGCAGATGTGGTAATGGCAAGTTCATTGAATAACTTTAAAAAAGGCCTGGATAAGTTTCTAAAACTAAAAAATATTTAGAATTACTGGTATTAATGCGTATAGATCTGGTTGATCCAGGGATACTTTCCGATTGCCGTTTGGAGTCAGGAAGGAATGTTTTCCCCCTTTTTAGCTGGGGTTTTTTGCCTTCCTCTGGATCAACTGTTAGGTAGGGTTAAAAAAAAAAAAAAAAAAAAAAAAAAGTGAATAGGTTGGACTTGATGGACCTATGTCTTTATTCAACCTTAATTACTATGTTACTATGTTACAGTTTAGTGAAGTGAAGAAATCTTCTAAAGGTACTGTGATCTGCTAAGTACAAGGGAGACAATCATGGCCAGAAGTTCAGAAATTAAACTAGCAGTGGCCAAACTGAATAATGACAATTATCTGCTGTGGAAGTTTAAAGTTGAAATGCTGCTATCCAGAGATGACTTGTGGGAGGTTATAATATCTGATAGACCATGGGTGGGACTTACTGGCATGGCTTAAAGATTGGGTGTGGCTCCACCGGTGGGTATTTTGAACTTGGCATTACTGAAGTATTTATTTATACAGTTCCTCAAATTAAAAAAGACATTTATCCTCATCATAATTAATGAAGAATAAAATATTTTGGCCAAAAGATTTGTATGCCCTGCTACCACGTCAAGGTAGACTCTTTCAGCAGGGACCTAACTAACCTAACTAGTCTAACCTACCCTAACCTAACAAATGCTAGCTAAAGCTAACCTAACCATAGGAAATGCCTTTTTAAAACAGCTAGCCCAATAAAGAGAAATATGGGAAAAAAAAATCTGAAGCAAAGTATGTTTGGTTAAGAAATCCAGGCAAATTCAATAAGTCATTTAGATAAATCTTTTAGTCAAAAGCTTTCAATATTATGAAATAAAAGTAAAATGCAAACAATTATGCTTGTGAAGGTTCTCATTCATCCAGGTTATGGTATATCTGTTGTATTCAATTAGATCAACTGGACTTGAAGTTTAGTTCTTGAAGACGTTTCGCTAGTCATCCGGCTGGCTTTCTCAATTCAGAATGACTCCTGGTCGATAACAACACATATGAGGCTTTAACAAGGGTACAAGAAAAGGGTCATAGACTTACTGCAACAGCTTGAAAAGGATAAAGCCATTGATCGAGCAATGTATCATCACCTCTACCCTGGTGAGGCACATCCATGCATATATGGACTCCCAAAGATACATAAGGAAGGGGCACCTCTAAGACCTATAGTCAGCAGCATTAACTCTGTAACATACAAGGTGGCAAAATACCTAGCCAACAATTTAGGACCATTGGTGGGAAGTTCTAAGCATCACATCCAGAACTCTCAGGATTTCACCAACAAGATTGAAGATATAATACATGGTGCAGAAGAAACGATGGTGTCCTATGATGTGACATCTCTCTTCACCTATATACCCACCAAGGAGGCTGTTGACATGGTAAGAAAACGGCTAGGCCAAGACTGCACTCTTACCAGTACTATACTATACTAAGGGCATAGCACCCAGCCATTGGTTCAGATATGTGGATGACACCTGGGTTAAAATCCACCAGAAGGAAGTACAAGCTTTCACAGAACAGATCCATGCGGTAGACCAAAACATCACATTTTCAAGGGAAGAGGTACAACACAACAAACTGGCCTTCTTGGACTGCTTGATAGAAGTTAAGGAAAATGGTAAACTGGAAATAGAGGTTTAAAGAAAACTAACACACAGATCAGTATTTGATGTTTGACTCCCACCACCCTTTAGATCACAAACTGGGTGTCATCAGAACCCTTCAACACAGAGATGAGAACATCCCCACTAGCACAGAGGCGAAGGCTAAAGAAATGAAACATCTCAGAGGAGCCCTTAAAACTTGTGGATATCCAGACTGGGCCTTTGTAAAAAGAAGAAGGAAAGAAAAGAACACGAATACCAACAGTGAAGGGGAAAAGCAAGACAGGAGAAAGAACATGGTCATCCCATATGTAGCAGGGGTCTCCGAGAAATTAAGAAGAATTTTCAAAAAACACCGTATCCCTGTCTGCTTTAAACCGAACAACACACTGAGGCAGCAACTAGTACATCCGAAAGACCCAATACCGAAACACGAAAGCGACATCATATACGCAGTGCAGTGAAGAATGCTCTGATTTGTATGTGGGGGAGACCAAACAGCAACTGCATCAACGTATGGCCCAGCACAGAAGAGCCAATTACTCAGGTCAGGACTCTGCATCTTAAGGATAAAGGACACACCTTTGAAGATTGTAATCTTAACATATTGGCAAAGGAACGTGACTGGTTCAAGAGAGGTGTTAATGAGGCCATTTATGTGAAAATAAAGAAACCAAGCCTAAATAGAGGTGGGGGGGTTCGACACCAACTGTCTGCCATGTACAATGCTGTTTTGACACCTTACTCTGGGCGTTCCTATAACACCTCTTCAGCCACTATCCAATCACGCCCTTAACACTTGGCTGTGATATGCTAATTGGGCATAATTTCCACAGATTCTTGTACAAGTCATTCTGAAGTGAACTTCAAGTCCAGTTGATCTAATTGAATACAACAGATATGCAAACAATTAAAACCCATAAACTCTAATAAAACAGTATAAAACTATTCTAACTATATCACATTATGCGTATGGGGGGGACTTTCTGCCCATGGATCCGATGTAGAGGGGTGGCATGCTGCCCACACTTACTGCCCACAGTCCATGCGTATGTGGGGGACTTACTGCCCACGGGCCCTATGTAGAGGGGGGGCATGCTGCCCACACTTACTGCCCATGGTCCATGCGTATGGGTGGGACTTACTGCCCACTGGCCCTATGTAGAGGGGGGCATGCTGCCCACACTTACTGCCCACGGTCCATGCGTATGGGGGGGACTTACTGCCCACGGGCCCTATGTAGAGGGGAGGCATACTGCCCACACTTCCTGCCCACGGTCCATGCGAATGGAGGGGAACTTACTGCCCACGGGCCCTATGTAGAGGGGAGGCATACTGCACACACTTAATGCCCACGGTCCATGTGTAAAGGGGGGGAGACTTACAGCCTACAGGCCCTGCATATGGTGGGGCTTACTGTCCAAGGGCCCTGCATATGGAGGGGAGGTGTCTATAGGGTTTTCGCCATCTGAGCAAAACTGTATCTGCAGCCTCTAAATTTTATATTTTTTTCTGTAGTGTAGGGGAGCCTCTACAACCCTAACAGACATGTTTAAAACTTAAAAAAGTGCCCAGAAATAGGTTTTAAATGGTATATCCACCCCCAAAACTAAAATTTAACCCACTTCTGGCCCCACTGTGAAGTATTCAAAAGTCATTACCTTACAATTAAGCTCCTTTTGGTTCTCCTGCAGTGCTTGTCTAAGGTTCAGAAGAGTGAAGAGTAGGAGCTCTGTGTGTCGTCTGGTCCCTGCTACTTCCTTGTCCTCTTGGAGGACTCTGGCATGTGCGGGGAGTGTTAATTCAACTGTGAGTAAGAAGCAGAATTTATTTGTTTAAAAAGGCATTTTGTCTGCTGCCCTGTGCAGCAGCATAGATAGAGAACTGTATCCTGTAAACTTGCAGCTGCCTGAGGTGATTGCTGAGACTGGGTTTATATACATTAATTACTGTACCTACTCCACTATGATGGAGCTTAGTGAGCAGGAATAGGGACATTGAGAGATCCTGGTGGTGGTTGTATAGCTGATTGGCAGCATTGCATTACATTATATACAGTGAGCATGCTCGGGGAAAGGCTTACATATGTCAGTGGATGTGCTGTTGTAGCTTTTTCTAAAGATGTTTTATTAGCACTGTTTATTGCACTTGCACCTTTAATATTAAAAGTAACATTAAAGGATAACTATCGTGTGTATAAAGTTGTCCTAAAAAACTGTTTAAATAGATAGTATTCAAGACAGAAATATAGGACTGGTAATTCCTACCTCGCAATATTGTGTCTATGAGGAGCACCAGCCCAAAGAAAACTGATTTTGCCAGTCTTCCTTCTGGCTTCAGCACTATCTTTAATAAAGGATTAGTCCAGGACTAACCTGACAAATAAAAACTGTAAGTGCTGTAGCTCTTCATCAAAACGATATTGTGAGGTAGGAATAATTAATTCTACCTCCCTGCCCCAGGTACTTTCCATTGTTAAATAGTTGATTTTTACAGTACAGATATCCTTTAAAAGATCCTTGAGTGCACTTTCATCTGTACTGTTTGTGGATATCACCATTTGAGTTGCACCAGGGAAAGGAACAGATACAGATGCCCATACATTAGAGCTTACCTGCCAACTAATCCTGCAATATTCAATCAATTCTGCAAGAACTGCCTTTCTGGATCTGCTTCACGACCAATATACAATTGCAAAATGAATGGACCAGGCAGGATCTCGCGATCGTACACTGCTCGCCAAGAAGATCCGGAAAAGCGGTTGCTGCAAAATTGATTGCATATCCTGGGATCGTTCAACAGGTAAGTTCTGATGTATGGGCACCTTAAGAGACTATGTTCATATTATCAGTATTTGTTTATATATATATTAGTAGTAGAGAATTGTACCGTGCTAGCCATAGATGAAAGTGAAGATATAAAGTAATACCTTTTATTGGCTAACTAAAATGATTGAAAATGCAAGCTTTCAAAGCACTTAGGCTTCTTCCTCAGGCATGATACAATACTGAATCTTAAAAAACACTGTATTTTATACATACTAGAACAAAGACTTTCGGACATGACAAGATGTTATCTTTTGCACCCATGCCTGATGTCAATGGCTGTCGTAAATAAAACAGTAAATACACATTCAATGATCACAGGCAGTATAAAAGATCAGCAAGGGTTAAACAAACAAGATAACTTCACCTCTGTGTCCATGGAGGGTCTGTATAAATGAGATATTTATGGGTTTGGGTGGTTTAGAGGAATTTAGTCGATTAACTCTACATGACATTAAGATTAGAAACACAGTGACACATAAAGTTTAGACTTTGTTGAGTCCAGAGCAGAGTCCCAAATTTTTGTATAAGTTACATTCCCATTCTAACCTTTCCTTTTGGGATCTGAAATTTCCCATAAGCCATGTGACTTTTAGGTCTTTCAGGCTGTGTCTGGCTGCAGAAATGGGCACCCACAGGGACATCTCGTTTATTGTTATTAACTGTGAATCGATGAGAGTTCATCCTTTGCTCAGGGTCTGTCCAGTCTCTCTACATAAAGTCCTGAGGGGCACCTAGAACATAAAATCAGGTATACCACATTGGATGATTTGCAGGAGAAGGTTCCTTTATTTCAAACTAGTTGGGTTCCTGGTATGGTATCCTGTCTCCAGTGTGGATGTACTTCTCTGCAAATCATCTAATGTGGTATACCTGATTTTATGTTCTGTGCCCCTCAGGACTTATGTAGGAGAGACTGACAGACCTGAGGCAAAGGATGAACTCTCATCGATCACAATTAATAACAATAAATGAGATGTCCCTGTGGGTGCCCATTTCTGCAGCCAAGGACACAGCCTGAAAGACCTAAAAGTCACAGTGCTTATGGGTAATTTCAGATCCCAAAAGGAAAGGTTAGAATGGGATGTAAACTTATACAAAAATTTGGGACTCTGGACTCTGGACTCAACAAAGATCTAAACTTATGTGTCCCTATGTTTCTAATCTTAATGTCATGTAGAGTTAATCGACTAAATTCCTCTAAACCACCCAAACCATAAATATCTCATTATACCAGAACATCCATGGACACTAGAGGTGAAGTGTATCTGATTGTTTGTTTAACCCTTGCTAATTCTTTTATTACTGCCTGTGATCATTGAATGTGTATTTACTGTTTTATTTACGACAGCCATTGCCAATCAGGCATGGGTGCAAAAGATAACATCTATGTAATGTCAGAAAGTCTTTGTTCTAGTATGTATAAAATACAGTGCTTTTTAAGATTCAGTATTGTATCATGCCTGAGGAAGAAGCCTAAGTGCTTCGAAAGCTTGCATTTTCAATCATTTTAGTTAGCCAATAAAAGGTATTACTTTATATCCAAGATGTCTTCACTTTATATATATATGTATATATTGATGCTGTATAATATCTCATTTTCTCTCCTGCTTTATAGAGCCTAGAAACACATTCTCAAATAAAGTCCTGTATAGTGCCATGAAAACTTTATCACATCAGCAGCTGGAACGAGTTACTGACATCTGTTCTGTACACCTCTATATCATATCAAAAAAGAGAAAGATTTTGTGTTGTCCTTTTTATTTTCTCTGTTTTCTTATGATCGGAGGTTTCCAATAAGATGGGTTAGTGAATATGTTCCTTTATTTTTTAATTATAAATAAATATAAGTTTCCGTATTGTTTGTTATGGTAAGTACATTAACAGATTATTTTCAAAAATTCTTTAAAGCTTTTGGCATTTCTTTTGATTTGCTTTTGTTTATGTTAGTATAGTAAGATTTGTTGCCTGCATCCAATGCCTCCAAGAATTTATTTTCATTTCAAGTCAATTTTTATTCTGTTACTCTTACATCCATAAAAACAATACAGTTGTTAGTTTTTTTTTAATATTGTTAAATTATTTAAAGTTGAGCATAACAATTATTTGTGGTTCTTTATTGGTTTTCAAAAGAAATTGGGAGATAAAAAGAAATTCCTTAAGGTTGCTGCCAAGGACATCTGCTCCTTTTATCACCATTGTTTACCACAAGTCCTCTTGCTGTCTCACAGAACACCATTTCACAACAGCTGAACATACCCAACTTCAACCAGGCCATAAAAATACCACATTGTTGATGAAACCAGCATTGCTCTGCAGGAAGAGTACAAACACATACTCCCAGTAGCTTACCCAATGATCTGTACCAGAGAATTATAACTGCAAGTGCAAATATGTAAAGTCACACAATGTCTCGGCCAATCACAGGCACCACTGCAGGTCTGGCCTCTTCTGCAGTTCCCATGCATGGAAAAGGCAGGGAGCTAAGTAGAAGACAGCCAGGGGAATGAAGGCTGGTAAGTCGGAGAAACCTTGGTGGGTCAATTTGCCTAAATCTAAAAGTTTGTTTGGGGGTGGACATACTTTTTAACTATTGCCAAATTGCTAGACTTATTAGGATTTTGGTTATGCAAAGTACTATTTATAGGGATTTTTTGCAATTAAGTACACTCACTGGCCACTTTAGTGTGTTGGACCCCCTTTTTGCCTTCATAACTGCCTTTGTGGCATAGATTCAACAAGGTGTATATATTCCTCAGAAATTCGGGTCCACGTTGGCATGATAGCAACACACAGTTGCAACATATTTGTCAGCTGCACAACTATGTTGTATGTCTCCTGCTCCACCAAAAGTGCTCTATTAGATTGGAATCTGGTGACTGTGGAAGCAATTGGAGTAAAATGAATTCATTTTTATGTTCAAGTTTAAGATGATGTCAGCTGCTGGAAGTAGCCTTCAGAAAACAGGTACACTGTGGTAATAAAGGGATGGACATGTCAGTAACAATATTCAGGTAGGATGTGGTGTTTAAACAATACTCAATTGGTTAAAAGGGTACAAAAGTGTGCCATGAAAATGCCCCCCATGCCATGACACCACAACGTCCAGTCTGAACTGTTGACACAAGGCAGGATGGATGCATGTATTCATGTTGATAAACATTCAACCAGCACTCGTCCTTCTTGGGTCAGATAGGTGCACCCTTGTACATTCAACCGCTGTACGCCATGTAAATTTAAAGTAAGAGGGTATCGTACGTGTATAATTTGCTTACCTTCGAAGAGAGATGGATTTGAAGATTGGATAGCCTTCAACTAAAAGGGTTAAATAAAGAGTACAATGTGACATCTCTGGTATAAAAAATATGTATTGGTTTTAGAGGTTTTTAATGTAGCTATGTTCTTAGAATTGGCAACATGTATCCATAATGTTTGAAACTATGTTATTCGCTGGCGACTAGATGGCATGAAATCAAAGATGGTAAAAGGAAATGTGTGCATTGGTTCTTGACCAAGTATCAAGGTGAAACGTTGCAGGAATACCTGTTCAGTGAGCCATGTGAAGAGGCAGTGAATGTTTTAGGGCTTTTAAAGGAAATAAATAAAAGTGATTGTTTTAAGAGTGCTGCTCTCTGGTGAATTATGGTACATGCTTTCATGTATTTTATGACAAATTCTGACCCAATCTGAATGTCACAGCTGGAATTGAGACTTGTCAGGCCAGGCAACGTTTTCCTCTTGTCTGTGTAAATTATAGCCTCAGTGTAAGCAATATAACTATTTTAGTACTCCAAATCGAAATGAAATTCAGCTTGATGCTAAAACCATATAGAATTTTTGAAGCAAAAGTGCTTATCACTAATTTGCAGAGTCCAGTGTGCTTGAGATTTTGGCATAGTCCATGAAAGCTAAAAGGCAAGATAGGGACTCTAGCTTCAGCCATTGCTTCCATGTATTTCTGGTGACATAATGGTGCAATATCAGTTCTTAAATATTCAGGGAGGTGTAATTAAAGGAGAAATAAACCTAATTTTTTAAAATCCTAATGCGAAAGCTATTCTCCCCAGAATACCTATACATTGAAAGATTCTTCTCTAGTTATTTGCATTTAGTAGATATAAGTAATAGATTCTGTAACAAAGGAGGCTTCCATGTTGTTGGCAGTACATGTCATAGCCCATGTTGGCTTCAAAGAGCCATGCCTCCTGACCCCAGGATTCACTGTCTCTATGTACAACATTTCTAGCTTCTCTTTCTAGCAAAAGATAAACTTTCTAAATGTACCTGTGATCACAGTTGAGTTGCTGGTGGCGCACCATGTAAATGCTGTGTTTAGGAACAAACAGACCAAGAAGTAAGCAAGACCAAGCAAAAGATAAAGACTCTACATGTACCATTTTTTTATTTACTAGCTATTGAAGCCTAGTGGTAGAAAGCATTGTTTTTAGAAAGACACAGTATAGAAGGTTGCTGGTTCGATTCCCCATACTTACTTTTATTTTTTGCTAAAATGTTAAATGTTCTGTTTCTTTCATCCATGCTAGCAAAGACATACACTGCAAAGATTAGTTTTCTTTTTTGTATGAAAAGCCTAGGAATTTATCATTGTTAGGGACAGGAGCATTTCTAATGTGTTTACACAAAAACTGCACTGATATCTGTGTTCTGTGTCAGAGGGAGGGATCTCTGAGCTGTAACATGATTGGCTGTCAGCTTCCAGGAAGCAAGACTGCAGTTTCCTGTAAATGTGTACTGCGTACACTTAGCAAGCTGTTCCCAGATAAGGTGAATTATGGGAGCTGACCCCTTGTACTCACAGGTTATTTTCATAAATCACCCAGCATGCACAGCAAAGGGAGAGGTGAAACACAGCTTGTTGTGTGTTTCTGAATGTGCTCTGTCTATTGGGACAATGTTGTCTGGGGACTTTAGTTCTCCTTTAAAGTTCTTATTGTTAAAAATGGTATTAATTTTGCCAAAACTAATCAGATGTTAGCTTTCAAATGGTAAATAACATCTGATTGGTTGGGGCAAAATTATCACCATTTTTAATAAAAAGAACTTTTATCTCATATCTCTGTTTATTACATCTCACTTTTATGTAAGTTCCAGCAGTCCCATTTAATATAAGAGAAGTCCATCACTTGGACCCGACATTACAATCATTTCGACATTCAGGTTAGATTGAATGTTGAATTGATGCAATGCTGGGAAGGTTTATGGCCAGCATTACTGTGCTACATACAGCAGAAGTATATACACAGCAGAAGTAAATTCTGGCATATATTTGCATGCAGACTTTTTCCTTTGTTCAAGGAAGGCCACTAAGTTTCAATAAGGCTTTGGAGCTAATGTCAAACAAGTTCTTCCCGCAATCACATTTCCCGCCTCTGTGACTGGGCACATTCTTGGGAAGTCCAGTTAATTATGGGATGAAATGTAGCTTTTATTTGAAGGTTTGCATTTGATTGCAATTAAATGTAGAATAGTGTGACCAACATGTTTTAGTCCATAAGGTCATTAGAATGTTTTTTACCTTGCGACATTCCCAGATGGTTAATGCTTTGTAAGCGTGCAGGGTGGTTTTGCAGAACGTAGCAGGAATGTTGCAGGTAAGACTTAAGTTTATGTGCACTTTAAATGTAATTTTGTTTCCACACAGATAAAATCACACGATTGGCTGGCTTGTTTCTCGCGTTATGTTCATTAGATGAGGCACTTGCTCAAGACTGTTCTGGGCAGAGCAGTCTTGAGCAATCCAATCCAGAGCAGTCTCATGAGCATTTCCTCTCCTCCAAATAACTTGAGAGGAAGGCGTAACATAGTGTGTGATTTAAAGGTACAGCTTTGCAATGGACTGAGCTTTGATTTACCTTTCACATTCCCTTTAATCATCAAACCACTCATATAAACTCATAAATGTAAAATGTAGCTAATCTTTAAAACTTTATTAAAAGGGGGCATAGTCACTTACCTTGCATGCATGTGTTTATGTGCAAAGCATTTCAATTACTTTTCTCCCTTTTGTTTACACTCTTCAATTGGCAAGCAAGTGCAAAACTGTAAACAGGCTTTACAGTTAAATACCAAAATGGTGAAAACCTTCCAGCATTAAGCTGAAGAACAGCTAAAACAGAACCAGTACTCTGAAAACTATCAAAATGTAAACAACTTTGCAAATGATTCGTATTTAATTAAGTAGATTGTAAGCTCTAAGGGGCAGGGACATGTTACATGTTTTAAGCACTTGTATATATTTAGTGATGCTCATACTTATATCTGTTGTATTCAATTAGATCAACTGGACTTGAAGTTTAGTTCTTGAAGACGTTTTGTTAGTCATTCGACTGGCTTTCTCAATTCAGAATGACTTGTACAAGAATCTGTGGCAATTATATACCCTGGAAAATCCCAATTAGCATATCACTGCCAGGTGTTAAGGGTGTGATTGCATAGTGGCATAGTGTGAACTTTTTTATTGCATTGCTACATAGTAATGATTCATTGATTTTAATACAATCCCATATAGTAGTAGATTATTTCGTTTAGTCTGAACCATATTCACAAAAATCCATTTTGTATAATTATTACTCCTATATTTTGTTCTAGGGATACAGTACTCACTATTTAACAGAATCTATCTGTGTTCCAGTGAACAGGCAGGGAGAGTGATCCTGATTCCTCCTGACTACCTAAGAGGGATCAACCAATCATTAAAATAGGATTGGTTAATATGTGACCATGTGATTTCTAGGATTGAATTATTAAGCAATCAAAATGTAATTTAGTCCTTCAACAATCCTATATAAAAAGGTGCAAACCTGCACAGAACTCAGAAGTCATCTGAGTGATGACAGATGATAGAAGACTTTAGGATCAGTGGCAACAGCAGTGTTATTTGTGGGCATGATGACATCGACCGGCGTTGACAACATGGTGGCGTTAGTGACAGCAGTGACATAAGCAGCGGTGAGAAAAAAGACGTTGGAGACCCGAAAAGGTCCTTTTGAGGACCAGGGGTTGTCCCCCTTATTAGAAGGTCCTGGTTTCGAGCTGCAGGACCCCCAACAAATGCACTTCTCAGTGAAATTGCTGATGTTTGTCATTGTTTATAAATGTCCCCCTAAATTTAATGTTACGCTGATTTAAAGCTCAAGTTGAATCACATCAAATCAGTTGAGCTAGTTGAACTAGTTTATGGCTAGCATTAGTGTCAAAGACTGTGTTTACTGGTTTCTTCTGCATTCTCCTGTACTGGGCATGTGCCAACCGCAGATTAGAAGGAGGAACTAGTATTTGTGACCGCAGATTCAGAACCTCCCCCCTAACTTTCTGATCAGTGATTTCTTCATATCTTGGGCTGTGCAGCACGTAGAGAGGTGGTTTATGGCTCAAGTTAAAGGTAGGAACTTGACCTTTCATTTATAATGAACTTGTTTGGAGACCACACTTTTTGCAGATTTACTAACATGTCCTAAATAAAGATTTGTCCTAAATAAAAACACAAGCCACTTGTATTATTGGACTCTGAGACATGGCCAGGATATGTCCCAAACTACGGCAAAGCACATTTCAGATCTGGATGTCTTTTTCAAACAAAACATTTATATATATATTTTTGGAAAATATACATCATCAGCTACTTCTAGAATTCTGAATACTGTGAATTCTGTATAGTAAGCTGTCTGTAAATAACTGACAGTAGGCAGTAGTAGGATAAGATTAGATGACAATCACAGCCTACTACTGTAACAAGCCACCAATACTAAGGAAAGCCCCTTCACATCTCCATGCAGTTCAGGGGATTCGTTTTCCTGTACCAGTTAACTAAATGCAATCCATGCATCAGTTCCACATAGTGGCAGCATAATTACTGTAGTACCACAGCCATAGTTTTTGCTTTTGGTGGCAACAAAAGTTCTGGAGCCAACTTACATGGGGTGACAGTTAAAGGGTAGAAAAAATACAACATAAAGGAGAATTAAATTTCCTTGATGCTGCTTTTTAAAACCCACCACCGAGCTGTAGTAACAATTGCTTATGCCATGATTTTATGGGGGTTCTGGGAGGAGTTGTGCACATTGATATCTCCTATTTCTGGGCCATGCATGTGTACAACTATATATGGGTTAATACAAAGGTAAACATTGTTACGGATCAACATTTTTAAATCTAGAAGATGTACACACTCAAAAGTCTATTGTAAATTTTCAACTGAATCAAACATTATCACCCATCAGCTGACACCAGGGGCAAGCACAGGATTTTCAAGGAAGGGGATTCCTAAATGGGTTACCATCGAACAATCACAATGTGAAGTTCATGACCAAATCCATCCATATATTCTACTATATATACAGTATTTATCACCTTTTATGCCAACTTTAACTAATCATCCCCCCAACCCCTTTTTTTTCTAGGTCCCTCCTGAGCCTACCTGAGGTGATAGAAAGTTCCTGACATCTTGGATCTGCAGTCTCTTCTCCTTAACTCTGCCCTTTTGTGATTTCCTGGTTTTCCTCATTCTGCAGGTCCCAAAAAGCATTTTCCGTGCTTTCTGTGCTCCATGTGCGTGCACATGATGTGACATCAGTACATGCACGGATGTGGGGGCGCACATGTACGACGCACACAGAGCATACAGAAGCTGCTTTTTGGGACCTGCAGAATGAGGAGAACCAGGAAATCACAGAGGGCGGAGTTAAGGAGTAGAGACTGAAGATCCAAGATGTCAGGAACTTTCCATCACCTCAGGTAGGCCCAGGAGGGACCTAGGGGAAAAAAAGGGGTGGGGGGATGATAAGTTAAAGCTGCTGCTTCCAATTACACATTATAAATAACTTGCTTTTACAGTGTAATTTTTTTACTCCCATCGACTCCAATGGGTCCGCTTGTGGATTTTTGAGTTTTTATTTTTCTTTCTTGGAACAGATTTCAGTGAGTTCGGCCATCTCAAGTTGTGACTACATAATAAAAAAAATGGGTGCAGTAACCTATGGGGCATTGCCACGCAGTATAATGCCACACGTATTTTACGCATTGGTCAGTGATATATATTGGTAATTTATGATCATGATTAAGGAACAATAGGCTTATTGAACAATATCGCTCCCAGATTAGGGAAGTAAAGTACACAAAAATGATACTTATTAAAATAACAAATAACAAAAACTAATTTTATGTTGTTAAAGGAATCACTCCTGCTCATAGACTGGGGGGAATTGTTCCTAGGTAAAGATTTTAAGCAGAAGTAGACCACTTTTAAAGGGATTTTAAACTATTACATTCCTAAATTTATACTTCCTTTAGGGAACAAGTGTAAAAAAAAAATAGGTCCTCTCCTGCCTGGCTTAATGTCCAGGTATTAAGGGAAATGGGGAAAAAAATGGGGCTGAGATGGTTGTAGAGGATGTCGAGAAGGCTAATATGCTAAACCATTTCCCCCTCTGTATTCACTATAGAGAATCCTAGTTCTTATAGTAGGGACAGTAATAATATGAAGGGTATAAATGAGGAATATTCACTCTGGCTAACAAAAGATATGGTACGGAAACAACTGGACAAAGTTATTTGTATATGAATAAACCCCCAGGACCAGATGGAATATATCCCCAGATCGTAAGTGAGCTTAGTCCAGTTTTATCTAGACCACTGTCTATCTAGATTCACTTTTGTCTGGCGATGTGCCCCTGGATTGGAAAAAAGCATTGGATGTAAAACCAAAAAAAAATGTAGTAGTCAGCATGGATTTATGAGAAATAGATTGTGCCAGACAAATTTACTTGGTTTTTATGAAGAAGTGAGTAAGAAATTAGATTCAGGCATAGCAGTAGATGTAGTATACTTGAATTCGGCTAAAGCTTTTGATACTGTGCCACATAGGCAACTAATGTATATACTGAGGACTGTTGACCTAGAAAAAAACATTTCTACATGAATAGAGAATTGGCTATTGGATCGCAAACAGAGAGTGGTGGTCAATAGAGCTAAACCTATATGGGCTAAAGTTCTAAGTGGAGTGCCTCAGGGTTCCATACTGGGGACACTTCTTTTTAATCTGTTTATAAATGGCTTAGAAGGGCATTGAGAGCAAGGTTTCTGTCTTTGCTGATGACACAAAACTATGCAGAGCTTTGGAAACTTCAAATGATGTGCAATTGCTGCAAGCTGTACTAGATAGATTATCAAAATGGGCAGCAGAATGGCAGATGAGATTCAATGTTGATAAATGTAAGGTGATGCATTTGGGGTTTAACAATCCTGGTGCCAACTACACCATAAATAACTCTGTGTTAAGTTAATCTCGACTGGAAAAAAATTGGGGGGTTCTGGTAGAAAACAGGCTTACAGCTGTAGCAAACTATGCCGGACAGCAACGGCTAGAGCTAGCAAGATATTGTTTTGTATAAAGTTTTAAGAGGAAAACAAATTATTCTCCCTCTTTACAAGACACTGGTAAGGCCTCGTTTGTAATGTGCAGTGCAGGTTTGGAATACCATATGCAAAAGGGACATCTTGGAAATAACAGCAGTTCAGAGAAAGGTAACTAAAATAAAAAAGGGAATGGAGGGGTTGGACCATGCAGGCAGATTAGACAAGTTAGGTCTGTTTACATTAGAGAAGTGACGTTTGCGTGGGGATATAATCACTTAATACAAATATGTTAATGGGCCAAACAGTAAACTCTATGGTGCATTGTTTACATTATCGGTGCATTGTTTACTAATCAGAGGACACATGGACATCCTTTAACCCTTTCACTGCCAGGAGATTTTCATTTTTTTTTGCGTTAACTGCCAGAAGAATTTTCAGGATTTTGCCCTTAATCGCTTTAGACTAATTTTACAGTAGGAAACCTTGCAGTAAATCAGGAATATTATACATTGTTTTTTTCAGCACAAAGTCTACTTTAACATGGTAACAAAATTTTGTAACTTTTCTGGAAATTTTACTGGAATTATGGGTAAAATATGTAAAAAAAATGAAAAATTTGCAAATTTTCATGGATTTTTCCCATTTTTACTTATAGTTATCTTAAGGTTACACACAAAAATCTTACTGTTTCTAAAAGCTCTGATACTCCCGAGTACAACGATACCAGATATATGTAGTTACCCGACTTTTCCTGTACAGGAGACCCCCCCAAACTAAAACTGCACCTTCAAGAATATTACACCAAATTAAAATGTATAACCACTACTGACAGTTAACATAGAATATCTTCCAAATTAACTAAAATATCCCCACAAGTGAGATATTTTTAGAAACTACACACTCGCAGGATTTTACGAGGGAGGTTAGTTTCGATCAAAATGCAGATACCCGGACGCAGCTCTTCGTCAAATTGTAAGTTACTTTCTCACATTTTCCTTTTTTTCCTCAACTGTAAAATCAGAGACAAAATCAAATGCGAATTTCAGCTAAAAACTGTGGAGGAAAGTTCAAACGCATCTCAAATATGAAAGCCTAACCCCTCCCGAATAAAACGGTATACCATATTCATGGGTGTACCCAGAGACATGGCTACCAACTAACCCAGAGCGTGACCAGTGCCAAATGTCAGTAGCAGCAAAAAAAAAACATCAAACAACATTCAAAAAGGTAAAAACCATGCCAAAACCTCATGGAATCTAAAAAAAAGTTACTAAATATCAATCTCCCAAATATCCTGAATCAAACGGTATGCCATATGTGTGGTTACACACGCGGACGTGGAAGCGAAAAGCCACAAAGTGAGACAATGCACGATGGCTCAAAAACAGCGAAAATATTTAGCCAACTCCGAATTTGGACAGTCTGCAGTTTTTTTCACAAAACACCCCCGTAACTATATATTCCTGAAATCTACACACCTTCAGCTATGTAACGCTGTAGTTTGTTCATCATATACATCATGGTGTGGGCGCAGTTCTTGCGTAATAGTTCGCATTTGTCTGAAAAATGAACAAAAAAAACATTTCAAAGTAGAAATCATGCCAAAACCTCATGGAATCTAAAAAAAAGTTACTAAATATCAATCTCCCAAATGTCCTGAATCAAACGGTATGCCATATGTGTGGTTACACACCGGACGTGGAAGCGAAAAGCACAAAGTGAACAATGCACGATGCTCTAAAACAGCGAAAATATTTAGCCAACTCCGAATTTGGACAGTCTGCAGTTTTTTTCCACAAAACACCCCCGTAACTTAGAAATACCCCCCCACAAACTATATATTCCTAAATCTACACACCTTCAGCTATGTACACTGTAGTTTGTTCATTCATACCATCAATGGTGTGGGGCAGTTCTTCGTAGAAGTTCGCATTTGTTCTGAAAAAATGAACAAAAAACAACTTCAAAGGTAGAAATCATGCCAAACCCTATGGAATTAAAAAAAGTTACTAATATTAATCTCCCAAATGTCCTGAATCAAACGGTGCCAATGTGTGGTTACACACCAGACGACGTGAAGCGAAAAGCCACAAAGTGACAATGCACGTTGGCTCAGAACAAAAATATTTAGCCACTCCGAATTTGACAGTGCAGTTTTTTTCCACAAAACACCCTGATAACCGAAATAACCCCCCCAAACTATATATTCCTAAAATCTACAAATCTACACACTTCAGCTATGTAACAGCTGTAGTTTGTTCATTCATACCATCAATGGTGTGGCGCAGTTCTTCGTAGAAGTTCGCATTTGTCTGAAAAAATGAAACAAAAACAATTTCAAAAGGTAAAATCATGCAGAACCTCATGGAATCTAAAAAAAAGTTACTAAATTACAATCTCCCAAATGTCCTGAATCAAACGGTATGCCATAGTGTGGTTACACACCGCGAACGTGGAAGCGAAAAGCACAAAGTGAGACAATGCACGATGGCTCAGAAACAGCGAAAATATTTAGCCAACTCCGAATTTGGACAGTCTGCAGTTTTTTCCACAAACACCCCCGTAACTTAGAAATAACCCCCAAACTATATATTCCTAAATCACACACCTTCAGCTATGTAACACTGTAGTTTGTTCATTCATACCATCAATGGTGTGGGGGCAGTTCTTCGTAGAAGTTCGCATTTGTCTGAAAAAATGAACAAAAAACAACTTCAAAAGGTAAAATCATGCCAACCCTCATGAATTAAAAAAAGTTACTAAATATCAATCTCCCAAATGTCCTAATCAAACGGTATGCCATATGTGTGGTTACACACGCGGACGTGGAAGCGAAAAGCCACAAAGTGAGACAATGCATGATGGTGAGAAACAGCGAAAATATTAGCCAACTCCGAATTTGGACAGTCTGCAGTTTTTTCCACAAACACCCCCGTAACTTAGAAATAACCCCCACAAACTATATATTCCTGAAATCTAAACACCTCAGCTATGTAACACTGTAGTTTTGTTCATTCATACCTCAATGGTGTGGGCCAGTTCTTCGTAGAATTCGCATTTTCTACAAAACAATTCGAAAAAATACTTCAAAGTAAAAAAACCAAAACCCATGATCTAAAAAAAACTTACCAAATATCAATCTCCAAATGTCTGTATCAAACGTTATGCCATATTGTGGTTACACACGACGGACGTGGAAGCGACAGCCAAAATGTAAACAATGCGCAAGTGATCCAATAAACAGCATTTTCCCTCCAATTTTTTTCAAACGAACACCCCTCTAACTTGAAATACCCCCCAAACTATATATTCTCAGACCTACATACACTTCAGCTATGTAACCTGTAGTTTGTTCATTCATCCATCAATGGTGTGGGCGCAGTTTCTCGTAGAATTCGCATTTGTCTGACAAAATGAACAAAAACAACTTCAAAAGGTAGAAATCATGCCAAAACCCCAGGAATGTAAAAAAAACTACTAAATATCAATCTCCCAAAATGTCCGAATCAAACGGTATGCCATATGTGTGGTTACACACGTGGACGTGGAAGCCCAAAGACACGGGGCCCTATTATAAAATCGTTATCGTTATCGTAAATACCGATCGTTATCTAAAATAACGACCGGGTTTTTACCGATAACGACCGTTATTTTACCGATACCGACCGTTATTTACCGATATCGTTAAATACCGTCGTTTATTACCGATAACGACCGTTATTTACCGATAACGGTCGTTATTTACCGATAACGGTCGTCTCGTAATAACGACTTTATCGGTAATAACGACCGTACTTTAACGTAACGACCGGTATTTAACGATATCGGTAAATCGTTCGTTATCGGTAAATAACGGTCGTTATCGGTAAAAAAAAAAAACCCGTCGTTATTTTACGATAACGATCGTGATTTTACGATACCGATAACGATTTTTTATAAATAGGGCCCACAAAGTGAAACAATGCACAATGGCTCAGAAACAGCAAAAATATTCAGTCAAATCTGAATTTGAACAGTCTGCAATTTTTCCCCCAAAACAACCCCCACAACCATATTTTCTCGAATCCACACACCTTTATCTACGAAATTCTGTAGTTTGTTCATTCGTACCATCATGGTGTGGCGCAGTTCTTCGTAGAAGTTCGCAGTTTTAGCAGATTTTCTAAAAATTTGAATAAAAACACTCCAAGGTGAAATCATGCCAAAATCCCAAGTAATGTAAAAAAGTTACCAAATATCAATTTCCTAAATGTCCTGAATCAAACGGTATGCCCTATGTATGGTTACACACGCAAACTTGGAATCAACTAGCCACAAAGTGAGCCAATGAACAATGGCCCAATTACAGCAACTTTTCAGATTTGTCAGACTAAATTCTTGGAATTTACACACCTTCAGTTACGTTACGGTGCCATGATTTCATACATACATGAAGAATTCCAGACCCAGTAATCCAAAGAACTCCTGTTTTTAGGAGGTTTGTGAAAAATAAAGTAAGATGAAATCCTACCTAAACCCACTTGACAACAAAAAAACCCACTAATGTCAATCTCCCACATGTTCTGAATCAAACGGTATGCTATATGCGTGGATGCACACAGGGACGTGGCCACCAACTAGCTCAAATTGGACGCATGCACAAGTGTAATTAAAAGAAAAAATCAAAGTGCTTGTAATTTCAAACAGCCCCAAAACTTGGAAATGCCCCCACAAATAAAACCCCCCACTAAATATAATCTCCATCTCCCACATGTTCTGAATCAACGGTATGCCCTATGTGTGGATGTACACAGAGACGTGGCCACCAACTAGCTCAAATTGGACGTATGCACAAATGCAATTTACAAGAAAAAATCAAAGTGCTCTGTAATTTGAACAGCCTACCCTTTTCTAGGAAACAGTCCCGAAACATGGAAATTCCCCCCAAACTATATATTTTTGGAATCTACACACCTTCAGCTACGTTAAGTGCCATGCTTTCATGCATACATGAAGGATTCCAGACCCTGATCCAAAGAACTCCGTGTTTTTAGGAGGTTTTGTGAAAAATAAGTAAGATGATTCAAGGGTTGAAATCCTACCTAAACCCACTTGACAAAAAAAAACCCACTTAATGTCAATCTCCCACATGTTCTGAATCAAACGTTATGCTATATGCGTGGATGCACACGGGACGTGGCCACACTATCTCAAATTGGACGCTGCACAAGTGTAATTACAAGAAAAAAATCAAATGCTCTGTAATTTCAACAGCCCCAAAACTTGGAAATGCCCCCACAAATAAAACCCCCCACTAATATCAATCTCTCACATGTTCTGAATCAAACGGTATGCCTATGTGTGGATTACACAGAGACGTGGCCACCAACAGCACAAATTGAGTATCACAAATGCAATTACAAGAAAAAATCAAAGTGCTCTGTATTTGAACAGCACCCTTTTTCTAAGGAACAGTCCGAAACTGGAAATTCCCCCACAAACTATATATTTTTGAATCTACACACCTTCAGCTATGTTACGGTGCCATGCTTTCATACATACATAAAGAATTCCAGACCCAGTATCAAGAACTCTGTGTTTTTAGGAGGTTTTGTGAAAAATAAAATAAGATGATTCAAGGATTAAATCCTACCTAAACCAACTTGACAAGCAAAAAAACCCACTAAATGTCAATCTCCCACGTATCCTGCATCAAACGGTATGCCATATGTGTGGGTGCACAGAGAGATTGGCCACCAACTAGCTCAAATGGGACGCATGCACAAGTGTAATTGCAAGAAAAAAATCAAAGTGCTCTGTAATTTCAAACAGCCCCAAAACTTGGAAATGCCCCCCCACAAATAAACCCCCCCATAATATCAATCTCCCACATGTTCTGAATAAAAACGTTTGCCATATGTGGATGCACACAGAGACATGGCCACCAACTAGCTCAAATGGGACGCATACACAAATGCAATTACAAGAAAAAATCAAGTGCTCTGTAATTTGAACAGCCTACACTTTTTCTAAGGAAACTCCTGAAACATGGAAGTTCCCCCCACAACTATATATTTTTGGAATTTACACCACCTTCACTACGTTATGGTGCCATGCTTTCTGCATCACATGAAGAATCCAGACCCAGTGATCCAAAGAACTCCGTGTTTTTAGGAGGTTTTGTGAAAATAAAATAAGATGATTCAAGGGTTGAAATCCTACCTAACCCACTTGACAGCAAAAACACCCCTAAATGTCAATCTCCCACATATCCTGCATCAAATGGTATGCCATATGTGTAGGTGCACACAGAGACGTGGCCACCAACTAGCTCAAATTGGACACATGCACAAGTGCAATTACAAGAAAAAAATCAAAGTGTTCTGTAATTTGAACAGCCTAATCAATTTTGCAATACCCCCCACAAACTATATATTTTTGGAAGCTACACACCTTCAGCTACGTGATGGTATCATGCTTTTGTATATACGTGAAGAATTCCAGACGCTGTTATACATAGAACTCCGTGCTTTTAGGAGAGTTTGTGAAAAAATAAAATAAGAGGACTCAATGGTTGAAATCCTACCTAAACCTACTTGGCAAGTAAAAAAACCCACTAAATGGCAATCTCCCACATGTCCTGAATCAAACGGTATGCCATAAGGGTGGGTGCAAACGGAGACGGGGCCACCAACTAGCTCAAATGGGATCTATGCGCAATTGCAATTACAAGAAAAAATTAAAAAACGCCACAACCCACCCCCCTACCCTATACCCACTCCCCCTTTTAGTGGAAAACCAGTTAGTACGGATAGTCACACAAGTTTTTGCACACTTTACTGATCCTAAAAAATCAATACGGTCTTTTTTTTGGTACCTCTACAAAATTTCCTACTAAAATAGGCTTAGTTTCCTTTGAAATCCAACAAATAAATGATCCGCGTTTAGTTTACCGATATCACCGGGGACATTGGGAAGCTTGGAGAAGACAAAGTTTTTTGCTAATTTATAGTTTTAGGGTAAAAAAAAAAAAAAGGTGTGTGTATCACTTTAAGATATTTTTTGTGTGCATTTCCCCTTTTTTTGGGGGATCATTCCCAAAGATGATCATCAAATCATCTTAGGGAATGATACCGAACTTGGAATACGGGCATAAATGCCCGTTTTCCAATTCGAAATCCGATCGGAATAATCACTTCCCGGAAATCATTTTCCAGGAAGTGATTTTTCATTCATTGGCCAAGATCAATAATTTGGTGATCAGAAGTGATCACCAAATTTTGATCTCTGTCCCCAAGTAGCAAAGACTTAGAAAAAATCCTATTTGTGAATGGAACTTTGAGTTCCATTCACAAAATGTATAGTACAGCTGTCAGCACGACAGCTTGTGCTATACAGGTACTGCAGAATGATCTGAATAGAAATCAGACTGCAGTACCTCCACTGGACCACCAGGGGCAGCATAATACCTCCATATGGGAAGACCCCGGTGAAGGAATAAGTTCCGTGATGTCACCGGGGTCTCCCATGCAGCTTCCTCCTTTAACTCCACGTGGGACCAGCAGCTCCTATGCGGTCACGGATTTAAGGTAGGATATCTCCCGATCCCCCCCTCGGATTTGGACGAAACCGAGGGGGGATCGAGGGGGCTAGGGGGGCAGTTGAATACTGCCCCCCGATCGCCCCTAGCAGCGTTTTTTTTTTTTTTCAGGTACAGCCACAGATCATATATTCACGATCTGTGGCAGTTTGGGCATACACTGCACAGATCGTGAATATACGATCTGTGGCAGGGAAAGGGTTAAGGTTGGAAGAAAAGAAGTTTCAACTTCAGGTTAGGAAAGGTTTCTTTAAAGTGAGAGCAGTGAAACTGTGCAACTGTCTTCCAGCAGATGTGGTAATGGAAAGTTCATTGACTAGCTTTAAGATCATTATATCATAAAACATGCAAAAAAAAAAGAAAGCAGCGAATATTCAAAATGTCTCCTAAAGGTTGTTTCTGTACAGTAATTTATTTTAAGGAAGAGTTCACTTAAAGACCCTTCCTTGTTCGAAATTATAATTGTTTCTTCTGTTTCTCGTTTTGACCTCTAAGCCCAGACATTACTACTTACCTTACCGTGACCCTGCGGTAGTGTCAGTTCCCCCCTGCACTCCCCACTTACCCGTGTGCGCAAGAGGGGAAAGGGAGAGTGTGGGGAAACTGTCAGGAAGTGACACTTGTCAGCTGATGAAGTCAGCCATCAGATCTTAATTGTCTGCTGCAGCCAACAATAATTTTATATGTGTCTTGAGATGTTGTCCTATGTTACTGTAATCCTTTATAATTGTTCAGTAGGTGATATTCCATTTTTTGTACATAAGCATACCTTATTATTATATAAAGTGAAAG
This sequence comes from Hymenochirus boettgeri, assembly GCA_019447015.1. NCBI lineage: Eukaryota > Metazoa > Chordata > Amphibia > Anura > Pipidae > Hymenochirus > Hymenochirus boettgeri. The sequence goes on along the minus strand of CM033474.1, from coordinate 106,083,924 downwards.
GAGAGGCTAAAAGCTTCCATTATAATGTATAGTTGCCATGGACCTAAACTGGGACATGGTAGTGAAGCTGGATACATACTGTAAATTAAAAAAATAGGTAAAAGACTTGAAAGGGATCTACAGAGTTGTCAGTTGCTCCTTCCACTAGATTCTTTTTAAAACTTGGTGCAGACTGCTTGTGAAGGTTTTCATTCATCCAGATCATGGTATATCTGTTGTATTCAGTTAAATCAACTGGACTGCAAGGCGAGATTGCATTGTGGCTAAGAGGTGTTATAGGAACTGCCCAGGGTAAGGTGTCAAAACAGCATTGTACAGTTGACAGTTGGTATCAAACCTCCCCTCCTCTATTCAGGATTGGTTTCTTTATTTTCACATAAATGGCCTCCTTGGCACCTCTCATGAACCAGTCATGTTCCTTATGTGCAAATATGTTAACATTACAATCTTCAAAGGTTTGTCCTTTTACCTCAAGATACAGGTACACGCTAAGTCCTGACCCAAGGAATTGGCTCTTCTGTGCTGGGCCATACGTTTAATCAGTTGCTGTTTGGTCTCCCCCACATACAAATCAGAGCATTCTTCAATGCACTGCACTGCGTATATGATGTCACGCTTCTTGTTTTTCAGTATTGGGTCTTTCGTATGTACCAATTGCTGCCTCAGTGTGTTGTTCGGTTTAAAGCAGACAAGGATACAGTGTTTTTTAAAATTCTTCAAATCGATTTGGATTTTAAAGCTGTTTAAAAGCTTTTTTCAGGCTCATTCTTTTAGTGGAGAAATAGCTCCCTCTAGAGCCAACTATGCATATTAATGTATTTCACATGAAAGCTCACTTGAAAAATTCAAGTTTGGATCATGTGTAATCAAAAGAATATACCCTTGAATACATTGTGATGTATATCACCTCCTTTTAGATAAGACATAACTAATGGAATTGTAAGTGTTCATTTCAGCCTTCCAAAATCTAAATGAACAAATTTCACATTTAGCTTTGATTGTAACTAAATTTGTGGAAATTACATTATTATGTAAACATTATCAGGGTGATGTAATAAAAGTTCTTAAAAATGTTGCTAATTTTGCCCCAACCAATCAGATGTTAGCTTTCAAATGGCAAATAACATCTGATTGGTTGGGGCAAAATTAGCACCATTTCTACCAATAAGAACTTTTATTACATCTCTATGTATATTTACTCCTATATTAAATGAAATCAAGCTGAAAGTCATTCTCTCCTAAAAGACTGATTGCTTTCTGATTCATTCTCCTCCCTTCCTCAGTTTTAAACTTTTTACCATTACCCTTGGATTGTTCTATTAACTACTTTGTATGAATATATTTATTTAAATAGCACTTTGGGACACAGAGCTGTACAATACACTGTGTTCCAAATTATTATGCAAATTATATTAAATGTCAAAGATTAATAGGGAGGTTCAATACCCGTGCTAAGGGGAAAAATAAGTGCAAACCCCATGCTAACCAATATAATATCAGGCTAGTAAGATTTTTGTACTCATTTTGCATTGCCTGCACCATTTGGAAATAGCATGGTGCAATTAATTTAGCAATATTTATTGTGCTAATTTTTTGCCCCCAATTTAAAGCCTTTTTTAATTGTGGTTTTAAAGCTGTGCAAAAGATCACAACTTATCGCTCGCATTTACACTATGCAATAGTCAGTTGTGATAAGAGAATTTATTGCATCTCCTTCTAAATATTTTCGGGCTGATGTTGGGCAACTCCATTGCAAGAATCACTGCACCGTGAGATCTCGGTCTGGTAAGACATAACTTTTCTGATTCTGCATTGGCCTGAATGCCTAGTCAAAGCACTAAAGCACTAAGATATAGCACAAAATCTTAACATATCCTTTACTACACAGACTACGCAAAATAGTGTTGGGAGGTGTTGGTTTTGCATTAATTAAGCACAAATATGGCCGATATTGGCCCATTTGTCCTTCAATTTAAATCATGGATGGTATTGTGCCTCAGGGCTCTTTTGATCACTGAAGTCAATCTCGGACACTTGTGATACAGTAATTAGTTTGCCAGGTAAGCCCAATTAAATGAAAGACTACTGAAGAAGGATGTTCTAAATTATGAAGCAGACCCAGGGGCGTAACTACAGAGCAGGCTGAGCAACCACAGGGGGGCCCCATCTTCTTATTTTTCCTATGACAGAAATAGCCTCCTCCCAGTAAACTACTGGATGAAGCACAGATAGGGGCCCCATCATAGTTTTGCTGGGGGGGGGCAGTGATTCCTAGTTATGCCACTGAGCAGACCACCATTTTAAGTAATATGGGAAAGAAAAAAGTTTTCTCTGCTGCTGAAAAAGCGTGAAATAGTTGAATGCCCTGGACAAGGTAAGAGAAATCATTATACTGTTAAAAGATTTGTGGCTTATAGTATACTTGGGTTTATGCAGATAAAGGCAAAATTAGGAAGGTTTCTGCCAGTCAAATACACCGGATTAAGGGAACAGCTTCTAAAATGCAATTACAGCAGCAAACGGTGTAGGATCCTCCAAAGGATCGCAGTTATACATAAACCTGCTATTCAGCCATCCCTAACCAATGCTCACAAGCAGAAATGCCAGTGGGCCCAGAACTAGAAAAAGACCAATTTTTAAACAGTCTTTTTTACTGATGAGTGCTGTGCAACCCTGGATGGTCCAGAAGGATGGAGTGGTGGATAGCTGGTGGACAAACACCATGTACCAACAAGGCTGCAACATCAGCAAGGAGGTGGCAGAGTTATGTTAGGAATCATGGGGAGAGAGCTGGATGGACCCTTAAGGATTTCTGAAAATGTGAAAATGACCTCTGAAAAGTATAATTTGCACAATAATTTGGAACAATGTGAATAAAATAAGGGTTAATATGCCCTCTTACAGTGTAATAAAATGATATAAAGTCATTGAGGAGTTCCCTGACCATGTAGAAGTACAAGCCCACTGGCCGAGTGCTTTCATAGAGGGCAGAGAACTGACTTTATAAATCTTATATTACACTGTATTATTTCTTATAATGGATAAGGTTTAATTATTTTAATTTAAAAATGGTGAGTGGGCTGTGTACAGCTTTAAATAATAGCTGTGTCTATTCCACACATCCTGTCACCATTAATAATAAAATATTTCAGTATTTTGAATGTAAAAACATATAGTGGGACACAGGCCTGAACAGTAGATCGTGAGTTCTCCCTCCAGTCAGTGTAATTCCCGGTCTCTGTGATCACTCAGTGTTCAGTGGAGCTCAGGAGACCTGAATGACACCAGCTTCTGAGTCATCACGTAGACCGGTATTTCGACTGACTGGAGGGAGAAATAACAATGTGCTGCTTGACAGAATATCTATTGTTCAGGTCTATGTCCTGCTATACATTTTTACTTGGAAATTGGAAGAGTCCTTCATTGTTAATGGTGATAGGCTTTCAATGGGGAGGTGCAGTGGTATATATTCTTATAAAAAAACACTTGGCTATGTAGCTAAGAGGTTTTTATAAGAATATATTCCACTGCACCTCCCCATTGAAAATCAAGAGCTTTATGTATTATAGTACAAAAAGCTATACAACAGGGACAAAAATATAAATAAATACACAAATTTACATTAATAGGTACAACAGCTTGAACCTTGTAACATGAGGAAAGAGGTCCCTGTCACATAGAGCTAGTTAGGTGGGTAAAAACAGATACATAGGGGAGGGTAGAATTGCCATAGTGAAAGTGCCCACTACTAGCCCCACCCACCATTAACCACACCCACTTCCAGCCACACCCTTTGCACAAACATCCTTGGCTGAATAATTCAGACTTATCATGGGACTGTGGACTGAAGGGTATAAGGGAGACTATCTGAGAGTCCTCACACACAATTTCCTTTTGCCCCTATGTATGTATGCATGTATGTATGTATATGTTTATTTATATAGCGCCACTTGGGGACGCAGCGCTGTACAGTATTAAAATGGATGGGTGGACATGTAGATTTGTGTATCGTCTGCATATAAATGATATTTGAAGCCAAAAGAGGTAATAACATCTCCCAAGGAAATAGTGTAGAGGGAGAACAATAAGGGTCCAAGAACAGATCCCTGCGGGACTCCCACACCAGGAGGAACCGGAGAAGAGTTATTACTAGCATAAGATACAGAGTAAGTTCTGTCAGAGAGATAGGATAGAAACCAGGATGCCACTTCATTCCGAATGCCCAAAGAGTGAAGTATACGCATAAGGAGGGAATGATCGACTGTTTTGAAAGCAGAGAAGAGGTCAAGAAGGATAAGAATAGAAAAGTTACCATTGGCCTTTGCAACCTGCAGATCATTCACAACCTTACACAGAACCATCTCGGTGGAATGCGCAGGACGGAATCCAGATTGCAAAGGATCCAATAGGTGATGAGCATGAAGGTAGTTAGCGATACGGGAGAAGACTAATCGTTCTAGCAGTTTAGAGGCTATCGGCAAGAGAGAGACTGCGCGGTAATTGGCTAAACAAGAGGGGTCCAGCAAGGGCTTTTTTAGTATGGGCTTAACATGGGCATGCTTAAAGACGGAAGGGAAAATTCCAGATGTAAGGGAATATGTGGGTGAGTATAGGGGTAAGCACATGATTACAGTGCTTCAGAAATACAGAGGGCACGGGATCAAGGGGACAGATCATGAGCTGACACAATAGGAGCAGACGAGAGACTTCTGAATGGGTCACTGGAGCAAAAGATCCAAGAATAGCTGATGGAGGAGAGGGCAACATAATCTGAGAGTCATCCCTAGGACCAGAGATCTGCACACAGATGGACTCCACTTTATGCAGAAAGTAATGCGCAAAGTCCTGGGGAGAGTGTGGAGAAAGGAGAGGATCAGCAGGAGAGGGGCGCAGAAGGGAGTTGAAGATGGAGAACAGGCGACGTGGGTTCGATTTGTTGTTATTTATAACTTTCCGGTAATAGTTCTGTTTTGCCAGCAGGAGCCCAGAACCGAGACATTGCAGCATGAACTTGAACTATCTGGTGTCTGCACTGCAGCCTCTGCAGCCTCAACCTCTGTCTACTATAGAGATATCTACATTGTATCTCTTTATATGACAAAGGCTGAGGCTGCATTGCAGACAATTAAATGATCAGGAGACCGGAGCGAATATATACGGAACTTACCCGGTATTGCAATCCCCCACTGTCCTTCTGACAGGTCCCAACTGAGCTTGTACTGTGTGCGCATACAGTACAAGCTTTGTTGGAACCTGTCAGAAGAACAGAAAAGAAGCGCGATACAGGGTAAGTTCCGTAACTTTGATCCAGGCTCCTGATTGATTAATTGGGGAAATGGAGGTAAGGCATTGCTCCTTTACCTTGCAATCTTCAATTAAAAAAAAACTGGCAGTGAAAATACCCTTTAAGACAATCATATACTGTGCTGGTTCTCTGAAAGGTAGGCTGTAAAGTTAGATTTAAACCTATTTATTGAAGTTTCTTGTGGTAGGGTGAGGGGAATAAATTTTACAGGATGGAATCCATGGGGAAAAAAGGTTTAAGGCGGGAGGAAGCATTGCAAGTGGGGAGTCTATATAAGAGATGATTCTGTGACGAGCGGAGGGTTTAGGCAGGGACATAGTGAAGAAATGAAGAGCAGGATACTTTGTAAACAATACTCCTTTATTTATTTCTATGAATAATGTGTAAGTGGCCCTTTTTATGACAGGCCAGGGATATGATGCAGGCCTTCCTTGTATCCAAATATGTCAATGAAACACAGTCTGTTCATTTTCTGATCTTATAGGGAGATTCACCCAGAGCTGCAACCAGAGGCTGTACGGGATTTACCAGAGGCTGCACGGCTCTGGGTGAATTGTGATGATCAGGTGTACCCTGTAAAATGCCATAGACAATATCTGAAATTGCAACCCCAATTTTCGTTTATTTCACCATATTGGCATGATGAAGCAGTATGGCAGCTCCCATTGTTCCCTGTTCCCAGGTAATCGCAGAGTTAATTCATGTTAACTTGTAAGCCCTGCTTCCTTTCCCCAATAGCATGGCCATTTGGTGTTAAATTAGCTGACATAGCAGGGGGTCTGACTTAAAAGGGGCAAGGTGTGAATATACAAACAATGCCCCAGACAAAGAGACACCAGAACCAGCAGGGAATCTCCTAGTAGAGACCAACAGTACAAACCAACTGGCAGATCAAAGGCAATTCATATTCCTTAATAATTCAGGATGTAGAATTATTTCAGGTTTTCATAAATACTCCCAGTTTCTCCAGTAATTAATTCTACATTTATAGATACCTGACACAATATCATAGCCCGAGCCAAACTTGGGATATTACCATTCTTAGGCCTAGGATACCCCAGATATGTCGTATTTGGTCTTGTTCTGTTGGGAAAAATTAGTTATGGACCATCATGACATTATTTTGAATGTGACATGTATGGTTCACGGATTATGGACTGGGGGGGAATTTGATATTTACAATTCCCTCCAAAACTAGGAACCAACCTTCAGGGGCAGAACCAAGTCCGCCCCTCTAGGGACCAGACCACTCCCATTTTCTGAAGAAAGGATAAAAATGGAACTGGGTCTCATCACAAGAAGTCTGTCATAACATCTACAATAACATCTACAATAACATCTAGCCAACCAGACGGACCATATTGGCTTACAGCAGGACTTATCATTTGGACTATTATTTTCCCATAAACTGGATTAACAAGTTCTGGACTCTTCTCATGGACTATTCAGATGCCATTTATCTTTAAGTATTCCTTCTTTTACCCATTTCTACCCTCACTTGTGTTACCGCTTTATGTTCAGTGATTTATTTTATTTTTCTTTATATTTTTATGCACTATTTTTAACAACTTTTAATAAATGATATAAAATCATTTATAGGCTATTGTCCTATTCTGAGTATATCCCAAAACAAACCTGTGTCTTCGAAGTACGCTACTATAGAGAAGTATTGTGTAGGTATATAGAGATACTGTATAACTGTGTATAGAATATTAGGGGTGAATAACCAATTTTCTTACAGGTTGTTAGAAGTAGGGGAGCGGATATCCCCATATAGGTAACAGGTCATTCCGCTGTTTAATCGGGATGTGGTGGCAGAGAGTATATTGATATTTAGTAATATTAATTGTGTAGTATATCGTTTGTTCACCAAACCCACCGGGTCTGATCTGTTCTGTCCGCCTGGTCGGTTGCTTGGAGTGTGTTTTCCGGTAACGGATAGGTGGTTGGGGCATTTGGGACCGGGGGTTTGTGACAATTGGTTGGCAGCGTTTGGGATATTTGGTGTTTATACTCAGAATCTCTAATAATACAGTGTTAACTAAGTAACTCTGTAGAGCAGAACCCAAGGGCCCTATTTATAAAAAATCGTTATCGTTATCGTAAAATACCGATCGTTATCGTAAAATAACGACCGGGGTTTTACCGATAACGACCGTTATTTACCGATAACGGTCGTTATTTACCGATAACGACCGTTATTTACCGATAACGACCGTTATTTACCGATAACGGTCGTTATCGGTAAATAACGACCGTTATCGGTAAATAACGACCGGTATTTACCGATAACGACCGGTATTTAACGATATCGGTAAATAACGGTCGTTATCGGTAAATAACGGTCGTTATCGGTAAAAACCCGGTCGTTATTATACGATAACGATCGGTATTTTACGATAACGATACCGATCTTTTATAAATAGGGCCCCAAGTTCTGTGATTAATAGCCGGTGCATTAGAATATATACTGAACAGGTAAACACACAGTGCCCTTCCCCAAAATCTTTTTCTCTACTTTTTCTACTTGGCAAAATGTCTGAATCCGTGAATTATAGAAACATGAGTCTGGATGACTTAATCGTTGTTTGCCAAAGCAGACACATTGATTCCTATCGGAAAAGGAGGGAGGAGCTGATTCGTGAATTAATGGAGGCAGATTTCCAAGCACAGGAAATGCTGGATGAGCCTACAGCAGGAATCACTCACTACGACCTGGATTCAAATGATATAATTACTGCCCAGCCTGGAATACCATCAAGGACTGTATCCCCAATGTGTATGTCTGCAGCTACAGAGTCTCCTCAGCTCCAGGCAGTATTGCAAAAGTTAAGTGACACTAACCCAATGGAGTACCTGCAATTTCTGGAACGCCAGCGTCAGCAGCAAGCCGAAATGGAGGAGCGACGGGCTGAGCGTGAGAGTGCAGAGAGACGGGCTGAGGCTGCAGAGCGACAAGCTGCACGACAATATGAACTGGAAATGGCCAAACTGCGCCAGTCCGCCCACAGTTCATCACCAAGTTCTCCTGGAGCAGGAGGAACAAGTTTGCCAGTGAGTCACAAGTTTAAATTTGCAGCAATGGAGAAGGATAGAGATATTGATTTGTTCTTGCGCTCTTTTGAGAGAGCCTGCCGTCAGTATCGTCTGCCTCAGGAGGATTGGGCCAGACATCTGACTCCACACCTGCGCTACAAAGCGCTGGATGCGTTTACCGAGTTACCGGAGGAAAGTGATAATGATTATGGAGCTATCAAGGCTGCTATCATAGCCAAGTACCAGTTGACCCCAGAGGTTTACCGTAAAAGGTTCCGGTCTGTACAAAAAGGATCCACAGACTCTTTTTCGGATGTGGCTAGCAACTTACTCACCACATTCCGACAATGAACTCAGAACCTCACCAACAATTCTTATGGAGCCCTGGAGGATCTTATGGTAAAAGATCAGTTTTTACAGGTGTGCCCAGCGGATATTCGTCAGTTTGTGCTAGAGCGGGAACCCAAGTCAACAACCGCTGCTGCTGAACTGGCGGATAACTTCATCGCAACCCGTGTGCCTGACATGCGCAGAACGTCGTCCCAGGGATGGAAGGGAGGTAAACCATTTACTCCTCCAGCCCCTGTGAGCCGTCCACCCCAGAGACCGGAGACATCTGAGGATCGCTCGTGTCACTATTGTCACCAGCCAGGACACTTCAAATATGCCTGTCCAGCACTAAAGAGGGCACCGCCAGCAACTAGCCAGCCGCAGGCTAGACCCCCATCTGCACCCAGAACATCTACTGTTTTATTTGCCAGCGGAAAGGAAATCCAACGCCGCACTCCAAATCACCAGTGGGTTACAGTGAACGACCAGATTGTTACTGGCTTCAGGGATACAGGAGCAGACATCACTTTGGTTCACTCTAACCTTGTTGCAAAAGAGAACATCCTCCCGGATAAGCACCTGACCCTCACGGGAATAGGGGGCATTCTTCCCAACATTGCCCAGGCCCGAGTGGAAATCAACTAGGGGGTTGGAAAGCAGGAGAAAGTAGTGGGTATCTCGGACGATATCCCTGTCCCAGTGTTGTTGGGGACAGATTTAGGCACATTAGTGGCCATGTATCAAACCGCCGAAAGCGTCACGGAGTCCCAAGGGGGAAGTTCTACCCACACCAAGGTACTGTGTAATTGTGAGTTAGAACATCAGGGAAGGGGTTTGACAGGACCTAGTTCAGAGGTACCTGGGGTAAATGTGCAATGTGGTAATTATTGTGTATCTAACATTAAGCCTGTATCTGTGGATACATGTATGCATGTATAAGTAATACAATAAATACATGTATGCATGTATAAGTAATGTTAAGGATGCCAATGATTGTACTTGTGATAATGTTGTACCTGTGTTAGCGGTTACTCGCAGTGCCGCTAGGATCCTGGGTTCAGTATCGGCAGAGGGAGTCCAAGACCTCTCTTCCGGCTCTGACCCCAGCGATGTTAACCATCAGCAGTTGATCTCGTATGGTACGGGCCAGCTGGCTGAATCTGATAGTGCCGCGTTTGTTCAGGCACTACACAGCGACCCCAGTCTGGAGTCACTTAGAAGACAGGCTTCTGAGCCACTTGCAGAGGGGGCCGCTTTCAGGGTATATTGGGAAGGTGGCAAATTGTACAGTGAGCTAGTACAACCCACCACACATGACACAAGTATGAAGCCCAAATGGCTTGTGGTACCAAGTGCCTTCCGGGGGCATGTGCTGAAGTCCGCACATGATATTCCCTTGGCTGGGCACTTGGGTATTCGCAAGACATTCGACCGTCTTCAAAGGTATTTTTATTGGCCTGGGTTACGCACCGATGTGATTAACTACTGTCGGTCATGTGCTGTTTGCCAGAAAGTTAAGAAGGCCGGGGATACTTGCAAGGTTCCCCTATATCCACTGCCCGTCATAGATGAGCCTTTTAAGCGGGTGGCAGTTGACATAATCGGGCCACTGCCCATTGTTAGCAGTTCTGGCAAAAAGTACATCCTCACTTTAGTGGATTATGCTACACGCTATCCAGAGGCGGTAGCACTCTCCTCCCTAAGGGCGGACAAAGTAGCGGACGCACTCCTCTCCATTTTCTCACGAGTAGGATTTCCTGCAGAGATGCTCTCTGACCAGGGTCCGCAATTCATGTCCGACCTTATGGAGGCTCTCTGTGCGAAATTATAAATGACTCACCTCGTTTCCAGCCCCTACCATCCACAGACCAATGGCCTGTGCGAGCGATTCAATGGTACGTTGAAGCAGATGCTATCAACCTTCGTTGAGTCGCAGGGAAAGGACTGGGAGCGATATCTGCCCCATTTGTTATTTGCGTACAGGGAAGTGCCACAAGCATTACAGGGGTTCTCACCATTCGAACTCCTGTATGGAAGGGATGTCCGAGGGCCCCTCAAATTGATCCGTGAGACATGGGAAGGCAAGGGGGATCCCACAGATGTCTCGGTAATTGATTATGTCCTAAGGTCCCGGGACAAAATGGAGTCCTTAGTTGAAGTAGTGTCGGAAAATATGAGAAGGGCCCAGGACAAACAAAAAAGGTGGTATGACCGGCATGCCAGGAATCGGTCCTACGAGGTAAACGACAAGGTGTATGCACTGCTTCCTGTAAGGCAAAACAAGCTGCAGGCAGCATGGGAAGGGCCCTACACTATTGTAAAAAGGGTGAACCCAGTAACGTACCTAGTAAACATGGGAGGTAGGAAAGTGAAAAGTGTTCATGTAAACATGCTGAAAGCCCATAGAGATAGAACCCAGTATGTTCTGCCAGTGTGTAGTCAGCTAGAACAGGGGGAACCAGACTCGCTCCTAGATATGCTAGATGGCACACAAGAGTTGGCGGCTGACTTAACAGTTAATCCGCAACTCTCACCCTCCCAGGAAGTTCAGCTGAAGAAAGTGCTTAGTGCCCATAGTAAGCTTTTCACCGGTAAACCAGAGCGAACTAATCTTGCAGTGCACCAGGTGAATACAGGTACCCATCCACCCCTCAAGCAGTCAGCCTATCGCATCTCCCCTGAGGTTCAAGCAGACATGAAAAGAGAGATAGAGGAGATGCTAGACTTAGGGGTCATCCAGAAGTCCTGTAGCCCCTGGGCCGCCCCAGTTGTTCTAGTCCCCAAAAAAGACAAGACCACTAGATTCTGTGTAGACTATAGAAAACTTAATGATATAACCACCACCGATGCCTATCCCATGCCTCGCATCGATGAATTTGTGATGACCAGGTGTACCCTGTAAAATGCCATAGACAATATCTGAAATTGCAACCCCAATTTTCGTTTATTTCACCATATTGGCATGATGAAGCAGTATGGCAGCTCCCATTGTTCCCTGTTCCCAGGTAATCGCAGAGTTAATTCATGTTAACTTGTAAGCCTGCTTCCTTTCCCCAATAGCATGGCCATTTGGTGTTAAATTAGCTGACATAGCAGGGGGTCTGACTTAAAAGGGGCAAGGTGTGAATATACAAACAATGCCCCAGACAAAGAGACACCAGAACCAGCAGGGAATCTCCTAGTAGAGACCAACAGTACAAACCAACTGGCAGATCAAAGGCAATTCATATTCCTTAATGATTCAGGATGTAGAATTATTTCAGGTTTTCATAAATACTCCCAGTTTCTCCAGTAATTAATTCTACATTTATAGATACCTGACACAAATCATAGCCCGAGCCAAACTTGGGATATTATCCTTCTTAGGCCTAGGATACCCCAGATATGTCGTATTTGGTCTTGTTCTGTTGGGAAAAATTAGTTATGGACCATCATGACATTATTTTGAATGTGACATGTATGGTTCACGGATTATGGACTGGGGGGGAATACGTTTCTGTCATAGAGATAGGATCGAAACCAGGATGGCCACTTCATTCCTAAATGCCCCCAAGAGTGAAGTCTACGCCTAAGGGGGGAAGATCGACTGTTTTGACAGCAGAGAAGAGGTCAAGAAGGATAAGAAAGAAAGTTACCATTGCCTTTCAACCTGCAGATCATTCACAACTTCAACAGAAACCATCTCGGTGTAATCGCAGGGACGGAATCCAGATTGCAAAGGTCCAATAGAGTGATGAGCATTAATGTAGTTAGCGATACGGGAGAAGCTAATCGTGTCTAGCAGTTTAGAGGCTATCGCAAAGAGAGACTGCGCGGTAATTTGGCTAAACAGGGACGGTCCACAAGGGCTTTTTAAGTATAGGGCTTAACATGGCAATGCGTCAAGACGGGAAGGGAAATCCAGATGTAAGGGGAAGATGTGGGTGAGTTAAGGGGTAAGCCCACATGATATACAGCAGTGCTCAAGAAATACAGAGGGCACGGATCAAAGGGGACAGATCATGAGCTGACCAATATGAGCAGACGAGAGACTCTGAATGGGTCCACTGTAGCACAAGATCACACGATAGCTGATGGGGGAGAGGGCAACATAACTGGAGTCACCCTAGGACAGATATCTGCACACATGGACTCCACTTTTAATGCAGAAAGTAATGCCAAAGTCCTGGGAGAGTGTGGAGAAGGAGAGGATCCATGGAGGCGCAAGAAGGGGTTGAGATGGAGAAGAGGCGGACGTGGGTTCGATTTGTTGTTTATTTATACTTTTCCGGTAATAGTGTCTGTTTTGCCAGAAGAGCCCGAACCGAAGACATTGCAGCATGAACTTGAACTATCTGGTGTTGCACTGCAGCCCTGCAGCCTCAACCTCGGTCTCCGACTATGAGCATCATCTACATTGTACTCTTTTATATGACAAAGGCTGAGCGCTTGCAGACAAATTAATGATACAGGAGACCGGAGCAATATACGGAAACTTACCCGGTATTGCAAGTCCCCCATGGTCCGTCTGACAGTCCCAACTGAGCTTGTACTGTGTGCGCATACAGTACAAGACTTTGTTGGAACCTGTGCAGAAGAACAGAAAATGAGCGTCGATACGGTAGTTCCGTAAACTGTGACTCCAGGCTACCTGATTGATTAAATTGGGGAAATGGAGCGGTAAGGGCATGGCTCCTTTACCTGCAATCTTCAATTAAAAAAAACGGGCAGTTGAAATACCCTTTAAGACAATCATAACTTGTGCTGTTCTCGAAATGTCGGCTGTTAAGTTAGATTTAAACCATTATTGTAAGTTTCTTGTGGTAGGGTGGAGGGGGAATAAATTTTTCAGGTGTAATCCTGGGAAAAAAGGTTTAAGCGGGAGAAGGCATTGCCAGAGTGGGAGTCTATATAAGAGATGATTCTGTGACGAGCGGAGGTTTAAGGCAGGACATAGTGAAGAATGAGAGCAGGATACTTTGTAAACAATTACTCCTTGATTATTTTATGAATAATGTGTAAGTGCCCTTTTTATGACAGGCCAGGATTAGGATGCCGGCCTTCTTGTACACACAATGTCCATGAAACCACAGTCCTGTTTTCATTTTCTGATCTTATAGGAGATTCATCATCACCAGGCTGCAACCAGAGGTCTGTACGGGATTTCCAGAGGCTGCACGCCTGCTGGGTGAATTGTGATGACAGGTGTACCCTGTAAAATGCCCATGACAATATCTGAATATGCAACCCCAATTTTCGTTTATTTCACCATATTGGCATGATGAGCAGTATGGCGCTCCCATTGTTCCCTGTTCCCAGGTAATCGCAGAGTTAATTCATGTTACTTGTAAGCCCTGCCTTCTTTCCCCATAGACATGGCCATTTGTGTTAAATTAGCGGGACATAGCGGGGTTCTGACTTAAAAGGGCAGGTGTTAAATATACAACAATGCCCCAGACAAGAGACACCAGAACCAGCAGGGAATCTCCTAGTAGAGACCAACAGTACAAACAACTGGCAGATCAAAGGCAATTCATATTCCTTAATAATTCAGGATGTAGAAATTTTCAGGTTTTCTAAAATACTCCCAGTTTCTCCGTAATTAATTCTACATTTATAGATACCTGACACAAATCATAGCCCGAGCCAAACTTGGGATATTACCATTCTTAGGCCTAGGATACCCCAGTATGTGTATTGTCTTGTTCTGTGGGAAAATTAGTTATGGACCATCATGACATTATTTTGAATGTGACATGTATGGTTCACGGATTATGGACTGGGGGGGAATTTGATATTTACAATTCCCTCCAAAAACTAGGAACCAACCTTCAGGGGGCAGAACCAAGTCCCGCCCCTCTAGGGACCAGACCACTCCCATTTCTGAAGAAAGGATAAAAATGGAACTGGGTCCTCATCACAAGAAGTCTGTCATACACATCTACAATAACATCTACAATAACATCTGCCAACAACGGACCCATATTGGCTACAGCAGTACTTATCATTTGGACTATTATTTCCCATAAAACTGATTAACAAGTTCTGGACTCTTCTCTGGACTATTCAGATGCCATTTATCTGTAAGTACTTCCTCTTTTAACCCATTCTACCCTCACTTTGTGTTAACCGCTTTATTTCAGTGATTTATTTTATTTTTTCTTTATAATTTTTATGCACTACTTTTTAACAACTTTTAATAAATGATATAAATCATTTATAGGCTATTGTCCTATTCTGAGTATATCCCAAACAAACCTGTGTCTTCGAATACGCTACTATAGGAAGTATTGTGTAGGTATTAGAATAACTGTATAACTGTGTATAGAATATTAGGGGTGAATACCACATTTTTTCTTACAGGTTGTTAGAAGTAGGGAGCGAATCCCATATAGGTCATTCCGCTGTTTAATCGGGATTGGGTGGCAGAGAGTATATTGATATTTAGTAATATTAATTGGTAGTATATCGTTTTTCACCAAACCTCACCGGGTCTGATCTGTTTCTGTCCGCCTGTCGGTTTGCTTGGAGTGTGTTTCCTTAACGGATAGGTGGTTGGGCATTTGGGAACGGGGTTTGTGACAATTGGTTGGCAAAAGCGTTGGGATATTTGGTTTTATCACTCCAGACTCTCTATAATACAGTGTTTAACTAATAACCTCTGTATAGCAGGAACCCAAGTTCTGTGGTTAATAGTCCGTGCATCGAATTATATTTACTGACAGGTAAATACACAGTGCCCTTCCCAAATCTTTTCTTCTTTTCTTCTACTGGCAAAAAGTCTGAATCCGCTGTGAATTATAGAAACATGAGTCTGGATGACAATCGTTGTTTTGCCAAAGGCGACAAAACATTGATTCCTATCGGAAAAGAAAGGGAGGAGCTGATTCGTGAACTTAAGGGGCAGATTTCCAAGCACAGGAAATGCTGGTGAAGCCTCCAGCAGAATCACATCACTACGACCTGGATTCAATGATATAGATTACTGCCCAGCCGGAATACCAATCAAGGACTGTCTCCCAATGTGATGTCTGCCGCTACGAGTCTCCTCAGTCACAGCAGTATTGCAAAAGTAAGTGGACTAAACCCAATGGAGTACCTGCAATTTCTGGAACGCCAGCGCGCACAGCACGAAATGGAGGAGCGAAGCGCGGCTAGCGTGAGTAGTGCAGAGAGACGGGCTGAGGCTGCAGAGCGACATCACGCACGACAAATATGAACTGAAATGGCCAAACTGCGCCAGTCCGCCCACAGTTCATCACCAAGTTTCTCCTGGCAGGAGGACCATTTGCCAGTGAGTCCACAAGTTTACAATTTGCAGCAATGAGAAGGACTAGAGATATTGATTTGTTCTTGCGCTCTTTTGAGAGAGTCCCTGCCGTCAGGGTATCGTACTGCCGTCAGGAGGATTGGGCCAGACACTCTGACTCCACACCTGCGCTACAAAGCGCTTGGATGCGTTTTATCTCGATTTTACCGGGTGTAGGAAAGTGATAATGAATTATGGAGCTTTCAAGTGCTGCTATCATAGCCAAGTACCAGTTGACCCACGAGGTTACCGTAAAAGGTTCCGGTCTGTACAAAAAGGATCCACAGACTCATTTTTCGGATGTGGCTAGCAACTTCTCATCCACATCCACAATGAAACTCAGAACCTCACCAAATTCTTAGGAGGCCCTGGAGGATCTTATGGTAAAGATCAAGTTTTTACAGGTGTGCCCAGCGGTATATTCGTCAGTTTTGGCTAGAGGGAACCCAAGTCACACAACCGCTGCTGCTGAAACTGGCGGATAAACTTCATCGCAAACCACGTGTGCCTGAACTGCGCAGGAACGTAGTCCCAGGGATGGAAGGAGAGGTAAACATTTACTCCTCCAAGCCCCTGTGAGGCCGTCCACCCCAGAGGACCGGGACATCTAGGACTCGCTCGTGTCACATTGTTCACCAGCCAGGACACTTCAAATGCCTGTCCAGCACTAACAGGGCACCAGGCCAGACAACTAGCCAGCCGCAGGCTAGTACCCCCATCTGCACCCAAACATCTATACTGTTTTATTTGCCTAGCTCGGAAAAGGAAATCCAACGCACGCCGCACTCCAAATCACCAGTGGGTTACAGTGAACGACCAGATTGTTTACTGCGTTCAGGGATACAGGAGCAGACATCACTTTGGTTCACTCTAACCTTGTTGCAAAAGAGAACATCCTCCCGGATAAGCACCTGACCCTCCACGAATAGGGGCATTCTTCCCAACATTGCCCAGGCCCGAGTGGAAATCAACTAGGGGGTTGGAAAGCAGGAAGAAAGTAGTGGGTATCTCGGACGATATCCCTGTCCCAGTGTTGTTGGGACAGCTTTAGGCACATTAGTGGCCATGTATCAACCGCACCGCCGAAAGCGTCACGGAGTCCAAGGGGGAAGTTCTACCCACACCAATGTACTGTGTAATTGTGAGTTAGAAACATCAGGGAAGGGGTTTGACAGGACCTAGTTCAGAGGTACCTGGGGTAAATGTGCAATGTGGTAATTATTGTGTATCTAAACATTAAGCCTGTATCTGTGGATATCATGTATGCATGTATAAGTAATACAATAAATACATGATGCATGTTAAGTAATGTTAGGATGCAATGATTGTACTTGTGATAATGTTGTACCTGTTTTAGCGGTTACTCGCAGTGCCGCTAGGATCCTGGGTTCAGTACGGCAGAGGGAGTCCAACGACCTCTCTTCCGGCTTGACCCAGCGATGTTAACCATCAGCAGTTTGATCTCGTATGGTACGGGCCAGCTGGCTGAATCTGAATAGTGCCGCGTTTGTTCAGGGCACTCACAGCGACCCCAGTCTGGAGTCACTTAGAAGACAGGCTTCTGAGCCACTTGCAGAGGGGGCCGCTTTCAGGGTATATGGGAAGGTGAGCAATTGTACAGTGAGCTAGTACAACCCACCCACACATACACAAGTATGAAGCCCAAATGGCTTGTGTACCAAGTGCCTCCGGGGGCATGTGCTGAAGTCCGCACATGATTCCCTTGGCTGGGCACTTGGGTATTCGCAAGACATTGACGCCGAAACTTCAAAGGTATTTTTATTGGCCTGGTTAACGCACCGATGTGATTAACTACTGTCGGTCATGTGCTGTTGCCAGAAAGTTAAGAAGGCCGGGGATACTTGCAGGTTCCCCTATATCCACTGCCCGTCATAGATGAGCCTTTTAAGCGGGGTGGCAGTTGACATAATCGGGCACTGCCCATGTTAGCAGTTCTGGCAAAAAGTACATCCTCACTTTAGTGGATTATGCTACACGCTATCCAGAGGCGGTAGCCCTCTCCCCTAAGGGCGGACAAGTAGCGGACGCACTCCTCTCCATTTTCTCACGAGTAGGATTTCCTGCAGAGATGCTCTCTGACCAGGTCCGCATTCATAGTCCGCCTTATGGAGGCTCTCTGTGCGAAATTATAAAATGACTCACCTCGTTTCCAGCCCCTACCATCCCAGACCCAATGGCCTGTGCGAGCGATCAATGGTACGTTGAAGCAGATGCTATCAACCTTCGTTGAGTCGCAGGGAAAGGACGGGGAGCGATATCTGCCCCATTTGTTATTTGCGTACAGGAAGTGCCACAAGCATCTACAGGGTTTCTACCATTCGACTCTCTGTATGGAAGGGTATGTCCGAGGGCCCCTCAAATTGATCCGTGAGACATGGGAAGGCAGGGATCCACAGATGTCTCGGTAATTGATTATGTCCAGGTCCGGGACAAAATGAGTCCTTAGTTGAAATAGTGTCGGAAAATATGAGAAGGGCCCAGGACAAACAAAAAAGGTGGTATGACCGGCATGCCAGGAATCGGTCCTAACGAGGTTAAACGACAAGGTGTATGCACTGCTTCCTGTAAGGCAAAACAAGCTGCAGGCAGCATGGGAAGGGCCCTACACTATTGTAAAAAGGGTGAACCCAGTAACGTACCTAGTAAACGGAGGTGGAAAGTGAAAAGTGTTCATGTAAACATGCTGAAAGCCCATAGAGATAGAACCCAGTATGTTCTGCCAGTGTGTAGTAGCTAGAACAGGGGGAACCAGACTCGCTCCTAGATATGCTAGATGGCACACAAGAGTTGGCGGCTGACTTAACAGTTAATCCGCAACTCTCACCCTCCCAGAAGTTCATCTGAAGAAAGTGGCTTAGTGCCCAAAGTAAGCTTTTCACCGGTAAACCAGAGCAACTAATCTTGCAGTGCACCAGGTGAATAACTGTACCCATCCACCTCAGCAGTCACCAGAAGTCCTGTAGCCCTGGCCGCCCCAGTTGTTCTAGTCCCCAAAAAAGACAAGACCACTAGATTCTGTGTAGACTATAGAAAACTTAATGATATACCACCCACCGATGCCTATCCCATGCCTCGCATCGATGAATTGTTAGATAAGCTGGCGGCAGGCCGATATCTGACAATCATGGATCTGAGCAGGGGGTATTGGCAAATCCCTCTGGCACCAGATGCCTGTATCACACCATTCGGTCTCTTTGAATTTACAGTGATGCCGTTTGGTATGAAAAACGCACCAGCCAGTTTCCAACGGGCCGTAAATGACCTGCTGGAGGGCATGCAAGACTTCACCCTAGCATACCTGGACGATATTGCGGTGTTCAGTACACATGGGACGAACACCTCCATCACTTGTCGCAGGTTCTAGAGAAACTGGCAGCTGCCAATCTGACAGTTAAACCAATAGTGTCAGGTTGGCATGACAGAAGTACAGTATTGGGACAACGGGTGGGTGCAACACCCTCAGAACCCGAAACAGGAAAGGTGGACGCCATTGTGCATGGCCTCAGCCTATCACTAAGAACAGGTTCAGGCCTTTCTGTGGGTAAGCCGGCTACTATAGGAAATTTGTTCCGGCCTATATTACCCTGGCTAAGCCCCTGACTGATGCCACTAAGAAAAAACACCTTAGGGTAGTTAACTGGACCCCAGAGTGTGAGGAGCTTTCCAGGCCTTGAAGCAAGCGCTGATCAGTGCGCCTGTACTTCAAGCCCCGGACTTCAGTTGTCGGTTTCCTTCCAGACCGACGCCTCAGATTATGGGCTGGGCGCAGTCCTCAGCCAAGTAAACGAGAAGGCGAGACGAACACCCTGTTCTTTACCTGAGCCGAAAACTGTTACCCAGAGAAGTAGAACTACTCTACCACTGAGAAAGGTGTCTAGCAATAGTATGGGCCCTACAGAAACTGCAATCTATCTGTACGGTAGGACGTTTACCATTTTACCGACCATAACCCACTTAGCTGGTTGAATGGTACTGCGGGGAGCAATGGGAGACTCATGCGCTGGAGCCTATCGCTGCAGCAGTACGACTTCACACCATCCAACATAAAGCAGGCAGCCGTCACCAGAATGCAGATGTTGTCACGCTGCGGAGAACCTATCCAGGTCGCAACGTCTAGGTTGTGTAAAACCAATTCCTATGCAACATCTATGGGGGAGGTGTGATGACCAGGTGTACCCTGTAAATGCCCATAGACAATATCTGAAATTGCACCCCAATTTTCGTTTATTTCACCATATTGGCATGATGAAGCAGTATGGCAGCTCCCATTGTTCCCTGTTCCAGGTAATCGCAGAGTTAATTCATGTTACACTTGTAAGCCTGCTTCCTTTCCCCAATAGCATGGCCATTTGGTGTTAAATTAGCTGACATAGCAGGGGGTCTGACTTAAAAGGGACAAGGGTGGAATATACAAACATGCCCCAACAAAGAGACCCAGAACCAGCAGGGAATCTCCTAGTAGAGACCAACAGTACAAACCAACTGGCAGATCAAAGGCAATTCATATTCCTTAATGATTCAGGATGTAGAATTATTTCAGGTTTTCATAAATACTCCCAGTTTCTCCAGTAATTAATTCTACATTTATAGATACCTACACAATATCATAGCCCGAGCCAAACTTGGGATATTATCCTTCTAGGCCTAGGATACCCCAGATATGTCGTATTGGTCTTGTTCTGTTGGAAAAAATTAGTTTATGGACCATCATGACATTATTTTGAATGTGACATGTATGGTTCACGGATTATGGACTGGGGGGGAATTCCCTCCAAAACTAGGAACCAACCTTCAGGGGCAGAACCAAGTCCGCCCCTCTAGGGACCAGACCACTCCCATTTTCTGAAGAAAGGATAAAAATGGAACTGGGTCTCATCACAAGAAGTCTATCATAACATCTACAATAACATCTACAATAACATCTAGCCAACCAGACGGACCATATTGGCTTACAGCAGGACTTATCATTTGGACTATTATTTTCCCATAAACTGGATTAACAAGTTCTGGACTCTTCTCATGGACTATTCAGATGCCATTTATCTTTAAGTATTCCTTCTTTTACCCATTTCTACCCTCACTTGTGTTACCGCTTTATGTTAGTGAGTTATTTTATTTTCTTATATTTTTATGCACTATGTTTAACAACTTTTAATAAATGATATAAAATCATTATAGGCTATTGTCCTTATCTGAGTATATCCAAAACAAAACCTGTGTCTTCGAAGTACGCTACTATAGAGAAGTATTGTGTAGGTATATAGATATACTGTATAACTGGTTAGAATATTAGGGGTGAATAACCAATTTTCTTACAGGTTGTTAGAAGTAGGGGAAACAGGTTCATTCCGCTGTTTAATCGGGATGTGGTGGCAGAGAGTATATTGATATTTAGTAATATAATTGTGTAGTATATCGTTTGTTCACCAAACTCACTGGGTCTGACTGTTCGTCCCGCCGTCTGTGGCTTGGAGTGTGTTTTCCGGTAACGGATAGGTGGTTGGGGCGTTTGGGATCGGGGGTTTGTGACATGAATCTCTCCCTGACGCAAGTATTTAATGCCAGCTATCAGTGGCGTTTAATACTTACGTCTTAAGAGTCGCACAGCCTCTGGTAAATAGGTTTGCGAAGTCTTCTGGATCTCGCCAACTGCCGCAAAGCAAGCATTAACGTTGCGCTAATTGAGAGTAAATCAGTTAGTGAGACGTTAAGAAGAAGCAGGAGCACTGCACGCTGGCAGCGCTCCTGGGTAAATAGCCCTTTTAAAATCATAAATCAGTCAATAAATAGTTATTATAGTTGAAGGCATTGTCACATTCAGTTAAATAATGTTTCAATGCACAATATTGACCATTCCTAACAGAATTTAAAAAGACTAAAAAGAAAAGATTTTTCCGGCATTTCCAGATATTTTGCCACTAGGAAATCACCTCATGTAGAAAATGCCAGTAAAAAGCTAATAAAATTAGGGGATTAGCGTGGCAGCTTCCAATCATATGTATGTAATAAAAGAAAAAAGAAATCTGAGGTAACAATACACAGAAGCTACACCCACACACTCACACACTTACTCACAATAAACTTCCGTCACACCTTTTGCTGGGCGCTCTCATGTGATATCTTAGTCACTTAGTGGCAGTTACAACATCACAGGCGGTTGTATGCCTTGATTCAGTGGGCATTAGCGTTCCTGCTACTAGTAGCTCAAAACTTAACTAAACCCTAACTGCATCCAGTACTCAGCACTCTGCAGCCTGCGTAAAGTCCAGCAGCGCTCTGTTTTTAGAGCTAGGTGATCACCGTTTTTTTTGCGGATTGCATGTGCTACGATTGAGCGGGTCACATTGCAAACTGGCAGTAACACGCATGAAATTCGCTTTTCAAGTCTGTAGCTGTCCATATTAGTGTGGCCTCAGCTTAACACTTTTTTTCTCCCCTTTTCCAGTGTGCATGGTTAGTGTGCTGTGTCCAGTAAGTAGCTGTCCGACTTGCTGATTCCACCACTGTATTGAAAGGTAAAAAAGTTGACGTGCAAAGGTTACACACCACCAGAAGTCTCTCTCATATACTGTACAGTGGTGCTGTCTCTCTGCTGTAAACCACACCCAGCACCTAAATCTACATATTCCAATAATAGATGCACACATAAAGACTTTTGCTGTTTGGATTGTTAAGTAACTCGCACAATCTTTCAGGGGTGAAAACATTTGTCAGCTGCATAATAAACTGATCAGTTGTACAGATTAATAAACATACGGTATCATGTACATTACACAGAATATTAAATATTAGTTTCTTAACCCTATTTTGTCATGCATGAAAATACATGCTATGGGTCAATAAATAGATATATAGAAAACATTGGGCAAACAGGAAAAACACCTGGAAGCCTAAGCAAACCCATTAGACTCCAGGATAATCTGGAGGCACTAAAACTGACATAATAAAGGGAAATAACTTCCCCAAATATGGTGGACACACAAAATATAAAAGAGGTGTACAACAAATCTTCCAGACAGAATCATATAATAAAAAACATGCTTTATTGATGCAACATCTAAAACCTATAAAATGCCACACAATATAAATAGAAAAACCAACCTGGGCGTCCCCAGGGCCCTGATAATGAAATAGCAGAGGTGTCCCCGAGTAATGCTAGCTCCGGCCTGAGTTAGGGGGCCGGAGCGTCTGACCTGCAGCGCCGCTCCCACCAGGATGCTGGGAGCTGTAGTTGGCGCGATGGCTCCGCCTCCTTCTGGGCTCTGTGCTGGGTTCCGGTCGCGGCCAAGCGTGTGACGTCATCACGTCGTGACACGCTCGCGGATTGGCCGCGGCTGGTCTTGCGAGAGCCGGGAGGATGACGCGAGCGGTGAAATCAGCAATGACGTCACCGGGACTATAAAAGGGGCGGAACACGAGGTAGCAGGCTTCATTTTGTGCAGTTGCTAACAGGAGGAGAATCTCTCTTCCTGATCAGAGCAAACAAGCAAGACAGGCTTTTTGTGAAGCAGGAATTTGAGGCAGCTGAGGATGGCTGACGCAGAACAGATGTTGGAGAGGGTAAGGGAGAGGATCAGCACGGAGGGGGCAGGGTGGCTGCAGGGAATTTTGGAAGGGGGCCCACGGGCTGTTGGCACCCCGTACGCCGCCCTATTGCCCCCGTCCGTTTGAGTCCCAGTCCCCCACACTCCTACCGCAGACCACGGGGTTAGAGCTAACACCCCTAGGCGCAGGGCGGCAACTGAGGGCCTGTTGAAGGTTTTTAACACGGTACACCCCTCGCAGCTCGCAAGAGGCGAGGTATGCCACCCCCAGTTGCCGACCATGAGTGGCCGCAACTCCAACGGCTAATAGAGGGAGAGCCCAAGGCAGGGGCGGCCCTGCCTCCGGACCGAATAGGTCTGCCCGCCCAGCTTTAGCAGCAGCAGCGGCAGGGGATACTGCCCAGGATGCCCAGCCAATAAGGCAGGGGGAGGCGCCTGATGACGGCGTACAGGAGTTTGTGGACGCTAGGTCCACCTTCCGGGGAATGACACCGGCCCCAGTTAGACTGAGGGAGTTTTCGGAGAATAGGCGTTCCAGGGAAAGGAGCCACCCTGGGAGAGTGGGCGACAGCCGCAGGCACGGGAGAAGGAGGAGAAGATATTCCTCCTCTTCCGACAGTAGCGAGGAGTCCTACAGACGCTGGCATAAGGAACAACGCCGAAGGGAGCGTCGCAGGCATCACTCCAGATCTAGCGAAGCTGGCCGACGTCGCAGATCCCACTCCAGAAGCAGACGGTCCAGAGCCTCTCGATCTTCGACTTCTGGCAGGAGCAGGAGATCATCCTCAGCGCCAGGCGATAGGGCCACCAGGATGGTGTTGCCCACCGAGCGGGAGGAAGCCAGTCCACATCAGGTGATCCCAGAGGGTCTCGAGCGGGCGAGTACAAGTGCTGTACAGTCGTCTGGAGCCGGTGAGTACACTTGTGCTGGGGCTTGGGGCACCGCTGGGGGAGGAGAAGGTGGGGAACTAGTTCAGGTCCTAAGGGCCCTGATGGGGAAATTAGACAACATGCCAGCTGGGCTGTCAGCGAGCCCAGCCCCAGGGGGAGCGGCAGCACTCCAGCCTGTGTCCGAGGTCCCTTCAGTAGAGGCTCTGAAGGAATCCTATTTTTGTGGGGTTAGCCCACTGGGTGTCCATCTGTTCGGGGACATAAATGAAAAAATTTGGAAGAACGAATTTTTAGATATATGGTCCCTAATCTCTACTGATATGGTTACTGTGGGCAAGGATATTGTGGGGGCACAAAAAGGGGAAAAGAAGCCCAAGGTGGCTAAAACTTTGGGAACTGGATACAAGCCTTCTGTGTGTTGGCAGGGGTTATAGGCCAAAAAGCGCCTCAAAAATGCTCCGAACTTTTCGTGTATTTGGACATGATTTTCGGAGCATATAAAACACATGGCGGGTCAGCATGGCACCAATACGATGAGGAGTTCAGGAGGCGCCTGGCAGTTAGACCAGAGATGGGCTGGAACATCAAAGCTAAGAATCATGCTGGCTCAGAGGGCGCCGCAGGGCCGCAGGGCCAATTACGAGCCAATCGCCCATCCCTGGGAATAGCAATTTTCAGCCCTCCGGAGCAAAAAGAACCGGCTCCTGCTGGTTGTTTAATGAGGGCAACTGCAAGTTTGGGGCCGCTTGCAGATTCAAGCACGAATGCTCCTTTTGCGGGGGGGGGCAGACACTCCGCCGCCAAATGCTTTAAAAAGTCCCGCACAGTGCCAAGGTGGGCGAGAGGGAGTAGACAGCAGGACGCCAATGAACGTGGGGGCAATGGAGCACTGGCTGGGAATGTAACCGGTGAGGGAAGAGGCAGAGCTCATCAGGGTGGGGTTTAAACAGGGTTTCAGAATCCCCTTTGAGTTTTCTAATTTACCCAAGTTCACCCAGAATTTGAAGTCGGTCAAGGAAATGCCGGAAGTTGCCAGGGAAAAGGTTATGGCAGAGGTTAAATTAGGGCATATAGCAGGTCCTTTTACCGAGCCCCCCTTTTATAATCTCAGGATTTCCCCTTTGGATATAGTTCCTAAAAAGGAGAGTAGTAAATTCCGTTTAATCCACCACTTATCATACCCGAAGGGAAGCTCGGTAAACGATGGAATTCCTAAGGAGGCGTCCTCGGTTTTGTATGTCTCATTTGACAGGGCAATTCATTTAGTAAAAAAGGCGGGGGTAGGGGCTTTGTTAGCAAAATCAGACATAGAATCGGCCTTCCGCCTGCTGCCGATTCACCCCGACTGTTTTCATCTATTGGGCTGTCAATTGGATGACAGGTATTACTACATCATGTGCCTCCCCATGGGCTGTGCCATATCCTGTTCCCTATTCGAAATTTTTAGTTCATTTTTGGATTGTGCTATTTCTTACGAAACTGGTTCCTTAAATGTTTTGCATTACCTTGACGACTTTTTGTTTGTTGGCCCAGCTAATTCTAATTATTGTTCCTTTCTGTTAAATTCTTTCCGTTTTCTGATGCACAAGTTTGGGGTGCCCATTTCTGAGGAAAAAAACGTAGGTCCAGTAACAGTGCTGTCTTTTCTGGGTATCGAGATAGACACAGTTAAGATGGAGTTTAGGTTACCAGCAGTTAAAATCCAGGGCATGTTAGACGCAATTTCAATTTTCCTGCAGGTTAAAAAAGTTAGGCTAAAGCAGTTGCAATTGGTGCTGGGATCATTGAATTTTGCGTGTAGGGTCATGCCAATGGAAAGGGTTTTCTCCAGGAGATTATCACTAGCCACCCAGGGGGTGCCTGCAGCCCACCATTACGTACGAAAAACTAGGGAGTTGCGTAGCGACCTAATGGTGTGGCATACTTTTCTAATTATAATGGTAGGACTTGTTTTCAGGAGAAAGAAGAAACTAATTCCGAATTACAGCTTTACACGGACGCAGCAGGCTCTGTAGGTTTCGGGGCCATCCTGGGCTCCAATTGGTGCGCTGCAGGGTGGCCCACCTCCTGGAAGGAAATGGGCCACTGCAGAAACCTCACTCTCCTTGAACTCTTTCCCATTGTGGTGGCTATGGAACTATGGGGCGAAAAAATTCAGAATAAAAAGATCATATTCAGGACGGAAAATGAGAGTGTGGTTTATGCGATCAACAACTTAACGAGTTCCTCCTTACCGGTGCTAGCGCTGCTTAGGTATTTAGTTCTAAAATGTTTGGAACGTAATGTGTCATTTAGAGCTAAACATGTACCTGGTGTCTTAATTGTGTTGCCGATGCTCTATCTCGTTTCCAGTGGGAAGAATTCCACCGCCTGCACCCAGAGGCCAACCAGCTAGGTCAGAGATGCCTGGACTTCCTGTGGGGGTTGATAGACAGCAGCTGATGCAGCTGGTACAATCTTCGTTCGCTCCGTCTACCTGGGCCAGTCACGGTAAGGCTTGGTCTGAATGGTTAGAATTTGCAAAGGAAAGAGATATTAACACTAACTCTCATGATAGATTACGAACTCTCTTATATTACCTAGAACACCTGAGAGCGACAGGGTTTGGTAGCTCAGCGGAGAATGGCAGGTTGGTCCTTCTTTTTCAGGTTGCTGGGTTGGAAAGACATCTCCAAGGAATTTATTGTAAAATCTATCTTAAAGGGCTGGAAAAAAGAGCAAGTGGCCAATAACGCCAAGCAACCGATTAATTTTAGTTTGCTGTTAAGGCTTTTGGAAAAGTTGCACGTTGTGTATGAGGCTAAACTATTTGAAGCCAGTTTTACGCTGGCATTCTTTGGAGCCATGAGAGTGGGAGAGTTGGTTTCGGCCAGTTCAAAAAGGCCTGGGGGTTTATCGGCTGATGATATATTCATCTCACAAACATCGGTGAGGGTCAGGATAAAGAGATCTAAAACTGACCCCTTTGGTGAAGGAAGTTGGTTTTCTATATCCCCGTTAAAGTCCACTTGGTGCCCAGTCAAAGCTATCGCTAAGTTTGCGGACATTAGGTCCCCTTCTGTGTCGTTCCTGGCCCATCAGAATGGTCTCCCTTTGTCTCGCTATCAATTTGAGGCGATATTACGCAAAGCTTTCGGGTCCTTGGGCCTCCAACCGAAAGAGTTTGGAACACACTCCTTTAGAATAGGAGCTGCAACAGAGGCCCATTCCTTAGGTTTCTCAGAAGATAGGGTGCGCAGGCTTGGACGGTGGAGATCTAATTGCGTAGCGAGGTATATTCGCCCTGAACTGGTTATTAATTGATTGTTTTCTATTCCAGGTGTTCGCCAACCTTCAGTTTGGCTAGTGGGGCACTCTTACCTATTCTGGGCGGCGCAACAAGCTGAAATACGACCTGGAGGAAGGCACCTGGGATTTCAGACGGCCTCACTTTTTTGGAAAGGGATTAGGGGTTTAGTTTGGAGCCAGGTTCTGTTAGAGGTCGTGAATATTAGCAGAGCGGATCCAGGGCCCACGGTATTAGTGATCCACGCGGCTGGGAATGACCTCTGTAGGAACCGTTTGTCAGACCTTCTATTCCTAATGAAGGCTGATTTGCAGCGTTTTCGCCATCTTTTTAGAGAATTGATTCTAGTGTGGTCAGAGGTCTTTCCCAGGATGCATTGGCAAGGGGTGAAAGATCAATGAGCGGTGGAAAAGGCCAGGAGGGTTCTCAACACCAGAATCTCCAGATTTGTGAGATCCCAAGGGGGTGTTATAATCAGGCATCGCCAGTTGGAGGGCGATAATAGGTCCTTGATGAGGCAAGATGGGGTACATCTGAACGATATCGGGCTCGATATCTTTTTAACTGGACTGCGAGATGGAATAGAACAGGCACTGTATTTGCTGGGTGGCAGACGGAGTTCTGTGTAGGCTTACAGCAACTCCTGGTGGCGGGGGCATCCTTGCAGAGGTTACGTTGAGCCGTTACATGCCCTCTGGGGATCCAGAGGCTTGGCATTTAGCAATGGCTACGGCTAGTTGGGGTTTTACATCTAATTAATATGCAAGGGTGCAAAATTATAATTTGGCTAATTAATTGATCACATGATGTTACAATGTGTCAATAAAGCTGTGGCCATTTATTTCACCCAAAAGATTGTGTGTCTGCCTGTTCATTTATATACAAAATAGGTTTTACTGGTAAAAAAAAAAGGGGGGTTTAAGTCAGTTTTAGGCAACCGAGGTATCAGCAGCAGGTCTTAGCAGCATGCAGGGTGAAGAGTTAGCTGCAAAAGCAAAATAGCAGCAAAAGCGGATTGAAAGTTTAAAGGGGAAGTTCAGTGAAAATACATATGCAGTATTTTTTCATCCCAATGACCTTCATCTGCCAATTTAGCATTTTGTCTGTATATAAATAAATGCAACCGAAATACTGACTTCCTGTTTGCAGGACCCCTAGTAGAGACCGTTATGGTTTTGCCCTTGACCCAGCACCTGGGTTGATTCAGTTGCTCAGTGGAGATCTGAGCATGTTTGACCCATCCAACAGCCAATCAGTAAAAATAACTGTTAGGAACATTCCAAGGATGTGGTGCATCCTGGGAAAAAGGACCATTAGAACCTGAAATGGCAGCTCACTAATGTCAACAGCAGGGAACAGCAAGGGGTATGAAATCAACTGATTTTTCAAAATGGAGAGAATATGTAGAATAACTGAGAAGGCATTACACAAACTAACAATTTAACAAATATTGATAATTTCCACTGAACTATCCCTTTAATGGCAATGGGCACATCCACGCAACCCCTCCTCTTCCCCAGGGGTCAGGGTAACCCGAACCTAAAGAAAAAGTTAATAAAAAGCAAACAGCTAAGGCGAGGGAATTGGACACTGCAGAGAATAGGCAAGGTAAGTATACTTAAAGGGCAATTATAGTGAGAAAATAGTTTTTCTTAAATTCCTTCTAATGTATCCTATAAGTCATCCCAACAACCAGGGTACCTTTAGTTTCTTTAAATTGTTCATAGTTCCCGAGATATAAGCCTTTAAATATGCTGTGATTTGTAGGAGCTTCTACACCTCATCTGTCACTCAAAGGCACACACCCACACAATCCAAAGCTCCCATGCAGTACTGTCACATACTCCTTCACCCACACTGTAGTGTACCATGTGCAACACATAGTCAAATGCTGTAGTGCTAAACACAATCAATAAACCATTAACTCAGAAATATGAGCATAACACACTATAAAACAGCCCCTCCCCCCAAAACAATCTTATATACATACAAAACCAGTGACTCAAATGGAACACTAATACAGTATATATAATACAGTAATACAGACTATATACCAAACAAGACATACAGTGCAATCTATGAAATATATAGACTAAAGCAAATGAAATGTATCAGGATAACAAGCAGTTTCACTGTGTTTGTGAAGGTCTCACTATAGCTGCTGCTACACTGACTCTGTCTTCAGTGATTATGATCTCAGCTAAGCAGGGGAAGAGATATGATCTTTAGGTGCAAAAATAAATAATAATTAGCAAACTTAGAGAACAGGCAGAGTTCAGTAACTTACTTGTAAAGAATCTCAGCATCACTTGTCCTTCTCTCTCCCCCTCTGCTCCTCCCTTCAGCATATTGCTACTTTCTCCCACACTTTGCTTGCTTGCAATCTAGCTCTGGAAGAGAGGGGTCAACAGGATGTCAGCACTTCATTTAAAGTCCTTTCAACTGATCATGCCCAGACTTTTCATACAGCCCTTTACTGCTTGAGGGGGACTAGACAGAGAGGGGAGGGGGACTACACAGCTTGGTACAAACTTCTGCCAGTGTGAAGAAACGAAGCCACACAGCAACATGAAAGTAAGGCAGCTTATACTAAGTGATCTGTACATTGTATATAGACAATTTTCACCGTAGTTGCCCTTTAAGTGTCTTCGATCCCTCCAAAGTTCCGGTCAGTGCCAAGATCGTGAATCCCCACTCGGGCTGTTACACCATTGTCCTTGTAACAGCCGTGCTGTGTGTTGCTGGATTAACACCTCAAAGTTCCCATGCTGGAAATTCCTCGAGAATGCCAAATACCAAACAGTATCATGTGCATTATCTTTACAACTGAAAATCCTATACACTTTATTGCAAAGCCGCTAAGAAGCAGTAACTGCAATAGCAGAACTGCAAGCAGACCTAGATAGATTATCTAAATGGGCAGTAGAATGGCAGATGAGATTCAATGTTGATAAATGTAAGGTGATGCATTTGGGATTTAATAATCCCTGTGCCACCTACACCATAAATAACTCTGTGTCAATGCCTCTGTAATGGAAAAAGATTTGGGGCTTCTGGTAGATAACAGATTTGCTATAGCAAACAGGCCAGGTAGCAACGGCTAGAGCTAGCAAGATATAGTCTTGTATAAAAGGGAAATAGATTCAAGAGAGAAAATATTATTCTCCCTCTTTACAAGGCACTGGTAAGCCTCTTTGGAATATGCGGTGCAGTTTTGGAATCCCTATACAAAAGTGACATCTTGGAATTGAGGCAGTTCAGAGAAGGGCAACTAATAATAAGGGGAATGGAGGGGCTTGACTATGCAGGCAGATTAGACAAGTTAGGGCTGTTTACATTGGAGAAGCGACGTTTGCGTGGACATGATAACCTTATACAATATATTAATGGCCCATACAATGAACTCTCTGGTGCATTGTTTACTAACAGGTCATATCAGAGGACACGTGGACATCCTTTAAGGTTGGAAAAAAGAAGTTTCATCTTCAGGTTAGAAAGGTTTCTTTACAGTGAGAACGGTGAAGCTGTGGAACTGTCTTCCAGCAGATGTGGTAATGGCAAGTTCATTAAATAGCTTTAAAAAAGGCCTGGATAAGTTTTCTAAACACTAAAAAATATTGAGAATCTATGGTATTAATACATAGATCTGGTTGATCCAGGGATACTTTCCGATTGCCGTTTGGAGCAGGAAGGAATTTCTCCCCCCCTTTTTAGCTGGTTTTTTGCCTTCCTGTGGATCAACTGTTAGGTAGGGTTAAAAAAAAAAAAAAAAAGGGGGTGAATAGGTTGGACTTGATGGACGTATGTCTTTATTCAACCTTAATTACTATGTTACTATGTTACTATGTTACATACTACACATGAAGTAACATTTTCTTTTTGCAGACCCATTTCTATTCATACCAGCCAGCAGATGTCACTAGAAAAAATGAATTTGTAAGAGCATATAAAACCCCCTTTAAAAAAAATAAAAACACAATAAAAGAAATGCATGTATAAGTAATATGGCTTGAAAGAGTTTCTTCTTCTTCCTTTCTGAAGACATAATCAACATTGATTAACTGTCTCTTGTTTGCATTGAGCTGTGTCACAGACACAGACTTTAAAACTCACAGCACATGCAGTCACTTCCATTAATTGTGCAGTCTTATAAGCCAAATTCAAAATGTATTGACCAATGATGCCCATCCGTGGCCCACCTGAATTTTGGGCAGCGCTTAGGTGTTCTGGAGGCAGGGTTTGAGCGTTTTGGGGTAAGGCTTGAGTAGTTTGGGGGGCAACGCTACAACCGAAGCCCAGTCACTAGTGCGACCCCCAGTGATGCTCAGGTTGGGCATCCCTGGTATAGACTTTGCCAAATAGATTTTAGGCCAGACCCTTTTTGGTGATCATCCGTACTGACTCCATCTCACCAAGGGGGGTGTTAGACTATTTTCCTGCATTTACTGTTAAACGATTGTCAATATCCAATTTCCCATGAATGCTTATTGAGGTTCTGTTTTTCTCTATTTCCCACTAAAGTCAAATGGGGGGCTTATTTCAACAAATTCTTAGTTGCAGCCCTAGTCTGGTAATGTCTGACATTGTCATTGCATATCAATTTGGTGATGCTTTCCCTGGCAAAAATGATTGTCTTTCTAAATACAGCCAAATAATGCTATATGCCATTGTGATATCCTGCATTAGCGAGATTGTTTATAAATATGCCCCTTAAACTTAAACCTCCAAAAACTAAAGACTCTAAAGCACTGGATCTCTTAACTTTCATGCTTATGTGCAGGAGATACAAGGTAAACCCAGGGGTTAGGACCAAGTATTTTCATTGGGAGGGGGGTTCAATGATCACAGGCAGTAATAAAAGAATTAGCAAGGGTTAAACAAACAAGGGTTAAACTAATCTTAATTTCATGTAGAATTAATCAGACCAAATTCCTCTAAACCACCCAAACCCATAAACATCTCATTTATACCAGACCCTCCATTGACACTAGAAGTGAAATGTATCTAATTGTTTGTTTAACCCTTGCTAATTCTTTTATTACTGCCTGTGATCATTGAATGTGTATTTACTGTTTTATTTTTTACGACAGCCATTGCCAGACATGGGGGCAAAATATAACATCTGTATAATGTCAGAAAGTCTTTGTTCTTGTATGTATAAAATAGTGTGCTTTACAAGATTCAGTATTGTATCATGCCTGAGGAAGAAGCCTAAGTGCTTCGAAAGCTTGCACTTTCAATCATTTTAGTTAGCCAATAAAAGTTATTATTTTATATCCAAAATGTCTTCACCACCATACCATTTCAAGCTTCCGGGCAGGGTGGGGGAAGGAGGCATGGTGAGATATTTGTGACCTCACTTAGGGGCTGGGTAGAGGCAAAGTTAGTAGCCTAGGGAGTGGAGGGAGGCGGGGCTAGAGGCGTTCCAGGGGCACGGAGGCCAAAGGAGGGCATTGCGGGGAGGAGATTAGAGACTTCTCTCTTTTGAGGGAGTCTGAGTTAGGAGTGCGGAAGACCACCACAGAATGCGGAAGAATCCTGCGAGTCGCGGGAGGGGTGGTATACCTGTGTGATGGGATTGTGATCTGATCATTCTAGGGCACCAAGATGGCTAGAAATGTCCCTGCACTCACATGACCGATACTTTGGAAGACGAATGACCCCCAAGCGCAGGGCAGACACTTGGCGAATGGTTGTTTATGGATGATAATCACACGTGTGTATGTGTTCGGTCGGGCATCGATCATTGATCCCCCATGTTGGATTCACAAACGCCACCCAACCGAACGCTAACATACGTGCGATTATCAGCCAAAACGTCCCTTTGTATCGAACATGTGTACAAGGCTTTAGACAAGACAAAACCAAAACATTTACTATTACCCGATTTGGGCATATTCTATACTTTTCAAAGTAGTTTAAATAAGGCTAATACACACAGAATCAATAAACACATACCCGGATCTATTGTACTATACGAATGTGTGTTTTCCCAAATAGGATGGTGCAAGGGGAAAAAAATTTATCGTAACACTGAAAATCAGGATAGACCCCTATTCAAAGTATCCTACTAAACACTCAGAGTATGTATTTGAACTGGGAGTGATTGCGTTATTTTTACTATTTCCTGCACCTTTGGCTCAACGTCTATAGATCCTTGGCAAACGGGAGATCTACTCAAGTGGCCAATTGATTTAATTATACAAGGGATGCTCAGTGTATGACGTATTTAAACCCCATGTCCATTCAAACCCTGCAAATAATATGCAATAACATCTGTTTGAACTAATTAAATGTATTTTACAACTGTGCAACTGTGCTTTTGTGCTGTGTAATTTGTGATTTTGTATTTATTATATTTTCATGTTTCATCCTTTTGGGAAAGATATGGCAAAGATCCAGCATCCTGGATTACTGTCTTAAACTTTACAAACATTGTGATTTTTAGTGATATTTACCTTAATAACTGGTTGGTCTTTCATCATAGAGCTCCCTCTGGATGTCATCTACACCACAGTCAATGAGCGGGCAATATAGCTGGACTATGCAAGTACTGTCTCCTATTTTGGATGGTAGTGAAAGTAATAATACAGGGTGCTGGAGTTTCAGTAATAAAAAAGTAAACAGTAATAAAATGTAACCATATTTATTTTTAAAACAGCAACATTCTCTGCATTTGTTTTTACCTTTTACATATTCTTGTTTTCAATGTTTTAATGGACATTTTAAAGTACTGTAAATCTGGACCCCAGAAACGTTGCTAAAATTGTACTTCGTGTGGGCCGAAATATGGTGGGCAATATCATTTTCACACTGACATTTAATACCCTCAACAGTTAATCAAATGTTAAAGCCTGGTACACACAGCTAAACACTTTATGTAGTTAGCTGTAATAACCACCAGGAGGAGCCACAGACTTGTAGGACTGGTTACCAAATTCAAGTGCAAACAAATAAATTTGTGTGTCTGTATTTAAAGTTTATTTCTCCAGACAGGAATGTGTAGAATGTTCTTTTATTAATGTGCTATTATTATTATTAAGGTGAAGTAATTAACTCAAATACTTTACCCATAATAATTTATGCAGTGAAAGTGCTTATACTTATCAGTTCTAAAGCCATGCCCACCATACAAAGCCACATCCACCTCAAATCCTATTGCTAATTGGAGGAACCTTTCTAAAGTTTGCCTCCAGTGTCAAAACCCCTAGAAACGCCCCTGCAGGTAACACAGGTTTGTTATGACCACCTTGTTATTTTACAATGCAGCCATAATATAATGCTGTTGTTATAAAATGCCAATTGTTAGGAGAATTTCACATCGGCAGCATTACATTTTAATGACTTCATAAAATACTACAAGGCAGTTTTAGTATTTTAATGCTTTGACAACATTTTATGCCATGGTCGTAAAATACTTCACAGTAGCAGTCTTGGTCCTGATGACGGCCAAGATGGCGGCCAAAACGCGTTGATGTTGGCGTTCTAACTCAATAAACAAGATTTATATTATCTACATACCTTGACGAGCACCCGGGCATCATCAATTTTTCAGCGGTTTGTGCCACCTTTATCTTTGTATTTGGACTATATATATATATATATATATATAAATACAGTTCATGGGTCTCCCACTCTCGCCTATGTTTCCTTCGCCCCGGTACATCCAATAATACCATAGGCATGAACAAGACGGAGGAGACACGCGGAACCTAGCGCCTTTAACAACTTAACAGAAAGACTTTATTCACAAACATCAACATGTTTCAGCGACTGCAGCAGCAGTCCTCAGGATGTCACAGTTGGTAATGTACGCCATGTATTTTAGAGTGATGAGTTGAGGAGGTGACATTGCTTAGGACGTATAGCACATGTTTATTCAAAACCATACATACATGTTATCGTTTTTCTAACTTGAAGCGTAATATACAAATGTTGTGGTGAATCTACTCGTGAAAATGCTACATGGAATTTTGAACTGAATATCGCAGCACTTGAGTGACTGACAGGCATCAGTGCTCTGAAGCATGTGACTTGCGGGCTCTGGGTGTGGTGTGTGTTTGGGGAGGTGCCTGTGATGTTTGGGGGCATGGACAGATGTTTGTGTATGTGGTGTGTTTCGGGAACTGACCTGGGATGTTTGGGGATGTGGCCATGATGTATGGGGTGGACCATAATGTTTTTTTTTTTTTGGGTGACCACAATATCTGTGTAGCGTGGTCATAACATTTGGGGGCACTGTTGCATGTTTGGGGCATGGCATTGATGGTTCGGTATGAGCGTGACTGTGATGTTTGGGGGTGTGGCCATGACAGCAATATCTGGGGGTGGTGTCCATTCCGAGGCTCTGCTTTAAATCTAAGCATACAATAACCGCAAATTGTGATTCATATCACCAATAGCAACATAGTTTCCAGGGTTTATATTGTATATAAATGTGGTTCATATCACCAATAGTACACACTCCCAGGGTTTATATTTGTATATAAGGTCATTCATATCACCAATAGTAACATTCTTTCCAGGGTTTATATTTGTAATAAAATGTCATTCATATCACCATATGTACACAGTCTTTCCAGGGTTTATATTGTATATAAACATGGTTCATATCACCAATAGTAAACATATTCTTTCCCAGGGTTAAATTTAAAACCTTCCAGGAGGCAAATTGTGATGTCTTACAGACCTAAGGGCATGGCCACACTGCGACGCCACAACATTTGCACCGTGTTCTCACAGTGCAAAATCGCATGCGAGAGCGCAAAATTAATAAAATGCACTAGTGTGGCCACTAAAGGAAATGTCTGGTCCCTCTGTTAGAGAGATGTTGTTCGTGTGTGCAGCCTCTGAGTTGTGTGCCTTACATTACGCTGTTGTTGTGTCACTGAAGTGGACACTGTGTCTGTGTTGTTGAAGTCGGGCAGCACACAGAGCCCAGGCCCTTCATCTGAGTTACTGAATTGGGAATCACACTCTGCAAGTAACGTGCAGGCTTTTTATTGGTCGAACTGGACTTCATGGGCGTCGGCCCTTTTAGAGGGCATCACCATTATGTTTAGTCATTCAGGGTGTGGCTGTGAGGTGAGCACATACATACATACATACATACATACATCCAAGATTTCTGCTTATATAGTAGATATATATAAAGGCAACATATAGGCACACACATGGGTCTTTATCAAAGAAATACACTACTGATATCTTGCAGCGCTGAGGTCCTGAGTTCGATTCCACCCTTGGACTCATCTGCAAGGAGTTTGTATGTTCTCCCTATGCTTTTGTGGGTTTCCTCCGGGCACTCCGTTTCCCCCATATGTGCACTCAACATTAACCAAGGACTTGGAAAACCTAAGATAAGAGTGTGCTGTACAAATAACTTTTTTATTTACCATTTATTATAGTGTCTATGCGTTTCCGCTCATAATGGAGCCATCTTTAGAACCTACAGGTACCTGTAATCAAATTTTTATTTGCATCGAAGTGCGTGTGAAGTCTTCTTTACTTATTGGGATCCAGATACAGGTGTGATCCTGGGGACTAGGATGCCGATTCGCGGATCCGAACCCGGATCCGCCGCGGATTTATCCCGTTCGCGAACAGCAGATTTTTCCGGATTTTCCGCCTTCCCGACTTCCGAACCACTATTTTCTCGTATTTTCGAAAATTTTCGAAATGACAAGATTTCTAGTATTTTCGAAAATTTTCGAAATTACGAGAATTACTCGTATTTTCAAAAATACATATTTTGGAGAATTTTCGTAATTTCGAGGATAATCTCGTAATAATATCGTAATTTCGAGGATATTTTCATTTTAATGGGTCCGCTCGCGGATTTTTGAATTTTTCCGAAAATTCGCGGATCCTCAAGCGGACCGGATTTTGCGAAGTTCGGACATCTCTACTGGGGACACGTGCACTCAACATTAACCAACGACTTGGAAAACATAAATGGTGTGTCCTGTACATAAACATTTTATATTCACCATTTATTATAGGTCTATGCTTTTCACTTCATAATGGAGCTGTGTGTGCACCTATATATTGCCAGCATATAAATGAACATGTGAAATTAAGTAAGATATGTTGTGATAAGATGATCTGTATGTGTACATCTTTTATGATACAAATAGCAAAACCTTGTTGACAGGGCAACATGGTGGCTCAGTGTTTAGCACAGGAGC
Source organism: Hymenochirus boettgeri (assembly GCA_019447015.1). NCBI lineage: Eukaryota > Metazoa > Chordata > Amphibia > Anura > Pipidae > Hymenochirus > Hymenochirus boettgeri. The sequence continues at coordinate 106,046,036 of CM033474.1, read as the reverse complement.
GCTGAGATCCGGAATTCGATTCCACCCATGGACACATCTGCAAGGAGTTTGTATGTTCTCCCTGTGCTTACGTGGGTTTCCTCCGGGCACTCCGTTTCCCCCCACAATCATAAGACATACTGATAGATTGTATGTATACGTAAAGTGATTGATTGTAAGCTCTTCGGGGCAGGGCCTGATGTGAATTTAGTAATATTGTAAAGCGCTGCAGAATATGTAGTGCTATATAAGAAATAAAATACATCACATACACAGTGCCAGGTTAATACTTTCAAGGGCAAGCACAGGATTTTCAAGGGGGGGATTCCTGAATGGGTCCCCAACGAACAAGCACAGTGAGAAGTTCATGACCAAATGACATTCAAATATTCTATTTAAATGGACCTATAATAATGTACATATTATCAACATGTCACAAATATCATGAATGTTTGCTGTTTGCCTGAATCGGATAAACAGCATCTTGTGGACCATAGGGGACATTCTCCACAACCAACGGTGCTTTTGCTTCAGAAAAAAAAGTTCTGTTTTACTGAGTTTTGGGGGTGACAGCCCTTCTAGGTCAGAACTTATCACTGACGATGGATCTGACTGAATTTTGCTGAATATTTCGTTATTGGGACCTATTGGAAGATGGAAAATTTCCATTACCGCCTTTATTACAGTAGAGAGAGCCAATAACATCAACGCATGTATGGGCACATTGATGTTCTGTATAAAGAATATAAGTAACGATTACTCCTGTGGTAAATGTAATATTTATAATATATGGAATGTTGACAGTCAGCTATACAACTACCTGCAGGATTTGTTAAAGGAGAACTAAATCCATTTTTTTATACTCCAGATCTCTGAAACCAACCCCTCTAAAAACACCAATAAGCTATATAATATGACTTCAGTAAATTGTATTAAAATAAATGTAAGCCTGTTAAGAACTGAATTAAGTATCTGAGTGTATGTGCAGTGTTAGACCACACCTCCTGATCTCAGTCACATGCTTCCTTGCTTTATCTGTCCAGTAAAGGATTGGCTAGAGATTATTAATGGGTGTGACCAACTGTAACAATTTCTGCCATAGCTAAGGACTGAGCATGGGCAAACATAATGGTCGTTGACCAGACTGTGTGACATTAGAATGCTGTGATGTTAAGCAAAAACCATATATATTTAGGTAAATTTCCCACACCCATATCAATGAGAGGTAAGACACTGATTACTGCTTTATATCAAGGTGTTCTGCCTTCTGGTTCAGTGTTGTTCTGTGGCTTTAGTTGTCCTTTAATGTCCCTGTTCTGCTCACTAAGTTCCATCACAGTGCAGTGGTACAGTAAGTAATGTTATAAACCCAGTCTCAGCAATCACCTCAGCAGCTGCAATGATTGACTCATACTGCTGTCAATCACAGGGCAGACTGGATACATTTTTTAAACAAAAGTAAATGTTACTTCTCACTCCAGCTAAATTTACAAAGCAACAATCTTTGTAACAATCCATGTACCAGTCTATAGACACCAGGAGAACAGCAGACTGCACTAAGCAGGCAGAAAGGGGGGATTTCAGGCACCAGTAATCCCCCACTAAACACACCCCTTACTTATACGCTGCTTCCTATAGGACTGATTAATAGGTCAAACTGTGTTCACTGATAGACAAAAGTAATTGTTCGAGGAAACTGGAAATGGTGATTCACAACAGCGAACATGTGTATAATAGGACATGACAAGGACTACCTACACTACACTACACGTCACACAAACCTCTCCTGATAGCAGAACAGTTACTTTCCTCCAGGTGTTCTCAGTCATTAGCTTGAGCCTTAGCACATATCAGTGTTTTTCATATACACATCTTAATACCACATTACCTTTTATGTAGAAACAAAGTGGTATGTATTTTTTTCTTTCTCCTGTGATTGAGACAGAAGGCTTCTCCATAGTGAGCATCTTATTCATGTCCTGAGTTTATTTAGTTGAATAGCTTTGTCAGGAATCCAAGCTCTATGAGGTCACTGATAAATGGGTACGAAATCCATTGTTTCAGGCACTTTAGCCATTTATTTAGCCACATGGACCTATTATACTGAATCAAACTTTGAGTGCAAAGTGGTGTCTCACTGTTCCAGCAAACACTTTATAAATTTAGGGCAATTTCTTCTTGGATGTATTTATCAAGAAAATTATAATCAATATATTATGAAGCTTCCCCTCTATTCTTAGGCTTCTGTTTATCGTAATCCAATTTTCTAAGTCTCTAAGAGGCCTTTAAACAAAATGAAATCCTAATGATGCTACTGCCATGCATAATTAATTGCCCTTGCACAATCTTCCAAACCAAATCCATTGTCATTAGATTAAAGGAATTCTTACTTTATGATGCACCGGTCCCTACTTACATTTTTGCCTTTTCTCTTTCACATTGCCCTCTTTTTAGAGATCACTATCAAAGATCATTCATTATTAAAATCCAAGGTTTCTGGCAGGTAAACAGTTACTGTAAAACACATGCAGGATTGATTTTAATTCAACAAAAGACAGTAATGTTCCTCTTGTGAAGGCAGATGCAGCATTTACATTTAATATATATAGTATAATAGAGACATAACTAGATACACTTACAAAATAGAAACTGTAATCTGTATATATTAACTGCAACTTTTCTTTCATTTTCTTAAGCCTTTTTATAACAATATAACTAAGCACACACAAGAATAAATAAATATTTAAACTAAGAAAGAAACGCCCTTTTAATATACTATTGAATTAAACTGGAACTGTGGTCTCCATACAAGTGCCCTCTATTGAAAACAAGGATGATCTCTCTAGCTGTCAATCCAAAGTTATTGGTTTGTAAAGTCTCTCTTCCTACTCTGCAATTTTTCTGTGTCTGTGTCAGGCATGTATAATAAGCTAGGTGATAACACCCACCCCTAAAAGCTACCTTTCTGAAGCTAGTTACAGGCTTGCAACCAAAATCTGTTCCTCTGCCTTTGGACATTTAAGGGAGAAAAGAGTAATAATTTTCAGGCTTGTGGCTAGCTATAAAAATGATAATGATGCAACATATGTGCTGTAGATGGGCAGATACTTATATCTATACAAGAACAGTGCTGACTAAGGCAACCAAATGACCAGACTTGTGTTTTGGATTCCCCCTGGGAAAAAACATTTTGTCTGTTTGATGTTATCTAAACATGTAGGCTAATCTCCACACATCCAATTCTGTCATTACTAGATAATCAAAGAAATTTCAAATGAACTGGTACGCCGTCAAACTATTTATTATATTTTCCAGAACCGGCTTCAAAGAGGTGTTATGTACAAAATAAAATTCCATCATGTAAAATGATTGTTTTGACAAATTACAGATCACACATGATTAACACATTGGGAAAAGATGGATTGGAATGTAGCCTCTCATCTACTAGTGGGGACTTGGAACACAATGAAAAGTGATGCTTGGATGAGCACCCAGGCTCTATGGAGGTTAATACTACTTAAAATAAATCACATCACTGCAATATATACACAGAGGGGCACAACTGATACAGTGTCGACAGGTTTGACTTTAAAAGTCAAGCATGATCTGGTGGGAATCTAAATAAACCCTGGGTAAAATCACAATCATTAAGACATCTGTGGTTGATTAAGTTTGAAAGCATGCTGTGTTAAATGCACAACATAAATAAATAGATAATCTCACTAGACATTGTAAAAAATTCTGCATTAACAATATCTAAAAAAGAAAAAAAATGTACATTTTAAACTTTAATATATCTATATATATAATGCATGCAATATTTCCTATCCAACCATGTGGAGGCTTTACTTGGTTCCATTCATCACACATTCTAACTAATAGTGCAGGGGAAGTGGGTTTACCTTGCACACAAGCATTAAGTGAGAAGTGAATTTAGGCTAGGCACACACAGGCTGATATTTCAGTCTATTAGGCCATTGCCGACCAACAGCGGAACATGTGTACAAGCCTTAAAGAAATGATGTCCCTTCCTGCACTGTATTGTTCTATATCACCTGTAAAATGTACATTGCTGGCTGTTCCCATTTGCTGCATGCATTAAAATAGGCTTTTCTGATATTCCCTCAACCAACATACTGTGCAACAACCCAAAATGAATTTTCCCATGTGTACCAGCGCTTAGGTTATTCTATAAATAAAACATTACAATGGTCCCAATAAAATGCCAGTATATTCTACAAATGTTATGTATGAGAGGTTTTCAGGTCCTGGGATCACTGTAATAAATTTTCCATGTTGAAATCTGTATTTGAGGTCAAAATTATTTTTCTATTATTAATTTTACTCTTTACCAAAACAAATGACTGAATATAATTTATTTATTCTTGTTTAACATAAATCCAATTGCTTTTTGTATACTATAAGATATAAGATAAAAGTTGAATACAGAGCCATTTAATAAAGTGACTGTTCCCCATATTTATAGTAGTAGTGTAAATTGTAAGTTACTTGACATTACTGCTCCACCTCTCCATATGATCAATAAATTCTCTAGTCCAGAACAGGACTACACACGATTTTGCAACTTACGACAGAAATCACCGTTTTGAAGGAAGAGAGACAGCATACAATAGAGGGAGATACCTTCAAATTTATTAACCTTTCAACACATATTCTTACTTATAATCAAAGGTCAGTATTGGGAAAAAGCCTGGGGATTTGCCCTGTAAGGAATCTTATACCATTGGACTCTAAAAATTTCCTTTTCTTATTTTGTTGAAGACTTACTCTCATAAAAGAGGAAATATAGTGCTTTGCCCCACACAGTCCCAACATTTATTGTACTGAAATTCTAAGACAACTTAACAATACAAATAACTATCGCATTCTACACTTTCCACAGAAAGTTACCAGTGATCTCCAAAAACTATTCTTCAATGCACAATGGCAGATAGCATTATAACTCAAGCTCAATATACTTACTTTCCTTGATACTTGACATCCTGTTATCCCAACATTTTAATTACTTCCAAAAATACATAAGGTAGGCTAATTGTTGCCAGAATCAGCAGTCTATTGGAACCTCTGCTGTCTACTGATTTTAACATAGCAGCAAATGAGCTAGAAAATAGGTTTAGAGGTAGAGTTTACCCAAAATCTTTGACTAAAACTTTCAGGCCTGAGCAAGACAAAAATTGTTTAATAAGAAGGAGAGAAAGGGCCAGTAAAGATGACAGACTTTGAAAAAAGACATGCAATAATAGACAGATGTACAATGTTAATTGTACTAAGATGTGGCCATACATATTGTTCGACATTCAATTTGTTTTGTGATTAATGTTTAATGTCGTCTATTGTGAGGTTACCAAATATTTGAAGAGTGTGCACACCATCTTAAGATGATTCAGTGCATCCACACAAAGTAAAATCAAAAAACATCTTTATTGAAATTCCATGGTAGGAGCCAGAGAGTCACCTGACACGTTTCGTGCCTGTTAAGGCACTTAATCATAGGCAAGAAAAAGCTCCGGCTAGGAGAAGGAGGAGCTCCCCTAAATACACAGCAGGTACAAGAGTGCTCCACCCATCCAAACTTTAAAAAGATATACACATCGAGTTCACAAAATATACATTTGGAACAAACAAAATTAAAGTAATAATACTAACATAAAGAGAACAGATAAACCAAAATCGCCAATCAAATCAGATTAAGTATAAGTAAAACAATCAAAACAATCAAAATAACAAAATGAAATGGAAAATAGAAAACATCAAAATTGTATGTGTCATTAGTATTAGATAATACATCTTCGACCACAGATACATTATCCTACAAAAACTGTAATATCAAATGAACTATTAAGACCTCTTGGGATCCTAGTATTTGATACAAAAATCCATCTAGCCTCTGCTCTTTTTAGAGCTGTCTCTATTGGGCAGAATACGTTGTATGCCTTGCACGATAAGGCACAGATGGTTACCACGATTGCAACATAGAAAGTGTCTGGCCACAGGACTTCTCAAGTTCTGGGTCCTAATATCCCTCACATGCTCTCTTATGCGTGACTTCAATGTACAAGATGTGCAACCCACATACTGGATCTGGCATTTAGAGCATGTGAGGAGATACATACTTGAGCCAATTATTGCCCAAGTTCTTATTACTGGAAAACAAACTTGGAAAAAGTAAGTTACCAATAGAGGTTGCTTTTCTCGCCAAAAACTTAACTCCTTTTTGTACAAAGTGTCTCAGAAGGTTATCCTCATTTAAAACTGGTAGAAATTTTTGGATAATTTTAACAATTTCAGAATATTGTTTACTAAAACATGTCGAGAATACCAATTGTTTAAAAGGGTCAGACCTACTTATAGACCCACTATACCGTGGATTAAATCCCTTTCTTTTTGTCCAATTGATGGGATGGATCACTGGGTTTAAGATATTAATCCCCTGAGTGGATTGTCCAAAATCCAAAAGGCCTCTATCCTTTTAAAGGACTCTTTTAAAAGCTTCTGATAGATGTTTGATAGAATAACCTCTATCAAGAAGTCTATCCCTTAGCTTACATGATTCACTGATGAAATCCTTCGACTGGGTACAATTTCTTCTAATACGAACAAATTGTCCGTATGAAATACCTCTAAAATTATATGAAGGATGACTCGATGAGGCGTGTAAAATTGTATTCCCTGCTGATTTCTTATGATACATAGTGGTTTCCAAAACGCTTCCCTGACAATTAATCATGATGTCCAGAAAATTAAGACTGGTACCACTAAATTCAAAGGTGAATTTGAGATTTAGATCATTATTATTAATGATATTTATGAACTCTTCAAATTCTGATTGGGTACCAGTCCAGATTATGAGCAGGTCATCAATATACCTTTTAAAGGTATTAACTTGAAAAAAGAGAGTTAGATATAAATAATGGCTGTATTACCATCTCCTCCCACCATCCCATATAAATTTTGCCCCCATCGCCGCTCCCCTGGTCTGGAGGAAGAAGACCAAGTCAAACATGAAAAATTGTGGTTCAAAAGGAACCACACTGCCTCCAAAAAATAAACAATCTTTGTGTGTCAGTATAGGCACTATATTTTTCTAAATGATATTGTATCCCCTTGGGGTGGGGGATACAAGAGTACAATGAACAGACATCAATAGATGCTAATTTGAAGTTCTGACAGACCATCACATTCCCCAACACCTGTAAAACATGTTTAGTGTCTCTTAGGTATCTAAGTGAAGTACAAAGGGTTGAAGTAATGTATCCGAGAGACCCCCACCCAGGGACCCAATGCCTGACACAATAGGTCTCCCGGGAGGGGGCCTCTCGGACTTATGGATTTTAGAAAATGAAAAATGGGTATAATAGGATTTACTGGCAAAAGGTAATCCTTCATAGATTGTTTAACCAGGTGTACCAATATACCCTTATCTACGACGTCTGATAGTTCTTCGTGGAAGGCCTTTGTCGGATTACCCTTAAGGACCTTGTAAGTATTATTGTCATACAACTGTCTAAGTTCTTCTATTTTGTAGTCAGATTTATTAAGAAAAACTACCGCCTCCCCCCTCCCCTTTGTCAGCATTTCTTATGACAATATCATCATTATTTTTAAGGGAATATAAAGCCTTTCTTTCACATGTTGGTAAATTATCCTTTTAACACTGTTTCCCTGTCTTTTCCCAAAGCTCAGTCAAAGCCAATTCTACCAAGTTTTGAAAGACCTCCACAGTATTAGACCTACATTGGTTAAGATAAAACGTAGACCCACAACGAAAATTATTGACATAGGTACTTGGGTCAACTTTAATACCCCCTAAATCTGGAGAAGCGTCCTGCTGTTCTAGGAGCGATATGAGGACAGAGAGATTTCTACTGTCCTGAGCATCATTTAAACTAACTCCTGAACTATGGATAGAATTACCCAGATCTATACAGTTATAAAAAGAACCATCTGAATTGGTCATATTATGATTGTCCAAATCTGTAAACCATTTTTTCAGCAAAAACTTCCTAACTATTTTATTTACATCAACAATAGTGTCAAAAAGTTGTTGCTAATATAAAAATTAAGACCTTTACTCAACACATTAAACTCTGCAGTGGTTAAATTGTATTTAGAAAGATTAACCACACTTAGTACTTCGTGGTCCGTTTCTTTCTCACCACCTGGGATTCTGACTTTCCCTTCCCTCTGTCCCGTAGGGCATAATCCAAAGTCGTTCGATCTCCTTGATCCCCTTCGGACTTTTTTGACGATCTCATATTGTCGGTGGAATGATTAAAAGGGTCATCAGTAATAAAGTCCAAATCATCGTCGATTAAAAATTTATTAGACTGTCCATCTGCCTCCTTCTGGACACGGGATCGCCAAGCCAAATTGGGGGTAGATGATCGCTTAGCTTTAGGCCATGTTGAGAAAACTTCCATAGCTTTCCTCTCCCGATCTCTTTGGGAGCTGTTAGAAACAGAAAAGGAGAAAGAGGAGGAACCATCTACAGAATTTTCCTTATCTTCCTCTGAAAAACTCACATGCTTTGAAGTAAAATGCTCTCTCCTATTTTTCAAAATAGATTTATAATAGGGGGGTGTTGATGTTCTCTGGGAGTTCTAAAACTCTTCTCTGAAAAAACCTCTCTCGTTTGTCATTACATAAACACGTCCCATATCATAATCCCTTTTATCCCTTTGAAACTTCCTCCCTTTCCTAGACATCAGTTCATTCTCAATCTTTTTAATTTTCTTTCCTAAAGCAATATCTAGATCTTTAAATTCCGGATCTTCTATACAGGACTCAAGGGACTTTTGTAAATTTTCTATTTCAGACCTTAACGAATTGAGAGAATCCTGTTTAGTTTGCACTAATAAAGTCATTAACTTAAATGAACAATCACTCAAAGTCTTGTTCCATTTCTCCAAAAAATCATGAATTTCCCCAATAAAAGTTGGGTATTTGCGGATACGCAGACCCCTCTATATAATCGTCATTTCCAGATACTGTTTACGTGAGGCTAGGTCCCACCATAAATTATCTTCTTTAATTAATGCCTTACTCAGTCTCCTGAACAGGCCCGTTAATTGCTCGTGCTCCACAAAAAAGATCCTTGTGAACCAAAACTAGCCTCGAGCCTGTTGCTACAGCTCATCCATGTTAGCAATAATCCCAATATTTGAAGAGCGTGCACGCCGTCTTAAGATGATTCAGTGCATCCACACAAAGTAAAATCAAAAAACACCTTTATTGAAATTCCATGGTACGAGCCAGAGAGTCACCTGATGCGTTTCCTGCCTGTGAAGGCACTTAATTATAGGCAAGAAAAAGCTCCGGCTAGGAGAAGGAGGAGCTCCCCTAAATACACAGCAGGTACAAGAGTGCTCCACCCATCCAAACTTTAAAAAGATATACACATCGAGTTCACATAGGGCTATAATGAGCAAAATATACATTTGGAACAAACACAATTAAAGTAATAATACTAACATAAAAAAAACAATCAAAATAACAAAATAAAATGAAATGGAAAATAGAAGACATCAAAATTGTATGTATAACACAGAGAGAAAAAGACAGGCTGCAACTCTGACTTAAAGTAGTATCAAAAACCGTCCTTTATTAGAAAGATCAAAGTGGGGACATATATATTAAAAACATCTAAAAACAAGCCATACCCTGCCTCCCATACTTAAGTTCAAATATAACTGTCACCATGCACACGGCGTAGGAACGAAACGCGTTCGTTGGCTGAATGCCCCCCTTGCTTTGCCTACCTGTCCTCTTCTAGACTGGTATAAGTATGCTTATGTATTTTTTGACTCCAGTTGACTCATTTGTATACTCTTATGCATTCTATCACACTCCTGTGACAGTTATATTTGAACTTATGTATGGGAGGCAGGGTATGGCTTGTTTTTAGATGTTTTTAATATATAGTCCCCACTTTTCTTTTCTAATAAAGGACGGTTTTTGATACTACGTTAGTCAGAGTTGCAGCCTGTCTTTTTCTCTCTGTGTTATACTTTAGTTTTGTTACAGACTTGCACCTGCACTACACTTAGTAGTTACTACCTTTTCAGTGCCCTGATCAACCTCTCTTTTTCTATCAAAATTGTATGTGTCATTAGTATTAGATAATACATCCTCGACCACAGATACATTATCCTACAAAACCTGTAATATCAAAAGAACTATTAGGACCTCTTGGGATCCTAGTATTTAATACAAAAATCCATCTAGCCTCTGCTCTTTTTAGAGCTGTCTCCATATTTCTACCCCTACTACCTTCTCTATTGGGCAGAATACGTTGTATGCCTTGCACGATAGGCACATATGGTTACAACGATTGCAACATAGAAAGTGTCTGGCCACAGGACTTCTCAAGTTCTGGGTCCTAATATCCCTCACATGCTCTCTTATGCGTGACTTCAATGTAAGAGACGTGCAAGGCACGTACTGGATCTGGCATTTAGAGCATGTGAGGAGATAAATGACCCACGGTGTTTCACAATTTATATTAAATATTTTTTCTGTAATGGTACTGTTAAAAACTGAAGCCACCTTGATGTGGTTACAAGTAAGACATCGGTTTTTCAGAAAAACTACAATCATTTTACCAATCAGCTTAAAAACCCGACTTTCCCAATCGTAATTACAATTGATTTTACGATCTAATGTTGGTAAGATCGGAAAAATGTACAATTTTTCAGCCAATCAATGGAAATGTCGGATTGTACATAAAATCGGCCTAATGTATTCACCTTTAGTCTGGGACAAACTAGTGCACAATCACTTTCCTAGGGCAAATACCTGCTCAGGAGATTGATCACTTTAGCCCCCTTCTTAATGAAGTGGAATATACAGCTGCTCTCATGTCACTGAAAAATTGTAAAGCAGCTATACTCAATATTTGTAAACTATTATCCAGAAAACACCTGGGTTCTAGGAATATATACTATAAAGCAGATGTTTCAATTTTGCTTTAGAAAGACAAGTAGGTGTAACTATCAGAATAACAGCTTGGTCCCATTGTCCACCCACAAAAAGAGGTTTATGTATGCAGTCGACCTTGGAATTTCCTGACAGTCCCGATATTACAATCTATCTGACTTGCGGGTACACATTTTCATTGATTGTCACAGAAATTGTAAATTTTTCAGATCTTATTATCCAACATTAAATCATTAAATTAACGATCGTAAGTTTGATTGGCATAGTCATTTAGTCGATCTGCTAAATGATCGTAGTATTTTCTGAAGTTCTGATTATATGTAAATGTAATGTAACCTCACAGTTGACAATATTAGACATGAATAGCTAAACCAATTGAACATTGAGCAATATGTATGGTATATCTATGTACATTTAACATTATACATCTTTCTATCAAAATATTTGATGGTGTTACGATTGCAATAAACTTTGGTAGTGTATGGCCATCTTTATAGCGCCTGGGTTGATTCAGTTGCTCAGTAGAGATCGGAGCATGTTTGACCCAGCCAACAGCCAATCAGTAGAAATTACTGTTTGGAGCATTCCAAGGTATGGTGGGAAAAAGAAGGATTGTTACAGAACCAGAAATGGCTCATTAATGAAAACAGCAGGGAATAGCAAAAGGTATGAAAGCAGCTGGAAATAAAATATGTAGCATAAGTAGATATATGTAATATAAACTAATGTGCATATTTATAAACAATCGCTATTTTCGCCATTTCGCTATTGCAGGACATCGCAATGTCAAAGAATGCTATTTAACCTTATTTATACCCCAGTTCAAGCCAAACTTTATGAGTTTGGACGAACTCGAACTATTCAAACTAGTTCGGGTTTGAACTAGTTAGTTTGTTGGACTCGTGGCTGTATTTTCGATAATTATCGAATTTACGAGCTGTTCGCTAACCCTAGAATGTATCATTTGCTAAGTCTCGAATGTAGCCTTCGATTTTCGTTAACCTTCGAAAGTATTGTTCGTTTTCGGTCACCCTCAAATGTATGGATCGTTTTCGCTAACCCTAGAATGTATCGTTAGCTAACCCTCCAAAGTATCGTTTGATATCGGTAACCCTCGAAAGTATCATTCGTTTTCGGTCACCCTCGAATGTATGGATCGTTTTCGCTAACCCTAGAATGTATCGTTCGTTAACCCTCCAAAGTATCATTCGATTTCGGTAACCCTCGAAAGTATCATTCGTTTTTGGTCACCCTCGAATGTATGGATCTTTTCGCTAACCCTAGAATGTATTGTTCGCTAACCCTCCAAAGTATCATTCGATTTCGGGACCCTCCAAAGTATCATTCAATTTCGGTCACCCTCGAATGTATCGTTCTATTTTCTATAACCCTTGAATGTATCGTTCGGTAACCCTCGAATTGGCTGTATCCCTCGAATGTAGCTTGCGCAAAACCCAACGATTTCCCGCTCGTGTTTAAGAAGTGTTTAAAAAAGTTTTGGTGATAGTGAGATGTTCCCCAGACCCTTTCCCAGGTGCCACAGTCATTTACAGTAAGTTACCATTGTTACATACATTGTTACATTGAACTATCACTCCCCCATTGACTTTAATGGGTTTGAATTCAAACTTTCGAACTTTTACTGAAGTTCGAAAGTTTCGAAACGAACCGAACTTTATGAAGTTCAGCCATCTCTCATTAACATGACTACTTCTTACAGAGCACTATGGTATGTTCCCATATTAATGGAACTGGTTTGGTAATTAGCTGCAGTTTGCTGAATATAAGCAATACTAAAAAAATAGTCCTATTAATAAAATAGAGGACATTCGCCTGGGCGAGTTTTACACCATTTATCATATTTTTTGATTAAAAAAAACACCACATGTGTTAGGCAATTTGATCACCGCTAGATCACAGATGTCTTCACCTACAGACAAGCCCCAAACGTCAGGAAACTTGCAGTTCACAGCAACCCACAGGTCTTAAAGTGCAAGGTATAGACGCTGAGGCTCAGTATACCACAGAAAACCAGGACGTCCAAACTGACACAGGAACTGGAAGATAAGACAGAGAAAGAGCAAATCAAGGAAAATCACAATAGTAAGATGTGCAAAACTAGAACAACTAGAATAATAGAGAAAACCAGAAACTGGAGAACCAAATGTAAGGACAACCTAACGCTATAACAAGCAAGGGTAAAATGGTGAGAGGGGACCTAAATAGAGCAGAGGGACCAATGGGGAAAGACTGAGTCTGATGCAGGAATAGGGTAGTTTGAATTAAGTGGATCTCCGCCGCCCAATCTGGGAACTGCAGGAGCAGGGGAAATAAAGAGAGTTGCCTGCGCACGTCCGCGAGGCACCAGAAGAGCACTGAGAGGGTGCGTGAGCGGAGGAGGATGTGCTCGCGCATGAAGAGACCAGACGCGGAGAGATGACATCAGCCGCAACAGAGATAGCCGAGGATTCCCAAAGTCGGCTAGTGGACCCATCGCAGCATGAAGCAGGTAAGCGCTTACCCCTGACAAGTGTTTAGTGTGTATTAACCAAAGTACACCGGGGAGTATTACTTATTTACTATCATATGTGCTGAATTTAACTTTTTGACATATTTGACATAGTGGTACTTTTTGCTACATGATTTTCACCTTTGATGAAAATTCACCTTTTTAATAACTTTTTAAGAAAAGTTAAAAGTTTAAATTTTTTTGCTGAAGTCTGGGGGCAAAAAAAAGCACAAATAATGCCCCTTTATAAATATGTCTCTTAGGGCATTTTTTTTTAATGTTCCGAGTTTCTTTATTTACCAATAAAGTCACACGGGGTCTTTATAGCAATACCACAGGTTAGTTATTGTACGATCGCAATCGTACTGTTACGACCGAACATTCATTACATTCCGAACGTTCGGTCGTAGAATACCATGCAGTAGTAAACTACCACAATGGTATTCTATGGAGAATGGTAAATCTATGATTTCATTAACGTAGATTTACGGTAACTTATGATTGTATCATAAATGTACGATAACGACTGTAAATGAATGATTGTTAAACTGATCGGAAATTAACGATCAATTTAACAACCGTTTTACCAATCGTTAAAGGCACGGTATCGCTAAAAAGCTAATGTGAAAATAAAGAAACCAAGCCTAAATAGAGGTGGGGGGGTTTCGGCACCAACTGTCTGCCATGTACAATGCTGTTTTGACACCTTACTGGACATTCCTATAACACCTCTTAGCCACTATCCAATCACACCCTTAACACTTGACTGTGATATGCTAAATGGGATTTTCCAGGGTACATAACTGCCACAGATTCTTGTACAAGTCATTCTGAATTGAGAAAGCCAGTCGGATGACTAGCGAAACGTCTTCTTCAAGTCCAGTTGATCTAATTGAATACATCAGATATACCATGAACTGGATGAATGAGAACCTTCACAAGCATACAAAACTTACATTATGAAGCTTAGAGACGTATAAAGATGTAATATCGCTATTTACAACACCCTTATAATGATACTGTAAAATACTACCATTGGTATTTTATGTCATAAAATGTTGTTTGTGTCGTAAAATACCAGTAATGCACTGTGTTCAATGTGTCCAGTCCATAGATACTTTCTGATGTAGCAACTCGGCAGTGTAAAAAGAAAAACACTGGAACTGTAAATAAACATGTCAACATCATTTTCATAAACCCTAAAATCTATAATTAGTCAACTTACAATATAAGTCTCTGAACAGACTTCTAACAGGAGCTGGCAGGTGCAGATACAATAAGAAACAGTGATCTGGTAATCCTTTATGTTACAGGTATGAAACTAAAATGTGAAGATTATTTTAAGCAGCCTTTTCAAAGCACAAGGCATTATAAGGAAAACGGAGAAAATATGGATTCAAAGTAGCAAGAAACAGCTGAAAGCACTAACCACACTATGTGGCTCCGGGCCATTTTATTTTCTTGTATAATAGAATCTAACAGTGTAATGCTGGACATACATTTATTCAGGGTCAGACTGGCTCACTCGTAAAAACGGGGAAAAAAATGTAACAAATATTTTCCTAGCCAAAGGGAAATAAAAAGTCAAACTAGCATACATGAAAAGTTGGAATTACAGTGGTTGGCAAAAGTATTTGGCCCCCTTGAAGTTTTCCACATTTTGTCACATTACTGCCACAAACATGAATCAATTTTATTGGAATTCCACGTGAAAGACCAATAAAAAGTGGTGTACATGTGAGAAGTGGAACGAAAATCATACATGATTCCAAACATTTTTAACAAATTTGCAAAGTGGGGTGTGCGTAATTATTCAGCCCCCTGAGTCAATACTTCGTAGAACCAACTTTTGCAGCAATTACAGCTGCCCGTCTTTAAGGGTACGTCTATACCAGCTTTGCACATCTAGAGACTGAAATCCTTCCCAATTCTTTTTTGCAAAACAGCTCCAGCTCAGTCAGATTAGATGGACAGCGTTTGTGAACAGAAGTTTTCAGATCTTGCCACAGATACTCGATTGGATTTAGATCTGGACTTTGACTGGGTCATTCTAACACATGGATATGTTTTGTTTTAAACCATTCCATTGTTGCCCTGGCTTTCTGGAAGGTGAACCTCTGCCCCAGTCTCAAGTCTTTTGCTGACTCCAAGAGGTTTTCTTCCAAGATTGCCCTGTATTTGGCTCCATCCATCCCATTAACTCTGACCAGCTTCCCTGTCCCTGCTGAAGAGAAGCACCCCCAGAGCATGATGCTGCCACCACCATATTGGCAGTGGGGATGGTGTGCTCTGAGTGATGTGCAGTGTTAGGTTTTCGCCACACATAGCGTTTTGCATTTTGGCCAAAAAGTTCAATTTTGGTCTCATCTGATCAGAGCACCTGCTTCCACATGTTTGCTGTGTCCTCCACATGGCTTGTGGCAAACTGCAAACGGGACTTCTTATGCTTTTCTGTTTACAATGGCTTTCTTCTTGCCACTCCATAAAGGGCAACTTTGTGCAGTGCACGACTAATAGTTGTCCTATGGACAGATTCCCCCACCTGAGCTGTAGATCTCTGCAGCACGTCCAGAGTCACCATGGGCCTCTTGACTGCATTTCTGATCAGCGATCTCCTTGTTCGGTCTGGGAGTTTAGTTGGACGGCCTTGTCTTGGTAGGTTTACAGTTGTGCCATACTCCTTCCATTTCTGAATGATCGCTTGAACAGTGCTCCAGGAAACTGACTGCACTCAGACCAAAGGGGGCTGAATAATTACGCACACCCCACGGTGCAGTTATTGATTTGTTAAAAATGTTTGGAATCATGTATGATTTTTGTTTGACTTCTCACGTGTACACCACTTGTATTGGTCTTTCACATGGAATTCCAATAAAATTGATTCATGTTTGTGGCAGTAATGTGACAAAATGTGGAAAACTTCAAGGGGGCCGAATACTTTTGCCAACCACAGTAAAAAAAGATACTAAAAAGAGTGGAAAAGGGAGAATGAAATGTTGAGTTGGCCCCTTAAATGCTTCCTGTGGGCTCCTGGTTTTATGTTTCCTGAGTGGCCTGACATCTCAATCCAACACTGCACTTATTTAAATTAGATAGATTAGAAGTTAGATTGTTCATTTTAATGTTCAATATCATGGTGGTTCCCTTCTTGGTGTGTTCATTTTGTAATTTTTTGTAATTTACAGCCAATGTTAGCCTGCAGTTTGGGGTTTTATGTGATATTCTTTTAATTATTTATGAAAAACCTTTAAATACCTCCTTTACCTAGTGTGTTCCTTACCCCTGCCATGTTCCCTGATATGGTTATGGAAAGATGTTGACAATTAACCATAGTTTCAGTGCAAATTAAACCTTTCCATTATGATCCTGAATGTTTTTGCTTTTTCAGCTATTACCCATGGCACCAGAATAACACTGTATAAAAGTATAAAAATAGCCTTAAAGGAGTTAACCCAGGACACATCAAGTATAAAAATAGCCTTAAAGGAGCTAACCCAGAACACATCTTCCTGATCTATAGTCTTTAAACTCCTGATGAAAACTGGGAGATATAATCTTTTACTTGCTCCTCTAGATTCCCATAATAAAGTTATCAATTAGCGTGAATTACCGCATCCCAGGGGCCCGGAAGGTAAGGAACAATGGTCTAACAATTTTATTGAAGAGTTGAAAATTGTTGCTTTTTGCATCAGGGGCCCGCAAAGTAAGATATAAACCCACACTAACCTGTTATTACATTGGGTAGTGTGGCTTTAACTCTTATTTGGTTGTTAGCAGCCTTTATTAAATGTTTTGTCTTTCTTTATTAATCCTAACCAAAAGTTTACCTATTTATAATATCTTTACATTTTATACTTTAAGAAAATAGAAAGTAGCTGATTGGAAAATGCCTCTATCCCTGGGATAACCACACTGAGCAACATAAGTGGCCAATAACTGCAGTGTATTCTGTGAGGAATAGTGTTAGTGTGTGTATCTTTGGTTAGGCATTACGTTATACATTTTACTTACTGTAATGTTCAAGAGGAAAAAGTTGCCAGGCTAACCTTATTACTGGAATGAATACATTTGTTTTAAGGGAGGGCATTCAATTAAGCACCCCATTTTACAGAAACAGAATATATAACAATATCCTCTAAAATAAAAAATAAAAAATTGCTCCCATCTTTGTGTATGTATCCAGGGTATCGGGCTATGAAGTATGTATGTCTCACCTATGGGTTCCACTCTACTGGTTATGATACATGAACAATTTATATAACAGGTGTAGCATACAATAACACAGAGCTGTTGCTGTGAAAAAGTGTTGGTTTATTGCAAAAACATGTGTGGGTCCAAAACATGTAGCACACATGTTTTTGTAATAAACCAGCTATGTAAATTGTTCATATATTATACCCAGGAGACCAAAACCACATAAAAAAGGGAACTCAGGCGCACTCTCAGGAATCTGTATAGAATAAAAGACTGCAATTTTATTGGAACACAATAGGTTCAAAAGCAACACATTGTACACATGAAGCATAAAAACTTATACAAAGCTGCCATATAGACCTTCTAGACCCCGTAGTGGAGAATGCCCATCACTAATAATGATATAACCCTCTGAGCATATATTGGAGTAAATAGCCTAGCTCATACAGTAAAGTTAGGTAAACAAGTAGAAAAACGAATACTCAGCTGTCACCCGTCATAAGTCATTGGCCTCTCAATCTGAAATTGGGTACCCGATCGGGTAATGTATACCCTTGGTGGCTAGGCAAGCATCAAATGGTAACAGAGGGGGGCTTGAGGAGAAGAAGGAGACCCACACGTGGAACTCTGGACACGTTTCGCTCCAAGAGATTTCTCAACAGCGCATCAATCATACCCGGCAGACCTTTATTCAGTGTAGGTGTTGATTGGTGCGGACTGAATTAGTAGAGGTCTTAGGAAAGTTGGTAAAACACACATATATAACTGGTTATATGGAGGAATTAGTGAATTGTGTTCAGTCATATATGGATCTCATACCAATTGTATTCCATGTAATCTTTGCGTAGCTTCTTCTGGTGGAAACATAATGTGAAACCTTGTTAAAACTAAGTTTAAAGCTGTTTGTATTTGTCCTTTTAATGTTAGTTTCATGTATTTTGTACACTACAGTAGAAGTAGTGTTAAGCATATTAAACTATCATTGTCTTGGATTTATAAACTCCTAGTAAAAGCTCTATTGTGATCATTTTGAACTTAGATTTTACTTTTATTTTATAACAATTGACAACATTGATCTCTCTCACTGTTTTTAAAATTTAGCTTCAAACCTGGAATCCCCTGTGTTATAAAATCAGTCAGTGGCTAATCTCTTGAATCAGGTACAAGCTGTCACTAGGAGTTGCTTTGACTTTGCGTACATTATAGGGCCGGTTTCAGTTGCTGTCTATATTTTCAGGAGTGACGAAGGTACAAAGCATTTTCGCCATACTTAACTTAATTAGCAACTTGTTTTGCAGTATGTCAGAGACAAATCTAAGCTCTAAATGGATTAGTTACGAATAAGGTTAAAAAGGGAAACATGCATGTGTGGTAAAAAAAAGATTGATCATTCTTGAAAATAAACTTTTAATTTTCAGAAATAATTATTAGACGCAAGTTTTCAATGTTGTATGTTAAGAGACCAATGATATCTCATTGCCAATAACACCATATTAAAAGCAGAATAAAGCAATCCACTTTTTTTTTTCTTTGTTTTAGGGTTTTTTTAGAATTTTGGATATTCTTATCCAGAAAATGAATTTATCACGGCAGCATGGTGGCTGAGTTCGATTCCATCCTTGGACACATCTGCACGGAGTTTGTATGTTCTCCCCGTGTTTGCGTGGGTTTCCTCTGGGCACTCCGGTTTCCCCCACAATCATAAAGACATACAGCAATCTCTGGTTCTATCTCTGTCCCGTATTTCCCCTCACAATTCCCTCTTCTGGTTCTATCTCAGTCCCTTATTTCCCCTTACAATTCCCTCTTCTGGGTCTATCTCTGTCCCTTATTTCCCCTCACAATTCCCTCTTCTGGTTCTATCTCCGTCCCTTATTTCCCCTCACAATTCCCTCTTCTGGTTCTATCTCCGTCCCTTATTTCCCCTTACAATTCCCTCTTCTGGTTCTATCTCTGTCCCTTATTTCCCCTCTTCTGGTTCTATCTCCGTCCCTTTATTATCCCCTTACAATTCCCTCTCCTGGTTCTATCTCCGTCCCTTATTTCCCCTTACAATTCCCTCTTCTGGTTCTATCTCCGTCCCTTATTTCCCCTTACAATTCCCTCTTCTGGTTCTATCTCTGTCCCTTATTTCCCCTTACAATTCCTTCTTCTGGTTCTATCTCTGTCCCTTATTTCCCCTTACAATTCCCTCTCCTGGTTCTATCTCTGTCCCTTATTTCCCCTTACAATTCTCTCTTCTGGTTCTATCTCTGTCCCTTATAATTCCCTCTTCTGGTTCTATCTCCGTCCCTTATTTCCCCTTACAATTCCCTCTTCTTATTCTATCTCCGTCCCTTATTTCCCCTTACAATTCCCTCTCCTGGTTCTATCTCCGTCCCTTACTTTTCCTTACAATTCCCTCTTCTGGTTCTATCTCCGTCCCTTATTTCTCCTATGTCTCTGACCTATGCAAAAGAGAAAGGCAATTGCCTTTGCCAAAAAATAAGTTGTGATTTTTTTTAGGGAAAATTTCAATAAATGCCCTTTTTGGCTAAATGTATTTTGGTGAAATAAAAACGTCATAGGTGACATTGCCATTTTTATAATGTATCATATATGTAATCCTATATTAAGCTTATAAAAACATATGAACATCTTGGTATCAAATATTACATTCTATTAATGTATTAAAATAACTTTCAATTTAGATAATCTCTATGTTTCTGCAAATCATTTTGTACCATGTTCACTTTATAGCCTAACATGCAGTCAGCAAGGGGAGATGCCCCAATCATTTCTGAATCATCTTGAGGGCCCAACACGGCAACGGAGCTGGATTACGTCCTCTTCCTAGCCACATCAGCCAATACATACCTTAGCACCAAAGAATAAAGCAGGCCATCTACCTAACAATACAAAAACTCTGTATTGCATGATAATCATATTATTTGTTGTGCAAAATAACATAATCAAACAAGTTTCTTCTGGTCTGATTTTGACATCGAACATGGGAAAAAGGTCCATGGAACCAAGGCTGTTGGGCCACTTAAACAAATTATCCAGAGTGCTGGGCGTCTACATTATGTCCTGCAGAGGAAGGCTGTCTAGCTGTGTAGACCTTAGAGAACAGAAGAAAAGATATGATCTGAAAGCTAATAATTGCTTTAGATAAGCACACATTTTTTTTGTTTTTTATAAATTGTTTTTTATAAAGTTGTAAATAAAGTGGTTTTGATTTCTATAAAGGGAAATCAGTTCAGCTACACTTGTGTTCAGCATTTTGATATCATGGCAATAACAGGCAATACAGTATTAAAATCACTTTTGACTTAGCTTGTAAAGGTTCTCATTTACCCCGGTCATGGTATATCTGTGGTATTCAGCTTTTTAAGAATCTC
Organism: Hymenochirus boettgeri; assembly: GCA_019447015.1. Lineage (NCBI taxonomy): Eukaryota > Metazoa > Chordata > Amphibia > Anura > Pipidae > Hymenochirus > Hymenochirus boettgeri. The sequence goes on along the minus strand of CM033474.1, from coordinate 106,025,018 downwards.
TTGTGCACACTGTGCATGGCTATTAGCCTGTAGTGACTGTGGGTGCAGCTTCCCTGACCCTCTAACCAGGATCTATGTATAGCACAATAACGGTATTGAAAGCGCACACCACTCAAGTGCTGAGATTTATTTCATCTATTCAGTGGTTTGTGCTTTTTTTTTCCCTTTTATGTTGTGCTATATCTGTGGTATTGAGTTAGATCAAATGGACTTGAAGTTGTGTCGGTAGTCATCAGACTTTCTCAAATCACAATTTTCACAACTTTCACAAGAATCGATTGCCAACAAATACCCTGGAATATACCCCAATCAGCAGATAACAGCAAGGTGTAAAAAACCTACTGAATGATAGGTGTTGATTAAAACACAGGCTGTTAGTACCTTTAAGGGAATTGCACCCTGCCACCGGTTCAGATATATGGATGACACTTGGATTAAAATCCACCTGAAAGAAGTACGAGCATTCACAGAACATATCAATGCTGTGGACCAAAACATCAGATTTACACGGTAAAGGGGCAACACAAGTTGGACCGTTACAGAGGACACCCTCGTGGTTACACTCTTGTTGTTACTTTACCGGAACACTAGTTGTGGTACTAACATCCTTTATACTACATAGCTAATGTAGATAAGTATCATTTGCAGGGACTCTTTACTGCTTTCTGCTAAACTTTGGCTTGGGGTATTCTGTGTTTAGTTCACCATTTCTATATGTACTATAATTGATATGAGATTTAAACTACAGTATATGATATTATGTTTGTAATCATGATGTCAGGGAGGGCCCTCCTAATGTGTTTTTAATTGTTTTCAAAATACATGCCTTGTTTTTGCGTTGTGATATATAAGATATGTATTAAATAAAGATTTTGTATGAATAGTTTAAATGTAAACTGTATGCCTAAGGGTACTTTTTTCTTAGAGTTGGTATATGTTTATTCATCCCTTTAATGGAAGCACATGCTTCACATGAAGGTGATTAATATGAGTAGTGCACAACTATTCCAGTTCCAAATGTGTTACACCCTTTAGATCACAAGATGGGTGTAGATCTACAACACCAAGCAGAGAACATCTCCACTAGCACAGATGCAAAGGATATGGAAATTAAACACCTCAGAGGAGCCCTTAAAATGTGTGACTATAACGGACAGGGCGTTTGTCAAAACTGAAAAAAGAAAAGAATACAACCTCCAGTGAAGGGGGGAAGCAAGACAGGAGAAAAAAAGTTGTCATCCCATATGTAGTGGGGATGTCAGCGAAATGAAGAATAATTTTCAAGAGATACCCTATCCTTGTTTGCTTTAAACCAAAAAGCACACTGTGCCAGTAACTGGTGCATCACAAAACAAAACCAAAACACAAGTAAACATATATGCAGTGCAGTGAAGAATGCTCTAATTTGTATGAGGGGCAGGCAAAACAACAGCTGCACCAATGTATGGCCCAGCACAGAAGAGCCAATTCCTCAGGTCAGGACTCAACTGTGTACCTGCATCTTAAGAAAAAAGGACATACATTTAAAGATTGTAATGTCAACATCTTGGCCAAGGGACAGGATTGGTTCAAAAGAGGTGTCAATGTATGTGCCATGTATGTCAAAATAAAGAAACCAAACCTGATTAGAGGTGGAGGTGGGGGTTTGACACAACTGTATCCCATGTACAATGCTGTTGTGACACCTTACGCTGGACAGTTTTGATAACACCTCTTAGCTACAATGCAATCAACAACAGGAGATCCATAATACCTTAGGTGGTATGTTGATTCTGTATGTTGATATGTTGATTCCAGGGTATTTATTGCCAACATTTTCTTGTACAAGTCATTTTGAATTGAGAAAGCCAGTTGTTTGACTAGTGAAACTTCTTCAGGACCTAAACTTAATGTCCAATTGATCTAACTGAATACCACAGATACACTTTTGACCAAGAATAATAAAAAATAATAATTCTTTCCACACACACTAAAGTAGTCATCATTTCAACATATAATGGCCAGTCTGGATGGGCCAGCAGCTTTATCTCTGTAATCAAAATTTTGGATCTACAGGACAAATGTTATTGGGTACTTGCTTCTATAAACAGCTGCCTTGTCTTTGAGCTCAGACTATGATCTTGGCTTCTCCGAGAACAATGGCAGATACTTCTTAGTTTAAAGAAAATAAAATAATACAATTATTATATAGCTTTAGAAAAGCTTTTACAGATTTTTAGCCTCCAATGAAGATTAGTTCTACCTGTTTAAGGCTTACTGGAGTTTTAGGTTTCATAGACTTCTCTTAATCTTGTGGATCAAACAGCATTAATTGTAAGGAGAAAATTGTATCAAATTTTGTATGAGTAACAAGAGACAAAAGGGATGCCACGTAATATGGCTACATCAATATTATCCCTTTGAAGGTCCTTTGATATACACCGTCCTACAAAAATAGATAATGATGCATGTTTACCACACATTTTCCATCCTGTAAGTCAAAACAATTTTAAATATACTTAGTCAGATAATGTGTAATGCATTACTTATCAAACCCTGTACTGGTGAGTTGTTTTAAAGGGCAACTGTGGTCTCCAAACAAGTGAGGAATAAAAGCCCTTCTGTCATACCTTTAAAATAAACCTTGGATCATGTCTGTGATAAGTTATATTGCTGGATATATTTAGCATTATAACTTCCCGAACACTTCCTGCTTTCAACAGCTTGTAGTCATGTATTAAGCCTCTGCCTGAATTAATAGCCACCAAGTTGCAGTAGTTGTAGTTATAGTATTTGAGGTTGAATAAAGACATACGTCCATCTAGTCCAAGTTACTCAGCAATACCCATATTTCCTGTCTAACAATTGATCCAGAGGAAAGCAAAAAAAAAAACCAGGGGAAAAAAATTACTTCCTGACTCAAGTGGCAATTGGAAATATCTCTGCATCACAAGTGCAAACTGGTTGTGCACGCTTCACTACCAGGTAAGGTAAAGGGTCGCTCCTTCCTACTGCTCTGTTCCCAGCAGTATGGCAACTGCAAATGTAAGTATATAATTAAGGGGATGCCAAGCAGTATAACTGCTGCATAAACTGCTTTTATTCCGACATGTTTCACTCCACAAGCGGACCTTTATCAAATGATACAATCACCAATCTCTGCAATCCTTAAAACACATTCCATCACCCACCCCTCTCTCCTATTGGTAGGAGGAAATGTCCAACATACAATAGTGTCCAATCAAAAAAGTTCATGCTGTAACGAAATCTGTTTCTTCCTAAGAGTCCACACAAGTCCACCACCACTAGGAACTTATTTTGTGAAAAGTGTCTTGTGCGTGTACACAATATATAAACAACATAAATTGCATAACTGCTATATTCAGCCTAATGCAAGAAAAGACATTATGAACAATTCTATGTCTATGAACATAGTACCAACTCTATGTTTAATACTTAGCCATCTATGCTTGTAGGTACTGGATACGTTCTTCAATTCTGATACTTCCTGAGGAGACAAAGAAACACTTTAGGTATGTATCAATTATACAGACACATTTATATGTAAGTCTGTTGTATTCAATTAGATCAACTGCACTTGAAGTTTAGTTCTTGAAGACGTTTCGCTAGACATCCAATTGGCTCTCAATTCAGAATGACTTGTACAAGAATCTGTGGCAATTATGTACCCTGGAAAATCCCAATCACAGCCAAGTGTTAAGGGCTTGATTGGATAGTGGCTAAAAGGTGTTATAGGAACGCCCAGGGTAAGGTGTCAAAACAGCATTGTACATGGAAGACAGTTGGTGTCGAAACCCCCCCACCTCTATTTAGGCTTGGTTTCTTTATTTTCACATAAATGGCCTCCTTAACACCTCTCCTGAAACAGTCATGTTACTTTGCCAATATGTTAACATTACAATCTTCAAAGGTATGTCCTTTATCCTTAAGATGCAGGTACACGGCTGAGTCCTGACCCGAGGAATTGGCTCTTCTATGCTGGGCCATACGTCGATGCAGTTGCTGTTTTGTCTTCAAGAACTAGACTTCAAGTCCAGTAGATCTAATTGAATACAACAGATATACCATGACCTGGATGAATGAGAACCTTCACAAGCATTTATATGTAAAGATACAAAGTGTTCCAAAAATGGTTTAATAGACCATTTGTCATTCATACCAACAGGGTGCATACAATTAAGTCTTTTGATCCATGTTGCTTCAGTTTTAAAAAACTTGCTGACCTCCTTATTAATGAGGCAGCTCTCAACGAGATAATAACCTCCCAAGAAGCTGGATTTTTTAAAGGGAATCATCCAAGGACACCAGTATTGTATACACACCCTAAAATTCACAAGACACTGAAAAACCCTCCTGGTAAACCCATAGTCTCTGGACTAGGATCTGTCCTGGAACCTTTTTCCCAATATGTAGATTCATATCAGATTCTGCTATTAGAGGGGCAAAACTATTAATGACAAATTATGCCCATCAGATTTGTACAGAGGTTAAAATAAGAGAGGAACATTTCCATGCCCAAATTGCAATTGTTGTACGTCAATAATAAAAGGCACAGACGTGTGCCATCCCACAATGGGGTAAAAAATCCCCATGAAACACATGTCTACTTGTGAAACAAAACAGGCGGTGTACTTGTTGAAATGCCCATGCGGCAAGGTAAACGTGGGTCAGACAAGCAGAATGGTGATAACACGTATACAGGAGCATTAGTGAAATATTAGAAATTTTGTTAAAAATACCCAAACTGACACGTCTGTTTCTAAGCATTTCCATTAAAAGAATCTCAATGTTACGCAATTAAGATGGTGCGTGTTGGATAAAATTTAGCTACCACCTAGGGGTGGGGATCTAACTAAGATCCCCAAGTATTAAATCAAAGTGAGGCTTACGTGCTTCAGCCCGAACATGCAGGGCTGTCTTCAGGGTTACAGACCAATAAACCAACAGGATTAAATAACAAACAACACACCCCCCACGCACTCCCCAGAGCCCGCCCCCCCCACGTGATCTACCGAGTCAGTGCTAGTATTTCCCCAGCGTGACGAAACCAAGAGGGCCCGTCTCCACCGTTAACAACCAATTGGAAGCGAAAAGCCTCATAACAAAAAGAAGCCAGTGTACCTGGCGTTACATCAACAAATGACCCCACGGAGAACAAGTAAGAACACCCCCATAATGAAAAGAGAAAGTGCCGCCGTCATAAATGGAAAAGTGCCAGTGGGGATAACCATATATACATATACAAAAGCCGCAAAAGAGCCGCAATAGAGATAACGCTACAAATATAAAGATATATCCGTGCACAAAAAAGTGCAAGTGCCCATTATAAATAGTAAATATACAAAAATTACATAAAAAATGCACATAGATGGAACAATAACATATTTGGCTGGCCAGAATGTAGCCCAATAACAAAAAGAATAAATTACTTATGAAGAGTAAGGTAATAAAATAACTCACATATTATGACAAGTAGGGGGCAAAGTCTATCCTCTATATTCACCATAGGTGAGGCATAATGTAATAAATATTAAAAAGGCTAAAAAAAAGGCAATATGGAACCTAGGGGATAGAGGAGGGACATCTGAGTAATAAGATAAATGAGGGTTATGAGACAGATATAGGTGACTACTAGATCAAATAGTGCCCTAAGTACACACACTAACATATGTTTAAAGAAAACAGTTAAATGCAACTTGTTCGTTAACACCCATTGGGGCCTGAGTATTAATTCTTTTGATCCATTTTACTTCTCGTTGTAAGAGCGCCCTCCTACGGTCGATGCCTTCGCTTTTCGGTTCAACATCTATGGCCATCCACCTCAGTGGGGCCATAGGGTGTGCCATTAATCTAAAGTGTCAATACTCATCAAGTTATCGGCTTTGGTACTGGTGCTTTGGGTGGCAACCCTAATTGCCTGCATGTGAGTGGCTAAGCGAACTCGTAACGTGGTGGTGGTTTTACCCACATAGTATTTGCCACACGGGCAGGTGATGATATATTTATAACAAATTGACTTAAGCAACGGATTCTTTCTCAGATCTTAATCCTTCTACCGCTATGAGGATGAGGAAAATCAGGTCCTGTTAGTACACTCCTACATGCCACACACCCCTGGCACTTACAGCACCCACTTTTGTGTGTTGGGAGCCATGTCACATTAGTGGTAGGTTTTAAGTCTCGAAAATCAGTCCTCATCAGAATATTACGTACATTTTTCCCCCGTCTGTAGGCAAACATAATATATATATATATATATATATATATATATATATATATATATATATATATATACACACACACACACACACACACACACACACACACAGACACACAATACAAGGATTGTGGAAGCACTCCAATTAGGCTAATTTACAACTACATTTAGCGGAAGTGCTACTGATCTGGTCAAACATTTATACAAACATAGAAAAGATAATCAATGCACCTTCCTGGGACCCATACAATATCATATTATCTGCACACTGGCATACTTTATAAACAAAGGGGTTTTAGTATACATTACTGTGATCACATGAATGAAAAGCCTTCCAACCACATCAAGGTAGCCAAAGTCTGGAAGGTCCTAACTTGTAACCTTTTTTACTTCAATTACCATTAGCAAACTTTCTCATTTTTCATAGTTGTGCACTGGATCCATATAACAGGCTTTCTCACTTCCTCCCAGCCCTTTGGCTTTTTACAATGAGGGAAGAGGCCATCCATCCAGTGCTTTATATTAAAGCCATAGGACCTCCCATAAAAGGGGCGTATTGGGGGTGCTATTACCACATGGAAGCTTGGAGTTGGAACAACATAGGAATCACGCAACCCCTAAGAAATTGCAATAAACATAAGTGCATTTATTGCGCTAACACACAACATGTTTCAGATGATCTAGGTCCTTTCTCAAGTGTCACTTGAGAACAGACATAGGAGCAACCAGAAAGGATATAGACTGTGTGGGTATCTATACTGTTGTATAAGGCATTTATTAAACCCTAACTTGTTTGGAGACCCCAGTTTCCCTTTCAGGAATACATAGCAGTCTTAACTTAGTAAACTGTAGTTCAAAATGTCATTTTTAAATGTTAAATGGAATATAAAATAAGCCATGATCCCATTTCTCCAATATCACAATTGCCTGCCAAAGTAGATTAGCCAAGAAAGGGTTACTATCTGAATCACCATTGTGAAACAATCGATTTTCATGTGTTAGAAACAGTGATCCGGTGTGTAAGAAGTTGATCCAACCAGCTGCAGGATAGGATCTCCTGGCTAGGACTAGGTTAGGTAAGTCAAATATCAAAAATAAACAAAGTATGTAGATCCAACCTTGATATGTTACAACACTGTAGGAAATCTGATTGTTGTATTATTGTAACATAGTACACAGAGGAACTACCAGACCGTACTTTTTGTCAAAATTAACAACAATTTTGCTGCATGTAATCCTGTTTTGTATTTCTATGATTTATCACATCTGGCATTTATGTAATTTAATTATACATTTCCTCTTTTAAATAATGTATCTGGTGAAGAATAATCCTCAACGATTTATAGTCAGATTCAACTGGTACACAGTATCTTCCAGTAAACTGCATATTTATGTTTATCTGTTATTGCATTCCCTTTTTAGTTTGCATTTTGTTGCCATCTGGTAAATTATACTTGATATTTCTACTGACACTGGTCTCCTTGACATACAGTTATAAATATGTTAAATGTCCGAAGCATCCCCAGTCCCAAGGCAAGGGAGCGTGGACGAGTCGGAGACTGTCAGAGAAAAGCCGGCGCTGGAGCGATTTACAGTAAGTTCTGTCCTCTCTAATGCTGAAGAACAGGAGGTAAGACATAGCTCATTTACCTCCCGTTCTTCAGCTAAACAGAAAAAAAGAAGGTTTTAAAATTGGTGGACATACCTTTTAAAGCTAACCGTGTTACAGCACCGAGACTTTCCTCTGTTAGGCACAGATTATGCTACATTGTAGAAAAATATACACATGAGGGACTGAAAGACTGCCCTCCAAATCAAAAATACAAAGGCGTTTATTGGTGATTTCATGCAACCTGGCTACATGTAATCACCAATAAACGTCTTTGTATTTTTGAAGCCATATGTAGTAGTACCTTTTTTGGGGACTTTGTTTTGGAGGGCAGTCTTTCAGTCCCTCATGTGTATATTTTTCTACAATTAGTTCGTTTGCCCCTATGTGCACCACAGTAATCAGTGATCTATACGGCTTTTAATCTTAATAGGCTGTCCACCTGTCCATTAGTTATTATTACAGATTATGCTACAGCACGGATATCTTGTCTCTCTAAAGCATGGTACTCACCAGCAACTTTTTCTCCTGACCGACCGTTTGGCACTTCCGACCGATCGGCCAGGAGGAAGGACTACTGCAATAGTGGGCGCGACCGACAGTTTACTGCCACCGACTGTGCGGTTCATAGAGGTTTTCTGATTCGGACGAATGGTCAGTTGGACACGGACGAAAATCCATGTACTCATTTTGGCCAGATCGACTGATACACTGAACTATCCGTCAGTTGGACCGAAATATTGCATTGTGTGTACCAGCCTTTAGACAAAGAAAAGGATTTTACAATGTACAACAGTAATTAGTACATTCCTTTGCATTTCATGCAAAAAATTATTGGTGATTTTCAACTGCAGCAAAATGTTGATAATATAATGCTATTCTGCAATAAGAACTAGGCTGATCTATGGTGTATACAGTGGAAAGAAACTGGTTTTGCTTTCTCAGTATTCTCTATGGCCACTATATCCCCTTTATTTAACAGTCCCCCATTCTCTCCCTTCATTTTTTTGCTATTTATATGCAGTAGTTAAAATTTGGGGATAGGTTCATTTTCTTTTTTTTTTGTTTCTTGCTTTTTTGATTTCTTACACTCCCTGCCACTCCAAAGTTACACTAAGGGCTAGGCCACCCCAATGCGTTTTAACACGCGATAGCCTGAATTGCAACTATGGATAAGGAAACATAGACATGGATTTGTTGTAATATATTGTACCATATATATATATATATATATATATATTATTTTTATCCTACTCATAATGCCTACCCAAAGGAGGGCAAAGCCCCCAGTTTAAATAATAATATATAAATAATTTAAATAATAATAAATTTACAATATGTTCCTGACTAAAAAAGGATTTTAGTTTATTTTATAGTATATGTTAATGTATTGGTATAAAATTACCATATCCTTTTCCATTGTAAATAACCCCAAAACAACTTGTCTTCATAGTCAAGCTCCTTTATTCCCTTTATTAGTTTCCTTGCTTCTTCAAGTTCTTGTTGATATAAAAATGGACTGAATGCTCAAAAACCTTACCAGTGCTATGTAACGTATATTATACCCTATCTTGGTTAAACTATGATCGTGAATTCAGACAAAAGATGGTTGATAATCCTTCATTGTCTTTTGGGCAAAAGATATGGAATTATGGATGCAATGGGTTGGTAGAGAAAGGAAAGATAGAAGGACAAGGCTTACAAACAATAGCAGCCAAAAAACGAGAAGGGAATGTTGGGCCTTTAACGAAAAACAATTTAGAAGTTGTAGAAATGTAGAAAGTCATGCATGTTTGCTCTTGTTGTGGAGGTAATCACCCAGCATCAGAGGGCAATAGGAAGAAAGAGGCATTAACCATAAACCATTCCTTTCTATGTTTAGAGCGATATACAGACCGAGAGGCAGCGACATTTTTAAAAACAGGGTTTCGGGAGTGTTCAAATCCTAGTTGAAAGGGAAGATAAACTGAAAAAAATAAAAAGAAACTTAGAATCAGTTTAAAAACATCCAAAAACAGAAGAAAGTAAATTACTAAAAGAAGTGAACATGGGAAGAATGTCAGGTTTACATTAGGCACCACCCATAGAGGGACTAGTAATTTCACCCTTAGGTGTAGTTCCTACAAAAGAAGCAGGGAAATTCACAGGGGACTTCTGTTAATAATGATGGGATTTATAGGGAACTGGGTTCAGTTCAGTATCAATCTTTTGACAAAGCTGTTGAAATGGTGTAAAAACTAGGGGAGCTCTATTGACAAAATTGGATATAGAATCAGCATTTAAGTTGTTGCATTTAAACCCTGAGAGCTTTAAAATACAGAATGCAATTTTAAAAATGCCTAGTATGTAGATTTATGCTTGTGAAGGTTCTCATTCATCCAGGTCATGGTATATCTGTTGTATTTAGTTAGATCAACTGGACTTAAAGTTCATAGTTCTTGAAGATGTTTCGCTAGTCACACTAAGGCAGGAATTGGTACATCCGAAAGACCCAATACCTAAACACAAGAAAAGCGACATCATATACGCAGTGCAGTGCAGTGAAGAATGCCCTGATTTGTATGTGGGGGAGACCAAACAGCAACTGCACCAACGTATGGCCCAGCACAGAAGAGCCAATTCCTCGGGTCAGGACTCAGCCGTGTACCTGCATCTTAAGGATAAAGGACATACCTTTGGCAAAGGAAAGCAACTGGTTCAAGAGAGGTGTCAAGGAGGCCATTTATGTGAAAATAAAGAAACCAAGCCAGAATAGAGGTGGGGAGTTCAACACCAACTGTCTGCCATGTACTATGCTGTTTTGACACCTTACCCTGGGCGTTCCTATAACACCTCTTGGCCACAATGCAATCACGCCTTGCATTCAGAAGGTCCAACTGGATGTGATGCACTGCAGGAGAACCATAAGGAGCAGAGGTTAAGGTAAGGTTTTTTTTATTCTACACAGTGGGGTCAGTAGTGGGTTAGATTTTAGTTTTGGGGTGGGCATACCCATTAAAATGGGACCTAATTCACAAAAACAAGGTTTTATCTTTCCACAGTGGCTATCAATGTTCCCTCTAATATATAGAAGAGCTATTTCATTAATACAGAAATTTTTGGCAAATTATAGAATCAACAGGGCAATAAGTCAAAGTTTTTTTTTAACTTAACATGTCTCTTGCTTTGATTTTCTCTTTTTTTCCTAGGGCATTGTCCCATGTTTTTGGCCACATTTTGAAGAATCGGTTAGAATTTGTTAATGGATAACATTATAACATTGTGGTTTATTCTGCTTTTCCATTACAGTTTGTGTTGGTGTCATTATTAAAGTGTGTCCACAGGAATAAAAAATCAAGACTGGGAATGATAAGACATTTAGGGCTTAGGTGCATGGACTCTAGTTCACAAAAAATGCAACAAATCTCCTATTTTATGAGCCTTTCAATTCATTATTTAACAGGTTTTCATTGTCAGTTAAGGGACCCTATAGTCAAAACAGAAAATACTGAAAGACTTCAGGCCAATCACGTTTCCCTTCTTTATATTGATATCTCCTTTCCATACTGTGGAATTTTTCTGAGAGATCATAAAAGAATTTTAAATGCTTTACTTATCTGCTGAAAGATTCTTTCCGAAAGCATGTTGCACTAGTTTCCTGTCCAGTAATTAGCATTTCCACTTGGTTACACTATTTGCGGCAAAATGCGGTCAGATGTTTGGCTTATGTCAGTGAGAATCCCAGGCTTTTCTGATCATGTGCCTTTGTTACTGAACAGCCTAATGTAAGATCTTTTGGACAGAAATTCCCTGTGTCAGTTGCCTGGGATCTTCAACAAAATGAATGACCCTTAAAATCAATACTTCAATCATTTCTGGGTGAAAATATCATTTTAAATTAAACTTGCTTAATCTGTTACAAAAATCCCTTTAGAGATAACTTAGAGATCCCATAAACACAATTACCAATGCCAGGCTTTATTGAGTGACATCTCTGTTCTTTGAACTGTATAATAAAATGAACTCATCATTTCCTTTAATTAACTAATCTCTCTGACATTTTATATTTCATTGATCCAAGCAACCATGCCTTTATAATTCATTACTACCAAGTGTATTGTTTTGATTGTGCATTGGATACAGTATTCTTTGCCATTTTTCATGTTCTTTGACTTACCTGCCTATTTGGGCATGTTTAAAGTCCAGAGACAGGCTGTTCATCCAAATGTCTACCTGTATAGAATATAAAAATGACTCCATTTATGCTTCATTTTACATACATGTTTCTTGTGACACTACTTAAACAACAACTAGCCCCCAGCCTGCCCACTACCAGGTTCATGTGCAAAACCACTAAACCCATGGGTTACCTTTCAAATCGCTAACTGGGAGATTCAAGAGAATTTCTTATCATTGAAATTGGTGCTAGTTTTTTCCAAACCAATCAGATGTTAGCTTTCAAATTTTAAATAAAATCTGATTAGTTGGGGGAAAATCAGCACCATTTTTAACGAAGAACTTTTATTGAATCTCCCTGTAAATATTTAAATGGATTAAATTTGTAGAGCTGCCCCTCCTTTGGTATAACCAATGAGAAGAGGGACGAATTTCAGACAATGCCAACTACCTACAGTGCCAGGTTCTATAGGGACACCATGTCCTCAGCTTTTGCTAAAACATGAATTGTCTATTGTATTGATAGTATTGAGAACAAATTTCATAGTGGGGCCGACAGCCAAGGAAAATCACAGGGTGAAAATGGTACTCCGTAGGGCAGAATGTTACTCCCTAGGGCAGAATGTAACTCCCTAGGGCTGAAAAATAACTTATTGTCCAACTGGTTACACTGTTACCTCTTTATGTAGAAAAAAGGAAAGCAATGAATGGACCTGCATTTTACCTCAGTTACAATTAATTGATTTTAATACAGTCCCATACAGGGCCATACAGTCCCATACAGGGCCGTTCCTATCATAAAGCAGCATGAAACAAATGCTGAAGGCGGCACCCCTGAGGAAAATGTAAAAGGCGCCCATCAGTCTCCCTTTTTTGTTTTCCCTTTAAATTTGTTTTCCCTTTAATTTAAGTACTTGGCTGTGTCCCGGTCATAGGAGAGGGTGCGGTAACGTCTTCTGTTCATCTTCAGCTGCCTGCACCTTCCCTAATACTTCCCTACTACAGAGGGGGCTTTAGGGAGTGGCTGTGGGACCAAACAGAATGCAGGTATCGTGACCTGCATCCTGATTGGTCCCACCGCTGCTCCGGTACCGCCCCCATGCGTGTAAGAGATGTAGCATAAAACGGGGCATTACAGAGCAGCCGCAGTTGGGAAGCAGGTGTGGGTGGACATACTGAAGAAAATTCCCATGAGGCCTACCACTACAGGTGCACTCAGTGTGATTGTGCAGTTTTTAGGGGAGTGTCCTTGATAGGGGGGATTTAAGTGTGATGGGGCCTACTTGTGTCCTGGTATCCTACCTACTTGTGTGTTCTAGTGCCCTACTTACTTGTGTGTGCTGGGATCCTACCTACATGTGTGTGCTGGGGCCCTGCATACTTGTGTATGCTGGGGTCCTACTTGTATGTGCTTTTATGTGCTGGGACCCTACCTACATGTGCATAGTTACCAACATTTCTAAAAAGTTTCTAGGGACACCTTTTCAAAGTCACACACAAATGCAAAATGCCATTTCGCCACGCCCACAATAAACCACTCCCCTTTAGGTCACGCACATTCAAATAAAGCCGATCACTCTTTTTTTTTTTATCTTGACACAAATGGTAACCACGCAGTGAGATTAGTAACCACAGGTAGAGGTTTTCTACAGATAAAATAGGAACAGACAATATGGGAAATAGGTCCCATACAGTGAGAACAGATGGTAAAGGTCCCATACAGTGAGAACAGACAGTAAAGGTCCCATACAGTATGAACAGACATTAAAGGTCCCATACAGTGAGAACAGACATTAAAAGATCCCATACAGTGAGAACAGACAGTAAAGGTCCCATACAGTATGAACAGACATTAAAAGGTCCCATAAAGTGAGAACAGACAGTAAAGTTCCCATACAGTGAGAACAGACAGTAAAGGTCCCATACAGTATGAACAGACATTAAAGGTCCCATACAGTGAGAACAGACAGTAAAGGTTTCATACAGTGAAAACAGACAGTAAAGGTCCCATACAGTGAGAACAGAGGGTAAAGGTCCCATACAGTATGAACAGACATTAAAGGTCCCATAAAGTGAGAACAGACATTAAAGGTCCCATACAGTGAGAACAGACAGTAAAGGTCCCATACAGTATGAACAGACATTAAAGGTCCCATACAGTGAGAACAGACAGTAAAGGTCTCATACAGTGAGAACAGACAGTAAAGGTCTCATACAGTGAAAACAGACAGTAAAGGTCCCATACAGTGAGAACAGAGGGTAAAGGTCCCATACAGTGAGAACAGACAGTAACGGTCCCATACAGTGAAAACAGACAGTAAAGGTCCCATACAGTGAGAACAGAGGGTAAAGGTCCCAGTGAGAACATATAGTAAAAGGCACCAACAGTGACCAGAAGTGATGGCCCCATACAGTTCAAACTACTTTTTAAACACTGTATATTTGCAAAATAAAAAAAACCCAAAAACTAAACAAAAGAAAAGTTACTTAAAAATGTCCCTACCAGACTTAACCTTCAGTTTCCCTAATGTTAATTATAAAGGTATATGAAGGCTAAACTCACCTTGTATTGAAATCCATATTTTTATTTATTTAACCAAACAAGCTGTATAAATTAAATTATAGCAGACATGTTATACTCAACATAATGTTATAATTAATAACATATTTGTATTATATTCTTATACATATAATACAGAACAAAGTGCACTCAAAAATACCAGTGCAATACCAAACATGTCAGAAACAAAATTGCACATTGCAAACACTGTAAACACAAAAACTAAAATATTGCACTCTGTGTAACCTGTAACAAAGAAAACAAAGAAATACAACATTTGTGTAGTGAAACAACAAAACCTGTAAATGTTAATACAGAACAGTTAACAATAATCTGCGTAACTCATTTCCGCTGCTCTTGTCGCTGCCTTAGTGTTGTGTATGTAATTTTTTTTGCTTTCTTCACAAGCTCATTACTGGGCTTCCATTCATAGCAAGACATTTTTGAAAACAAGTTTATTTTTGCAGATAAAATGCCAACAAGTGTGATGCGAATTCCTGTAAATTCTGAGTAGACACTTGTAGCTGACCTTGCCTCTTTAGTGTCTTTTCCAAGCTGGTTTCTAAGTTCAGTTTGGACTTTTCTTACCATATTAAATATGGTTTCACAATAGGCATTGCTGTGTGGTATCAACAGAACATATTTTGAAAGTCGACAAAGGAGGGGATACTTTTTCAAGCCTGATGAGGGTCATGTTAATTGAGAGCTGTTCTGCCAAATTGTGTAATTTTTACTTTTTCTTGGCCTTCACTTATTCCAATTTCTGAGTTTGCAGAAATTTGATATAATTCAAATTCAGACTGTAGATGATCAATTTCTGCTTCTGCAATAAGCTTGGGGAAGCTGTCCAGCATATTAGTAATTTTGTCAAATGTAATGCTTGACCTGTAATGCTTGAGGTACCTGGCACCTTTCAAAACTGGACTGTCCAAGGGAATACGCTGATGCATGTATTTAAGAGCAGCACAGTAGAATGCTCTCACATCTTTAAAAAATTTGGTAATGGCATGGTCATCAAGATCATCTTTACATAATCGTAGAGTTTGTGAGGCAGAAAATCCTATAAAAATATGGTTATTGTCTTTGTGGTTTTCTTCATTTGTATAGTCAATCAATTGCAATTCATCATCACTTTTGCTGGCTATTTTTTCTGTTTTTATAAGTTTTACAAGAAAATATTTATAAAGTTCTACAATTTCCTCATGTAAAATGTGAATCATTGGGTCAGTGGATTGTAGCATAATGTTAAATCTATCCACATTATTAAAAACAGCATGAACAAAAAAAAGGTACAGCATTGTCATTTTATTATAAAATTTTGACAATAGGTGTCTTTCTCTCTCAGTGCCCTTTTTCTTTCCTGTTCCACTGCCATCTTCTTGATCTCCAAAATATTTTGAAAAATAGCCCTGCAAGGCATTCCACTTAGAAATGATCCTTTCAACACACTTCATTTGGCTTAGCCAACGAGTTGAGCATTGCTTTAGTATTTTTTGGACATCTGTGTCACAAAACACCATAAAATCTCTTAAGTCCTGTTTCCTGGAACAAGCTTTTTCAAAATGATAATATGTGTCTTTTATCAGCTCTTCAACATTAACTGATAATGCCTTTACAGCTCACTGGCTTAGTAAATGTGTAAGGTGGCAAGGATACCCCACATCAATCATATACTTTTGTTTTCCTCTTATGCGACTAAGCACGCTGTTGTGCTTTCCAACCATTACACTTGCATTATCACTGCTGTAGGCCACAAAATTCTCCCAAGAAAGTTCTTTTCCAGTGATGACATCACTAAGTGCATTAAATATATTTTCACCAGTTGCTTTATTACAGGGGAACATATCTAGTAAAGAAGTTGTGACATTAATACTATCTGTTTCATGATGACGTATTAGAACAGGAAATAGTTTATCATCTGTATCACTACTTCCAGCAGTGGCCACAGAAAACCATCCTTCGTTTGTGCCATTCAATGCATTTAAAACTTTATATTGTGCTTCTGGGGCAATTACACCATTACACAAATGTGCAGCTTTGGTTCTTCCACATGCAAACTTGTTAGAAACATCTCCTGGGAACATTTCCTTCAATAATTTTGCAGCATGGTCACTAGACAGGAAGGATATATTATGTTCAATCATAAACCCAGTCCATAGCAGTGCTGCTCTATTGGCCTGCTCATCTAGGGGAGCAGTCTCTGATGTACTGGCCCAGCTGGTTATTTTTCTGTTTAACACTGCAGTCTTCTGTAAAACAGCCTTTTCCTCGTGTGTTTGTACTTTAATATGACGTATAACGTCATTTATGCCACCATGAGAAATACTTATGTCTTTGCTGCAATAGCTGCAAAAAGCATATAGGAACCACCCAAGGTACTCTTCTTAATAAAGTCATATTTAGACTGCCAATCAGGATTAAATTTACACAAGAGTTTCTTTGTAGCTTTAGAAGCAGAACTCTTTTCTGAAAGGGGTCTTTTTTTGTTCCTTGCACTTAAATCTCCAGCAGCAGACATCTGTTCCTTCTCCACTGCATCAGGCTCCGATGATATATCTTCAGTTGCAATATTTTTCTCACTAGGGTGCATTTCACTTTCAAATAAAGTTGCATTTTCTGCCTCTGATCCTTGGTGCTCATACTCGACATCTTGAACATCCCCCATGTTGGTTCTTTTTGGTGTTGTTCTGGATGGACTGTCCAGATTGGTCTCATGCTCACCAACATCTGAAATATCTACCACCTGCGGTTCAGTGCTTTCCACGGGTGGTGATTTACTTTCTACTCTTGCACTTTTCAGCAGAAAAGGATGTATTGCACTACTGCCTGAGCTACTGGCAACACACTGTACTTCCTCAACTTCCACAACAGCTTGTTCATCTTGCAACGATGAGCCTGTAATTCCACTGTTTGATGACTTCTTCCTGAAGAAATGTGAAATATTTTTCTTCCTGCAGCTCATCCTTTTGTTTAAGCTCTGATGTCTGTAATGGCACATCATTGCTTGTTATAAAGAATACACTAATCCAGATTGCCAATCATACACTAATAAATTGCATGCATGTAAGTACGTATGTATGTAGACACAAAGAAATAGTGGCTCTATCCGAAAGTCAATATATGTATTTATGTACAATTCCCCTTTATTGTTCATTCTAAATGATTGCTGTCTGTTAATTGTGGGTGGGTCTCTGGAAGTGTCTATATATAAATCAAGTGCCTGATGTGCAGTTCAGCCACATAATAAAATTAATTGAGCAAGAAAGTTGGAGTTGATTCAAGGATATTTCCAATCGACACTTGGAGTCAGAAAGGTTTTTTTTACCCTTCATACCGTTTTTTTCTCTGCCATGCTCTGGATCAACTGTTATACGGATATTATGGGTATAAAGATTGGACTAGATGGACGTATGTCTTTATACAACCTGTAAACAAGGAATGTTGTAAGTTACTGGTATTGATACATAAAATAGAATTGATCCAGGGAAATTTCCAATTGCCACTTCAGTCAGGAAGGAATTTTTTTCCCCTTCATAAATTTGGTGGGTTTTTTGCCTTCCTCTGGATCAACAGTTAGGCAGATAATGAGGATATTGGATTGGATGGACGTATGTCTTTATTCAACCTCAAATACTATACTACACAATACTATATTATACTACACTATACTATACACTATACGTATGGTCAGGTGTCAAAGATCTGCCTGACCAAGAGCCCATAGACCAACCGATAGCAGAAATGGCCTTTCCTTTCACAGTTGTGCGTTGGCCCTGCAATGGCATGTGTACAATGCTTTAGTAAGGTTTTATTAGGCAAATGTTGAAAACTGCATCACAGATCAGATAAAATGTCCATATTAAAAAAGTTCTTATATTGTTATATATAAAATTGATTATTTACATTGATTGACTAATTATTAAAGTGGAAAAGTGAACTATTCCTTTAATACATTTATTGAAGGCCAGGAGGTTAAGGACCTATGGCCTTACATTCCGTTCTTCAATCAATATCTCAGGAGCCAGGAACGAAGGTAAGAGATATTTACCTTTCCACGAGATCCACTGCTGCAGCACTGACAGGTCCCGACCGCTTCCTGGTTCTGTTCAACTATAGTGTGCATGCTCAAAAATGCTATAGCTTATCCGAAACAGGAAGCGGTTGGGAATTGAAAGTGCAGCCACAGTGGATTAAGCAAAAGATAAATATCTTTTACCTTTGATCCTGGCTCCATGCCTTCCTATTGGCCTCATCGCCGACGGGGAGGAGGGGGCGGAGCCTACCAGAGCTGTGTTGCTCTGAGACTCTGCTGTAAGTTACGCGAACCCAGGGGCGAGGACCTAGCGGTTCAGGTACTCACCCTGGGTAAAAGGTACTGACCAAAGAAGAGGAGCGGAGGGAAGGTGAGTATAATTGTCCTTTAAACACACAATCACAATGAAATCTTTAGAGGAAGGACTCATTTTTTGCCTTTTGGCTGAGACTGACAATTCCCATTTCTAACAGTCTTAGACTTATATGTTACTACATGATTATTATGCAATTTATGGTTTTCTGACAGTGACTGACAGCTCAAATGAACTAACTGTGGTGGCTGACTGTGTCTGGAGTGACTCAGACTCTGGCACCCTTAACCGCGCTCTCCTTCACTTCCAACTTACTTCAGCACTGCCAGAGACACACTCAGCAATAATGCGCAGGCGCTGGCTTGACACAGGCTGCCAGGGTGCCAGGGCTTGCATCTCACGATATTCAGTGTGTCTAGAGAGACAGTGTCAGTACCGCACGCACATGACTGAGAGCAGGAAGCTCAAGCAGGAAGTAAGTACGGACACGCTAAGAGATCCAGCTGCAGCACAGAAGGAAATTTCGCCGCACTGTGTGTTGTTCTGGTTTGCGGCTTGCCCAGATCTCGGGACTTTCCCCAGGACATTAGCACATCGGGACTGCAACCTAAAATCTGGGACTGCCCCGGTAAATCCGGGACTATTGGCAACTATGCATGTGTGTGCAGGGGCCCTACTCACTTGTGTGTGCTGGGACCCTACCTATATGTGTGTGCTAATGCCCTACCTACTTTTGGGTGCTGGGATCCTACCTACATGTGTGTGCTGGGGCCCTACCTACTTGTGTGTGCTGGTGGTGCACTACCTACTTTTGGGTGCTGGGATCCTACCTACTTATGTGTGCTGGGGCCCTACCTACATGTGTGTGCAGGGCCCCTACTCACTTGTGTGTGCTGGGACCCTATCTACATGCATGTGCTGGGGCCCTACCCACTTGTGTGTACTGTGACCCTACATGTGTGTGCTGGAGCCCTTAGTGAGGTACACTGAGATTAATGAGGGTGCTATTTTTGATGGGGCCTTGGGAGTTTGGGTGGGCGTTCTGGAGTATGTACTGGGCCTACCTGCTTTTCTTGTGTGCTTTCTGTGTGTCTGACTGTCTGTGTATCTGCCTGTGTCTCTGTCTGTGCGTCTGTTTGTCTGTGTCTGTCTGTGTGTATATGTCTATGTGTCTGTCTGAGTGTGTCTGTGTATGTGTCTGTCTGAGTGTGTCTGTGTATGTGGGGGGAGTTGTTACTGCCAAATACCAGCAGCACTGAATGGGGATGGACCCTATTATATGTGTTGTTTAATTAACCTTATGAGAAGCCTGACTTTCAGACACGTGGTCCCAAACCCATATTTATGTTACGCTAAATACTAAAGGTTAGCATGACTAAGATTGGGTTTGCAGATCACAACTGTTATCAACATATTACATTGGAGGTGAAACTGCTCACTGATGCCATCAGATTGTACTGAGAAAAGAGCAAAAGGAAAGATACCAGTGTCAGTCCCACTGAGCAGCCTGACAAACCCAATGCTATATTAACAGTATATAGAGAACTGGGTACACCAGACAGGATGATATGCACACCTGACAGAGGCCTCAAAAAACATTTGGCAGATTCCTCAAAGAATACTGGATGCTACCAGATGTCATCAGCCAATATAAACAGTTCTGAGGAAGGTACCTTCATGAACCAAAACGTTGTAATAAATACTTTATTTTTCAAGTCTGGTGTGCGCCTAGTTCTCTATATACTGTTTATATTGGCTGGTGGCAACAGCACTGGTAGCAACCAGCATTATTTCAAGAATCTGCCTCATATATTTTGAGTCCTCTTTAAGGGGTGCAGTATTATCCTGTTTTGAAATTTTGGGACTTAATAAAGGGATCAATAAACAGATGTAGATACTTACAGAATTTTAAGTCTTTTAGGCTGCAAGTCTACTCCACTCTGTCTTTAGTCGTAAGGTACAAACAATTAGAACAAATTGTAGACGAGCCCAGGCAGTAAACGTGAACTGCATCAAACTTTAATGTGTATTAGACTTAATAAGGGGACCAGGGACTGGAGGATATTCTTAATAAAATGTAATTAGTGCAGCTGATTTGCATTTTTTTTTTAAAAGTCAGCGGTATATTTTAGGTATCAAGGGAGGGCTGCAGAAGTTAGCTGGCCTAGGGGAGAAAAACATTCAAACCTGGTCCTGACTTTTTAGGGTTAGCCCATGGGTAAGGACCTAGTGGTTTTGGTTCTCACTCAGTTCTTATGGAAGGAGGTGGGCTGATAGCAAAAAATACAAAAAAACTCTACAGGGCAGGGACCTCTTTTCTTCATGTTGTAAGATTTAAGTACTTGTTTACTTATTAATGTACTTAATTATTTATGTATTTATATTTTTGTCCGCTTGTATAACTTTTTGTATTATAATATTTTTTTTATTTAGCAAGTGGGGCTAAATAAATTAAACTCTATACATACATTACACTGTTATTTGTTGTTGTATTTGGTAAAATAAAATCTGATAGTCTATATACCTTTTTTAATAGCCAGCTAGCTCTTAAAGGAAAATACTGTTGGTCATTATGATCAAGTGAAATGTCCTATAAGAAATAACATTATGAGTTAGATCTAGCTTAGGTTAATGACCTTCCTAGAGGATATACTCGAGTATAGGTCGATCCGAGTATAAGCCGAGGTACCTATTTTTACCTGAAAAATTTATAAAAACCGATTGACTCGAGTATAAGCCGAGGGTAGAAATTAACCACTACTGCCTTCTGATTCAGTATTGTTTTGTGGCTTAAGTTGCCCTTTAAATGGACAGCAGAATTCCCATACATGAATCCCATACATTAATAGCCAAATCCAATACCAGTAACCTCCAATTTCTTGGCACTTCAGATGTTTGGAAACTACAACTCCCAGCCTGCTTTGTTGCTGGGAGTTTGTTTCTAAACATGTGGAGTGGCATGGTTCAGTAATCTTTTAATTAAGCTTACCATCATTTACAATTCTCCTGACCCCCAGCCCTCTGACCCCATAAAGTAAAGGGCACTCTGACTCCCATATACTAAAGGACTCTCTGACCCTAAAAGTTAAAAATGTCACCTGAGAGTTGTAGTTTCAAGCTGTCATTTGCACTGAACTAGCAGCTGTTTTTTGCCCCAAACTGAGAAGACCCATCAGATTTAAGCATCCAGATGAGCAGTGACAGTGCTGAGTGAGTCCAGCAGCCAGACTACAGGAAGCAGGAAGTGTAAAGGCAGATCAGCTCCTGTAACTTTCTATGCAGGTTAACTTTCTATGCAGAATTTGGATCTAAATTAGGACTTGACCCGAGTATAAGTCGAGGTTAGGTTTTCAGGCTAACTTTAAAGCCTGAAAAATTGTCTTATACTCGAGTATATACTGTACTAATCAGGAGTAAAGCTAGGTACCCACCATGGAATTTATTAATTCCAACCGAATGTTTGCCACTAACGAGCGTGTGTACTAAGCCTAAAAGACTGATGGGGAAAAAAAAGACTTTGTTTAAAAATGAATGAACTGAATTCCTATATGAACATGCAGTAAAAGAAAATACATTAGTACTGCATGACAAGGTCTATGTGACATGGCTTTACGGTGTCCTTGCATTTGAGCTTTATCCTTTGTTTTATGTAGTACATGGTAATAAATCATTGTCCATGGTAATATTGGTCTGGTACTTGGTAAGTTATTTTAATACTCCTGAATGGAAACCAGAATATTAAAAAGACAAAATCTACGTGGATTAATTTATGAGCAATGTCATTCCACATGGACGTATTATCCTCAGCATACTCTATACCACATGCCGTGCTTTCACTGGGAATTTAGAAAATGGGAAAACAAAGTAAGAGCCTTGTATTTTGTGCCTATTGTTTGTTTGAAGAGGTCCTGTTATAACACTCAGAGCTGCAACAGACTAAGCAGACTAATAGGATCTTTCATCACCTCAGAGCAGAACACGGCGTGTCTGTCATTCAGCAAGTCTCACCGTCTATGCAAACAGCAGCACTGAACGCAACTTTCAATTGCTAGTTTATTATTCCAAGAGGTTTGAGGACCTGAGTGTTGAGAGCCAAATGCCAATGTACTCCTTGGGACGTTTTGTTGATGGGGACTATATAAAATTATAATAATGAAATATTGCTATATATATCATTCTACTAAAGTTAGATGCAGCTTTTCTCATTCTATGCCAATTCTTGTTCAAGGTGTATGTTAACTTATTTTATATTGCACAATAAAAGATCTGAAATTATTCAAATATAAAGGTCATAGCAAGGGTAAAGGGACTTGATAAAAATTAAGGTAAACATGACTCACCTTAATATGTTTTACAACCTGTAGAATCTCTTGACAATCTGGTTTCCTTGTGTAGAGAGGACTACAATGATTATAGATATGATTAAAAAAGGGTTTTCTTAGTAGTTGTGCTCTGCATTGTTTTAAAGCCTTAGGTTCGTACAAGCGGACAAGTGGATTACCAATGATTGCCAAATGAGCTGCCAAGCACATACGATTAATTGCCTGCTTGTTTGTTCGTGTGTATGACCCTTTAGGAGAGCCATCTTGAAAGAGGAATTCAAACATATTACTCACCACAAATACAGTAAGAATAAAATAAATGAAGGTGTCCTGCCTTTGGAAGCATTGGTAATTGTCTCAACTAGGAAAATATGTGGGATTATTAGAAAAGGGAGGGTAAAGACTTTGCATGGATGTAAAATGGGAAGGCAGTAAAGCACACAGACTTACAGGGCAATTCTCCTTTGTCATGGCTTTTCTTTCATCGACTGTGTGGCTAAAGTGGAAGTTAACCACACAGTTGCCACAAATAAAGATATATGCTGATAGCAACTATTACGCAACATTTCCCGCAATGCACCGAGAGCTGATATTGCCTATCAGTGCATTGCCTTGTTAGAGTGCAGATAAAAAAACACCTTGAGATATTGACATAATGACATTTCAATAAAGATGATTTAAAGAAGGATCTTGCATTGCTAAGAAGGCTTGATTCCCAATGCACTTTACCATTTTAATATATTTAGGATTGCAATCTTTGTGAGTGAAAACAATCAGAGGGAGATATAACTTTAGTAACTGTGACCAGCCATTTTAATATCTGGATGTTTACTTAACATTCGTTTGTTATTCAACCAGATTTCAGTAAACGAAATGGTTCCTACCTGCCAATGTGCTTTGAGGGATATTGTTAACATTACATTTTCCATTTACATTTTTATGTTTGACATAATTGAGGAATGGATGCTCTTATGAAAATTAAACTTATGGTCCTTCTGGGCTACTGTAACCCTGTTAAAATGTAATGAGATTCCTGATGCATCTTCTTTGGTTTATTATTAAATAGAATATCAGTATGACTAATTTCTCTGGCCTAAATGCAGGCTTTGAAGAAGTATTATTGATAGGTCTGAGTACAAATGGTCTTCTCGAGTCAGCCTCTAATGGCCTAATAATGCATTATACTTGAATCAGAAATACTTGCAGTTGTAGTGCTTATTGTCATTATTGGAAACACCTGAATACATCATTCATCAAGGTTACATGGAAACAACCCACTTGTTTATTATTCTGTCACTACACATCTCTATTTGGCTGTGCCAGTCATTTGTTTGGCTGTAAAAAATGTCCCGGTCAGAGAGAAAAAAGACATTGTGGTTTATTTATATTTTTGGTGCAGAACCTGAAGACAATAAAATGTAAAAATGTTTTAATCACTTTCACTAACCTCAAGGCTACGGTTAATGGAAAAAAAATACATGTGTATTTAATATTTTTAAATCAGTCAGAACCAGGAAGCAGAAAGAGGGGTAACATAACATCAGCTAACTAAAAGGACATAGACAAATCGATCATGACCAATAAAATCGCTCTGCCAAAAATTTCCCCATCCCAATATGATTGTTCATACACAGGGCAATAATCTGCTGTGTCAATGGCCATCGTAACTCTTACAGTTTTTAGGTTTGAGGGGTTATTTTATTTGAGGGGTATACTTTCCCTTTAAAGGGCATGTCTACCCCATTTCTAAATCCTGTATGTAGTAGAACAAACCCGACAAGCTGGTTAACTTACTTGTGCCAAAAATGCTCCCAGGCTGTGTAAAGCTGCTTACAATCCCACGCTCCAGCGCCGGTAATTCCACGCCTCTGCTGCTGTAAAGGGCATGTGCCGCAGCAGCAGAGACTCGCTGGCAGTCAGCCATTGGCCGTGATGTCATTGTCATGGCCGTGACTGACTGCCCTTGCCTGGAAGTATCGGGGAGCCATGGCGCTGAAGTGTGGGATTTTAAGAAGCTTTACACAGCCTGGGAGCATCTTTGGCACAAGTAAGTAAAACCAAACCCAGCTTGTCGGGGGTGCTACACTACATACAGGATTTTAGAAATAGGGGTGGACATGCCCTTTAATGAAAAGTTCATATTGTGCCTTCCTTTGATTTTAGTTTTGCATAATATTTATTTAATTATAGATCACATTTCAGGGCATATTTAAAAAGGTTTTACCACGGTTACCAATGCTGTTTTGACCAAATTTGCACTAAATGAAATTTATAAAGAAGGATAATTGGCTAAAAGTTATTACTGCCATGATCGCCATTTCACTTATTGCTTACTGCCGTGGTAACCGCTCGATTGTATGTATAAAATGGTGATAAGTGTGTTCTTGCATTAACTTCAGACTGTTTTCCATCATTTACAGTAAAAGGGTCACTAATTTCTGATTTTACCAAGAACGCTTTGTTATCTTCACTGGCAGCCATTTTCTCTTTTCTCGATACAGGACTTACAGGGTTATTCAATAAAAGTTCTTATCATTTAAATTTCGTGCTAATTTTGCCCCAACAGCCCCATCAGATGTTAGCTTTCAAATGTTAAATAACATCTGATTGGTTGGGGCAAAATTAGCACGAAATTTAAACGATAAGAACTTTTATTGAATCTCCCTGTTAATGCTCTGAGTGATCATTTGCACAAATAAATTTAGTAGCATGACTGACTCATTACAAATAACTAATTATGCTGGAAAATTAGTTATCAACAAAAGCATGGCGAGTGGGGGCATGACCAGGTTCTACCCATGCCCTGCTTTTGTGATATTCTGGATTTTGGTTGTAGCCTAGTTAGTACACTGCTTAGTAAGGTAAGTGAATGCAAATGAATGGCAGCTGGTACATTATGACTATCTAGCATGGCAACTACTAGTGTTGCTCAAGTTTTCCTCATTTCAGTTTGAGGGTATTCAGCTGAAGTTCGGGTATGGTTAACTGAATCTAAAGTTACTGCTATCAGCGTAATGACATTGCCCTGTAGTGGTATTTAGCAACTCCCCATTGAGATTTTTATTAGACTTCCCATTGCTATTACACTCAGAGCCCCTGAGCTGGGTGCACACAAAATGATCCAAATCTTCCAATGGGAATGAAAAGTTCAGAATTTCAAAAAAATGTAATCCACAGATTTTCAAAACCAGTCGTTCCTAGTTGAAATCAGGTACATTTAGAAAAAAATTCATACAGATGCCTCCACACCAACATGGAAGTCCCTATTAAGACTTTGAAAGATATGTTTGCCTGTAGTTTATGTACCAGCAACTCACATTGGCTCCTAAATGACTGGGGTAAAGGCTCCGCCAGGGAGATCAACGAACGACCCTGACTGAGCGCATACACACGGACGATTCTCTGCCGAAATGTCTGTTCGTCGGGTGTAGCGCTCTGCCGTTGGGGGTCGTGCCTTGCTCGAAAATCAAGTGTGTGTACAAGCCTTAACAAGCAGCTTTCAAAGTCTTATCAGGGACTTCCATGTTGGTGTGGAGACATCTATAAAGAAAATACCCTCTGCATAGAAACAGTGAATATTGGAGTTAGGGGTGTGGCTCTTTGAAGCCAAAATGGGCTGGGGAATGTACTGGCAACAACATGGAAGCCTTTGTAGTTACAGAATCTATTACTTACAGTACATGAACTAAATGCAACTTACTAGAGCAGAATCTTACAATGTATCGATGTTCTGGGGAGAAAAGCTTTCATATCAGGATTTCAAAAAAATTAAGTTTAGTTCTCATTTAAATACATCTAATTGGCTTTGCTTGTTAGTGCTGAGATTTCTGAATTTCTTTAGCTATTCACTTAAATTCAGAAATGCTTGATCCAAACTGAATGAACGATCTTCGGGTCAAATGTGACTTTGGCTGCAATCCAAAACTGCAACACAAGCAACTAAATCACCAGTTAAATGAGATTTACAGGAGGGTATAAAACTTATGATGGTATTTATAAAACTTCAATATTGTTTAATAACCATATTAAATGCAATGACGAACCAGATGATAAATAAAGATCGAAATCGGTAATTTACACGAAGTTCATAAATTAATATTTAATGCTGTTATTTTACACTGAGGCCATAACATTACGATTGGTTAACTTGAGATGAAAAATAAACAACAACCTGTATCATGAAATAGCGATATAATTGTAAAATAACAAACTGTATTGTTATATTTGTTTGTTATTTAGGGACATTGATGCTTTATAAATACAGTCCATCTGATAACTTGCTTGGATTATGGTGCTAAATATGATGGCCACTAGAGGGAGCCATGGCACAAACTAATTTTTATTTAAAAAGCTGAAACAAAAACATATAAAGTTAAAAATATCTAATCATTGAACTGGACAGATACTTAAGATACCTTTTTAAATATGTTAAATGTGTTTATGTGATTTTGTAACTGAGATATTGTTGCACAAATAATGTTCAATGATGCTAGTTTAATTGTATATATCATATATGATCTCAAAAGTTTTAACATTAGAAAGCTTGTTAATTTATCTATTAGGTAAACCATATCTATGTATGCTGATTAGATTTGGTAATTATCATTATCTACAATAGCAATAACCAAGTTTATATTGATACAACATTGGCTAATGTTATGTTCTAGCCATCCTGATAATAATTAGGGAGATTCTATTGATAGTGCCACTTCACGGAAAATAAAAATATCTTTGCCTTTTACAATATGCCTATGAAACTTCTACTTTATATAAAACTTTGCCACATACGGTTGCCATCTGGCTGATATTTCACCGGCCCTGTCGGCAATTCCATGTTGATGCTGGTAAAAAAAAGAAAAGAAAAAACTTCCTATGTATTCAATGGTTTGTTGGGCTCTACCAAAGGTCAGTTGCATGAATATAAAGTTGGAATTACTTTCATCATTGCTGCATTATTTAGATTTCAAATCTATGATTAATATTATTATTGTAGATTGCCAACATCTTCAGTGCAATAGTTGATGTTTGTACGGCCTGTAAGAGAAGAAAAATAGAGCTGTGATACCTTTTATTGGCTAACTAGGTAAAAAAAAAAAGCAAGTTTTTGGGAGTCCTAAGCCCCCTTCATCAGGCTGGATGTTGATGAAAGGGGCTTAGGACTACCGAAAGCTTGCTTAATTTTTTTTATCTAGTTAGCCAATAAAAGGTACCAGAGCTCTACTTTTCTTCTCAACATCTTCAGTGGCGTTTTACAGTTGCAATCATATACTCGAGAAAAACATATATGTTACATATGAGGGTAGTGCAAATAATTCAAGTCCTGGTCCAGCAGTATTCACTGTGGTAAGTTACAGCATTACTGTGGTTCAATAAGAAGGAGGGCCCTGCCCAAAAGAGCTTACCATCTAGTGGAGATGGGAAAGAAACAGAGTGAAGCAGATCAGTAGCTGTAACTAAGTTGTCAGTGGATAATAACTAGTGGGTCAATGATGGGTCAGTAATAGGGGTAAGAGTGTCCAGGTCCAGATTTTAACCTTGCCTGAAGAGGTGAGTTTTTAGGTTGCGTTTTTTAAGATATGAAATTATGGCGAGTGACATATAAAGCGAGGAAGGGAGTTCCAGAGCAGAGGGGCAGCATGAGAAAAAGTTCTGAATATGGGCGTGGGAAGAGGTGATTAGAGCAGATGAGAGGCGATCATTAGCAGATCAGAGGTTACGCCTTGGGTAGTATCTGTTTATCAGATTAGCAATGTATGGAGCAGCGGTATTGGAGAGAGCCTTGTAGAATAAGGTTAACAGCTTAAATTGGATCCTGTGCAATAGGAAGCCAGTGGAGTTAGAGTTTGAGTTAAGGATATCTTAGATATCCTTGTTCTCTAGAGGAATGTTATCACCCGATTATCTGTCTGTTTCAGTTGCACACCAGAGAGATGCAAAAATTATCTTTATATGACCCCCACCATCAACTGTTCTGTCTACATTAAGGGCAAACTGGCAATATCATCATATACTGATAGCAAACTAGGAATTTTATCACATACTGGTAGCAAAATGGGGATTTCATCACATACTGGCAGCACATACTGGTAGCAAACCAGCATTTTTTTCACATACTGGTAGCAAATAGGAATTTCATATCACACTGGTAGCAAATAGGAATTTCATATCACACTGGTAGCAAATGGAAATTTCATCACATACTGGTAGCAAATTGGGAATTCCATCACATACTGGTAGTAAACTTTCAGGTTCATTATATACTAATAGAAAAAATTTCTTTACATAATGGTAGCAAATGGGAATTTCATCAAATACTGATAGCAAACTGTCTATTCCATCACATACTGATAGCAGCAGGTATACTGATTTGAGCACTGGCTGGAGAGATGGTTTGAACACTGGCTGGAGGGCAGGTATGAACACTAGCTGGAGGGCAAGTTTTAACCAGCGGCATAACTGCAGGGGCCTGGGCCCCCCTGCGAGATTGGAGGCTGGGCCCCTCCCCTCTGTTCCACGTTCAGCTGTTTTTAAGGAAACATACACACAATCAACTGTTTAAAAGACCAGACCCGAATGTCTGTTTAAAGGGCAAGTCCAGCCACAAAATGAAAACTTACATATAAGTAAATCACCCCCCCTAAACATTAAACGGTAATAGTTTGAAACCTGAAATATATAAGTCTAACCTGAAATCCTGCACAATGTCCACAATGTCCAGTTAACACGTCAGTTATGGATATGACAGTTGACATCACAGACAATGACTGAATGTTAATCCCGTCTGCCTCTTCTGAGCATGCCCAGGCTCAGTACAGGTTTCTAAATTGCTCAGTTTCCATGAGGCATCCAGAAGCACAGCAGGCATACAGTAATGAATTCATAGGACAAACTATGATATAGCGACATATTTTAAAGAGGTCATTCTTTCTAAAAGATGTTCTTATGAGGGTGGAGTTGTCCTTTAAAAACAGCTGATAGCGGAGGTTTTGGTGGGCCCTGGAAGACAGTTCCATAGCTTTAGTGTTCTCACAGGGAAAAACCCTTTCTGAACTTGGAGCCTAAACCTTTTTTCTTCAAGTCATAAGGGATGTACACGTGTCCTCTGACATGTTCTATTGGTGAACAATGCCCCTGATAGTTTATTGTATGGCCTGTTAATGTATTTATACACAGTATTAATATCCCCATGCAAGCGCCTTTTCTCCAGCGTTACATAATTGTAACTTTTCCAGTCTCTCTTCATATTCAAGCTTCCCCAATCCCCTTATTAATTTAGTTGCCCTTCTCTGAATCCTTTCCATTTCAAAGATGTCCTTTTTGTACACAGGATTTCAAAATTGCACTGCATATTCCAAATGAGGCTTTAGCAATGCTTTGTAAAGAGGTAGAATAACATTTTCCTCCCTTGAATCCTACCTCTCTTTATACAAGACAATACCATGCTGGCTCTGGCTGTTGCCACCTAGCACTGCTTGCTACGTTTAAGTTTGTTATCCACCAAAACTCCAAGATCCCTTTCCAACAGGGATTCACTTAACACAGCCATTTATAGTACAAGCCGCACAAGGATTTTTAAGTTTAAAATGTATCACCTTACATTTATCAACATTGAATCTCATCTGCCACTTAGCAGCCCAATGTGACAATATCTCTAGATCCCCCTGCAACGATTGCACATCCTCTGAAGTTTTTAATGGTCGACAAAGTTTTGTGTCGTCAGCAAACACAGAAACCTTGCTGACAATACCCACTTCCAAATCATTAATAGATTAAATAGAAGCGGCCCCAACACAGAACCCTGTGGCACCCCACTTAGCACTTTAGTGCATAATGATGAAGCCCCATTAACAACTACTGCATCCTATTCATTAACCAATTTTCTATCCATGTACAAATCAGTTTAAAAGCAAATCAAATAAAAAAAAACTGAACTTTAGTCAAAACTGACACTGCCCAGCCAGTAGGAACTGAGTGAAATAAGAACTTCTATGCTGAGTTGTACTTGCAAAGGTAGCGCAGAGGCGGCCTGGCACATGGTGCATGTTGTGACTTCAATTAGGTAGGATATGTTAAAACATTCAGGGCACTTTGCCAAAGATCCAGGGCACGTGCCCGGAAGGTTTTAAAATAGCGACACCACATATTCACTGTGTACCAGTGAACAACTTATGTGTACCAGTCTGTGTGGGCAACTTGTATGTACCAGTCTGTATGGGCATTTTATATATCCCAGTCATTGTGGGTAACTTGTATGTACCAGTCACTGTGGGCAACTTATATCTACCAGTCTATTTTCAGTGGCACTCTATTTGGCACATATATTACCAGCCTTCATGTGGCATATATGTCAGTCTTTTAGTTCCCCAGACACTGTTTGGTCAGTCCTCCACTACACCAGCCACTGCTAGATCAGCCCTCCAACACTGGCTGGTTAACTGGAGGGGTGATCAAACAGTGGCTTATGAACTGTAGGGCTGACCAAACGGTGGCTGGTGAACTGGAGGACTAACCTTACAGTGGCTGGTGAAGTAGAGGGCTGACCTTACAATGTTAAAGACACTAACATAATTTGTGTGCATTTGATTAAATAATACACAGAGAAAACAATTCTGTAGTGTAGATAGAAAGATCCACGTTGAACATCTCAGAGAAGGATGAGTCAATATTATTATTGTTTTTACATTTGTCTTGCAGTATAATATGCCACAAAACCACAACTGTGCCATTAAATCCCTTTATCTAGACCCAATTCTTTTTAACCAATCAAAAACTGATTTTGATTGGGAATACATATCCTGGCAAGCTTTTATATACTTTTGCATAAGGAACAGTTGTCTCAGTACCAATGAGGGTTGTGTGATCCTTATCACTTCAGCATGAAGAATGATGCTGACAAGCAGAAAGTTTGGTCCAAAATGACCAATTATGACCGATGGCAGAGGCCAGATAATGACAGGAACAGTTATTTTGTTAGAATTAATTTTGATTTTTGATAAAGTTGATTTTTGGCCATATATGGCCAGCTATTTATTAGGATGGAGATAACACCATCAGTAGTAGAACAATACGGAAACAGGATGCAAGACATTATCAATAAATTGGACTCCAAATACTTTTAGGCAGTAGTTTAGGTCCCTATTACATATAGGATCACATGCAAGTTATAATTATTATTATTAATTACAGCTGATGCAACAATATACTATAGCTCAGTATATCTCAACTAAGAGTCAGGAGGGCCCTAGGGTTTCATGAGAGGTTGTCAAGACAGGGCTGTATGAATCCATCCTTGTGATTAATTTTAGAGCATTTTTTATATAGTTATATTTATAAATAGACTTATTGATCTGTTATAATTGCAAAAATTATATATTTTAATTAATTAAATGAATAATAAATAAAATAATATGTCCCTGAGACATGGACATTGTGCCCAGGGTTCCCCAAGGACAATAAGTTGACAAACACAGCTATATATTGATATAGTAAAGGTAATAAAGTGTGCCCAAAGACTTTTATATTGGAATGTAGACATTTTGCCACTGAGGTTTTAAGCTTTTAATTTGCTTACACATGGGTAGTGTAGCCTGCAATGCGTACATCATAAGATCAATGTAAATCAGTTTATACGAGACTGGTTCAATTTTTAAAGAATTCCATTAACTAGCAATAAAAGACTCACTTTAAAATGATTACTATTGAGTTCCTAGTGAGCAGGGTAGGGGCAACTTTGGCATTGTAATGATCTGTCCTAGATATTTGTGGATTTGTTTAAAATAGAATAAAAGCTCGTAAGAAATTGAACATTTTAAACCCTTTTCTTCTCATAGTGTCCATTTTCCTTTGACTTCTTGATGTCAGTACAGATTATCAAGTAAGCACTGTACATCATATACATTATGGATGAGCAGAATTTGACTTTTTTTTTATACTTCCTTTAAGTGAATGTCATCAACAGAATTGAAAACAGTAATGTGAATCGATAGTGGGTTTCTGCATAAACACTGTATTCTTATTGCATAGGATAAGAAAATGATTTTGTTAAATGGGGACTTACTGAGATCTGCTGAAAAGCATACAAACTCAGACTTTTTATATAATTTTTTCCTCTTTTTTTTATTGTTCGAATTATATAATCATAAACAATGAGTTTTAACAGGTATGTCCACCCCCCAAACATAAATTTTATATGTTGCAGGAAATGGGCGAAAACTTCGACCTTGCGAGGCTTATACTCAAAGCTGTCCCCAAATGTACTTACCAGTTCCCTCGCTGCCTTCTGCTTATCTTCCGTGCCTTTTCCGTGCATGGAAGCAAGCAGAAGAAGCTTGACCAACATCTGCTCCTGTGATCGGCTACGACATTGTGCCTTTGCGCAAGGTCGAGGTTTTCGGACATTTCCTGCAACATATAAAATTTTTTGTTTGGGGTGTGGACATACCCTTTAACAAATTTAGAGATAGTTAGACCCCAGCAAATTAAGCAAATACATAGATTTTCTGCCATTGAGAAAAGAAGCCTAAAGCTGGGTACACACATGAATGAGAAAGGGATGATTCCAACTGAGGGAGTCAGCGGCAGTTGTAGCAAACAGGTCAGTCCCAAACGTTTTCCCTATACTGTAAATAGGGAGAATGCTCAGGACTGTACTCTCATCTTTAAAAAATGACAGACAGACTCTTACAGATCTGTCATTTTTCAGAGATTGTTGCAGTGGGACAAAACTGATATTTATTCATAAAGTTCCAATACTTATACCTATATATTATTATTAAAAATATCCTTTTTTGGTGGGTTTCTAATTATTTATTACACAGTAGTGTATGATCTCTTGCCTGATAAAGGATATTTTATTATCAATATACTATTCTACACACATTTAGTATGCACAATAGCATGTCACAGATAAATGTAACTGTACTGTCCCACCAGGGATGCCAGATCAGTGAATTAAGTAGGGACACCTGTAAACAACACATACAGCATGGCTAAGTGCAGCCCTGATAATTATATTTGCTGTGTGTCCCTACTAGATCAAATGTTCTGGCAACCCTGTCTCCCACACACCAACAACATTAATACATGTTGTTTCCAAAACTGAAGGCCAAGTGATAATGTAATTAGGGGCCATGTTACTGATAACAAACCATCTTAGTCATGGAACTGTTTTTTTATTGTTTCCGGGTAAAGAACAACTTTTCTTCTTTACACTTTTCCTGATCCTATTTTGTACAGTCAGATCCCTCATGTAACAGGAAATGTGTCTGATAGGAAACCGTTAATGACATTCATTGTGTCCCGAAGGTGGCAGTGTGGGAACCTGGCCTACAAAATAAATCATCTGCCATATAAAAATGCCTTGTGGAGAATCTACATATTGTGAAAACAATGTTGTTATGGTTCAGAGGGCAATCTACATGGCATCCTTCTTTTCACTAACAGATAGATTTATAAAACTGTGAGCTCTTGGAGCAGAATAGGAAATTAATGCCATGTGCTGCAATGATTAGATGACACATGTCCGTGATGTTTATACAGTACGTGCATAGCTCGTATTTGAAGGCAAATAACTTCTGTCTGTAATCTTATATATAAAATAGCAGACATCCCACCCTGCAGGGGGTGTGGTGCGGGGGGGGCGTGATGTCACAAGGGGTGTGGTCTGTGTTCTAGGGGTGGTGGGAGGCATGGTTAGGGAGGAGTTAGGGACATTCCCAGGGCGTGGGCTTGGAAAGTGGGCGTGACTTGGGAGTAGACTCAAGTCTCCTTTCAAGTCCAGGAGTCTGGGGTGGCCTCGTAGGAGTGCGGGAGACCACCCCAAAATGAGGGAGACTCCCGGACGATCCGGGAGGGGTGGGATACATGAAATTGTATAATGTGCTATTTATATTTACACATATGCAGTTATGCATTTACAGGGAGGTGCAATATTACTTCTTATTGTCAAAGTGAGAGTAAAGCCCACAGTACGATGTACTTTGTTAGTGGAGGTTTAAAGCTGGGTACACACTATACAATCCTTCTTCCTGGCTAGAGATGGACCAGAACTCGAACCCAAGACTCAGACTTTTGAACTTTCTGAACCTTTGATAATTATCGAACATTTGTCGTCGCTGTTTCGAGAATTATCGAGTTTATGAGCCATTTGCAAACCCTTGAATGTATCATTCGCTAACCCTCAAAAGTAGCGTTAGTTTTCGCTAACCCTCGAAATTATCGTTCTGTTTCAATAACCCTCGAATGTAGCTTGTGAAAAACCTGACAATTGCCCGCTCATGTTTTGATGATAGTGACATGTTCCCCAGACCATTTCCCAGGTGCCACAGCCATTTACAGTAAGTTACTATTGTTAGTTCAAAAGTTCAAAAACGGACTGAACTTTATGAAGTTCGGCCATCTCTACTCCTGACTGACAGTTCAAGGCTTTCGACCAGGAGGAAGGACTGTCGGCAAAAGCAGCCGCGTCCGACAGTTAGGCGTGACCAATCGTGTGATAGTGGACCACACGATTTGTTGCGATTTTCCGATTCGGCCGAACGAACGATCGGCCGCAAAAAGCCACCATACAATAATTTGCCCGACCGACACACTGAAATGTGCGGCCTTTGGGAAGTCAAATAATACTCGGACTTTGTGCAGCGCACACAATGCACTACAAGATTTTAATTACGTTTTATATTATAAAGTAGAGCGTAAATCAAGGTTTAAAACATTAGGGTCTTATCCTTGTGCACATCATGCTGCTTACCTTAATGTACCCAGCAATGCGCTAAATCTCAGAAATTGTTTAATACACTGTAGGATCTCGGCCAGGTAAATATAAGTAATCCAGCTATTGTTTTATTGGCATGTTTACTCTTTGCATTTCTTCTTTGTATTGATGAAATGCAAAACACTGGGCATCCAAGTGATGTTATGTAGCTAAAAATATACATAGACATGTACATTTCCTTAACTTTCATCCTAGATCTTCCAGCCTATTCGGTGAATTGGTGTTGCCTGTGTGTACACACCCATATGGGGATTATCCCTGTATGCAAAGTCACAATTAGAGATGGACGAAGTTTCGAAAGTTCGAAAACGTTTTTGAACTTTCGAACTATATGGAAAGTTCGAAAACAGACCCATTAAAGGCAATGGGAGTCAAATAGTTCGAAAAGTTCTGATGAAATACAATTAAAATAGCAATGGTAACTTAATGTAAATGGCTGTGGGACCTGGGAAATGGTCTGGGGAACATGTTCGAATATCCAGGATATTCAAAAAATCAATTTCTCTCACTCGCGCTATTTTCGAGCTCGTTCGTGCCTAGGTACATGTACATTTTACTCGCGGATTCGATGCTCGCGTATAGGTTTTAATGGACACTTTACTCTCAGATACGATGTTCGCGCCTAGATACCATGGACATTTTACTCGCGGATTCGATGCTCGCATATAGGTTTTAATGGACCCTTTACTCGCGGATTCGATGCTCGCGTATAGGTATAATAGGCATTTTACTTGCACATTTGAACGGTGGAACATTTGATATTTATCGAAAGTCTGAAAATATTGAAAATCCGGGTCCGGGATAGTTCGAGAAGTCTGAATTCGAATAGTTCGGCTCGAACTTGGGTTCGATTTCGAGTTCTAGTCCATCTCTAGTCACAATACCCAAGTGTACCTAAAATAGAGGGGGGAAATGCTCTTGTGTCTGCACCTCTCCTACAAATCCTTTAACTTTATTGTTCCTTACATATTATACAAGAGCTTTAAATATGAGCGCCTCCTTTTTTTATTCATTGCTTCCATTTAACAAGGAGTTATAACAAGAACATAGAAGACATGGCCTTTTAGAATACAATAAATTTAAAGGGGCATTCATCTTATTATTTTTTACATTGACCGATTTTTTTTATTGTATTTTAATTTAGTTCATTTTTGATATATTGCTGTACAGTAACATGCAATTGTATTATTTA
This sequence comes from Hymenochirus boettgeri, assembly GCA_019447015.1. Classification (NCBI taxonomy): domain Eukaryota; kingdom Metazoa; phylum Chordata; class Amphibia; order Anura; family Pipidae; genus Hymenochirus; species Hymenochirus boettgeri. The sequence goes on along the minus strand of CM033474.1, from coordinate 105,987,845 downwards.
TTTAGCCTTAGAGAAGCTATATATGAATGCAGGAAATTTCTAAACAAGTAAAACAATATGAAAAAACAATTTTCCCTATCACTGTACATTTGGTGTTTAATAGAAATAATAGCCCCTCCCCTCTCCTTCTTAAATGAATTTAAACTGGAGAAGATATATCTGCATGCAGTCTTACTGTAGTGATTATCTGTGATGATGGATGACTGTGCTCTTGTACAGTTTGGGGTGTATCAGCTAGAATGTAAAACTATCAATCAAATCAAATTATAAACTAGCATCCACTAATCTGTGAGGGCATACTGTGTCCTTGAGAGCAGCAAAGCAATTCTATAGATAAGCGCTGTATTTCCATTGTAACATATTAATAATTAAAAACATACAAAATACTTTATTCAGCACAATAACTTTTGCCAGTAACAATAATTGTTGGTGTAATTTTTGCATTACACATAACATTTAAAAATGTGTCAAATAAGTCACAACATGCAACACAATAAGTTTGATTATGTTATGGCAAGCATTCCAAAAACACAGAACGTCAAACACCTACCCGCTGTATGATAAAATTGAAATATTTGGAGCATTGTTTGGATTTGGGACATTAATCTGCCTGGCCAAATTTGTCAGTTCCTACTTATAATGGGAAATCTATTGAATTCTGTCTGGATACAGCCAGTCTCCCTATACTCGGTAGAGGATGGATTGTTCAGGTGCCACAGGACCAATAAGTTCCAATAGCTAATGGTGGTAGTTCATTGCCTGCAGGATTGGATGATTTCTCGTCACTAAAGAAGGGTACACACAAGATATTTTTGTTCCACTGATATTTCTGTGTATCAGTCGGTTGGGCTAAAAAAATCTGAGGTGATTTTGCCAGTGGCAGCGACCAATCTCACTTGTCCATTAGCCTGGATTGGATGATTTGGCGATTGGATGTGTTGGTAAATCACCCCTGATCATGCGGCATTCTATGGACCGTGTGTCCATGTTTACCCAGCCTTATGTGGCCACTAATAGACCGTTGTACACAATTTTAATTGGCCTTTTATAATTACTGTGTATACCCAGCTTTAGAGAAAATACCTTTTACTTTCCTCACAGATTATTATGGGGATGATTTTACTCCCATGAACCTAAATTCATAAACAGAGTCCATACAATGAAGTTTCCAACCAAAGGGAATATTTATGCTTTGTGTGTATCAGTTGCCAGGAAATGTCATGTTTTTGTGATACAAAGGGAAATATGCAACACGAGGTGATTTTGACCACACACATGTAAGTTAATTATTAGAATCACTAGACATTAAGCCCGCTATAATAACGGGCGCTAGAAGCACAGAGTGCCCCTTAGTGTCCCAAGGCCATAGTCTTCCTCCATGTCCCAAGGCCAGAGTACCCTCTTAGTGTCCCAAGGCCAGGGGCCCCCTCTGTCCCAAATCCTGAGGCCCCCCTCTGTCTCAATCCAGCCCCCCCTCTGTCCCAAATCCAGGGGGCCCCTTCTGTCCCAAATCCAAGGGCCCCCCATCCATACACTTTGGAGGGACCTTTTCCCCTCAGCCCCTGTCCATACACTTTGGATAGAACTGTTTTCCCTCAGCCCTCCATAAGCTAACTGTCCTTTTGGTGTGTTCTCTAAAGAGGTCTTCTGTCTCTTTAACTGTTACGCTATTACCTGGAAATAGCAGGGACTGTGCAGCCATCCATACGCTTCAGCATCTAAACAGTTACCATGACAACGCTTTCCGCGCATGCACATAATCAACCGGCGCGTCTAAACAGTTACCATGACAACGCTATCCGCGCATAATCACCTGGCGTTTCGCGCATGCGCATAATCAACCGGCGCATGTTTTTACTGAAGGTACGCAAAAGTAAATTATGCCACACAGTAAAAGACTTTCCTGCACAAAAGGAAATGAAGGGGCTGAGAGGCTGCGGTGGGGGAGGTAGAGCACTGTCAATGCACTCTGTAATTGCCCGGAGGGAAACTGCAGCAGCCTGAGGAATAGAATGCACACCAAGTGGCAAAAAGTGGTAACTGCAGGACACACACATGGACACGGACGCACACTTGCATTTTATTATATAGGATTATAAATATCAGGTCATATATTAAAAAGAAAGATTGAAGCAGACTCATGTGAATGTACCTTTTCTTCATTTTGCAAATCATAAAGCCACAAAGGAAACTGAGTAACACCTTAGAACAGCCATTTCTGATATAATAAAAAGACAGAACTTTGTGACCACAGGGGTATGAAGAGGCCAGAATGTTTTAAAAGATTCATACTCATTATGTAAAAAAAAAAAAAAATTAAAGCTCAGTCATAAACCTTGTACACATGTGCGATCGCAGGTTCGTTTCAGCCCATAATCGGCCCGTGTATGGGCCCTTCATCGCCCGAAATGGCCTGCCATTCGGAGATCCGCCTGGTCGGTCGAGCAACGTTCCCCAACCAAACGGCCGTTTCGGCCAATAAAGTGCCCATACACGGGCTGATTACTAAACGAACGTTCGGATACATCATGCGTCGCGGGTCGGAACCCGCGATCGTACGTGTGTATGAACCTATAGCATTGATCATCAAAACCTATAGACTAGAGTTAACAGATAGTATACATTGTCCAAAAGAGGTTCAAAGATCTCTTCCCTCCAAGATAAGAGAACTATGCAAAACTTTGTAATAGGGTCAGGTCTACCTTTACATAGGTTTCACTATGCGATCGTGGGTCCCGACCTGCGGCGCACAATGTGTACGAACGAACGTTTGGGCTGATAATCGGCCCGTGTATGGGCACTTTATCAGCCGAAAAGGCCGCTCGTTGATCCGCCCGCCAGTTTTGGGCAACGACTGCCGAACAAATGGCTGTTCCAGCCGAGAAAATGCTCATACACGGGCCGATTATTGAACAAAATGTTCGTTCCTGCACATGGGTACGAGCGTGGTGGGTCGGGACATGCCATTGCACGTGTGTACGAACCTTAAGCTTTACTTGATAATCAATTCACAATAACCACTGTAAATAGGTACAAAAAGTAATCAGTCAAATATAACAAATGTAGGCTTCCAAATGACTGGCTTAAAAGATTAGAGGTTGTTTAACAGGCTGCGTCTACTGCTTAATCAATCTTTAGGTTTGGCCTATATAATTCTGCATACATTGCATTGTCTGACCCTTTTAATTGTTTTTAATTGCAAAGAAAATGTGTTTGAATACTCTTAACAATTAATATTTTTTATTAGAGTTTCCTCTGACTTATTGATATCTTAGGATCTTGAAAATAAATGATCTTTATAAAGTGTTTCTTGTGACTGACTACTGAAAAAGAAAAAAAAAAAAGAAAAAATTAAAAAGAATTTTTTTTTAAGGAGTTAATTGTTAATATATTTTTAATTAAAGGGGAAGCCAACACTAGTAATGACTTTAGTTTAGGGATTCTCTATGTCTTAAAGACCAGAAGATATATTTGTAACTTCAAATACACTAACCCTTATTAATGAATATATCTGTTGTATTCAGTAAGATTTTGAAGACTACTGACTGGGTTTCTCAATTCAGAATGACTTAAACAAGAATCGGTTGTGTCCCAGTCAGCATTTAACAGCAAGGAGTCAAGGGCCTCCTAAATTCAAGGTGTTAGTTGCATTGTATTGATTGCATTGGTGTTATCAAAACTGCACAGGGTAAAGCTAGGTACACACCTATCGATTTTTCCTCCTGACTGACCGTTTGATACTTTCGACCGATGGGCCAGGAGGAAGCACTGTCGGTCGTGGCAAAAGCAGCCGCGTCCGATCCATAGAGGACCACACGATCGGACGAGGTTTTCCACCATGTCGGATCGTCCTTTCGTCTGATTCGGATGAACGATCGGTCGGACATGGCCGCATTCGGATGCGATATATCTCATCGTGTGTACCCAGCTTGAGATGTCAAATAAGCACTGTACATAGCAGACAATTGGTGTAGAAACCCACCCACCCTCTCTTTCCAAAGCACCACACAGTATAATAGTTTCTGCTCAAATGCATATAGTAAAATATACCGCTTTCATGGTGGTGCATTCTGAGGACTTTTTTTTGGAAGGGGAGTGAAAGAGCTTAAAGGGTATGCACACTGGAAAAATAGTTATAGATAAGATGCTTCAGCTGTCAATTAATTAACGTATAGTATAGTATTTGAGGTTGAATAAAGACATACGTCCATCCAGTCCAACCCATCTAGCAATATCCTCATTTCCTGCCTAACTATTGATCCAGAGGAAGGCAAAAAAAAAAAAATTTATGAAGGGGAAAAAAAAAATTCCTTCCTGACTCCAAGTGGCAATCAGAAATTTCCCTGGATCAACTCTACTTTATGTATCAATACCAGTAACTTGCAACATTCCTTGTTTGCAGAAACTCATCCAGCTTTTTTTTTTTTTTTTAAACTGACCAGTGAACCTGCCATAACAACGTTCTCACAGTGAAAAACACTTTCCGAGCTTGAAGCCTAAACCTTTTTTCTTCAAGTCTTAATGGATGTCCTCGTGTCCTTTGACGTGTTCTATTGGTGAACAATGCCCCAGATAGTTTATTGTATGGCCCATTAATGTATTTATACACAGTAATCATATCCCCAAGCAAGTACCTTTTCTCCATCATACATAATTGTAACTTTTACAGTCTCTCTTCATACTTAAGCTACCCCAATCCCCTTATTAATTTAGTTGCCCATCTCTGAACCCTTTCCATTTCAAAGATGTCCTTTTCGTACACAGGATTCCAAAATTGCACTGCATATTCCAAATGAGGCCTTATCAATGCTTTGTAAAGAGGGACAATAACATTTTCCTCCCTTGAATCCATACCTCTCTTTATACAAGACAATACCATGCTGGCTCTGGCTGTTGCCACCTGGCACTGCTATGTTTAAGTTTGTTATCCACCAAAACTCCAAGATCCTTTTCCAACAGGGATTCACTTAACACAAAGCCATTTATAGTATAAAGGTTCATACACACGTGCGATCGTGGGTGCCGACCCGCAACACACGATGTGTACGTTTCGGACGATAATTGGCCTGTGTGTGGGCACTTTATTGGCCGAAACGGCCGCTCAATCGAAGATCAGCCCGGTCAGTTAGGCATGATCCCGACCGAATGGCCTTTTCAGCCGATAAAGTTCCCATACATGGGCCGATAATAGTGATTACGGAAAATGCTCAGTTAAAAAAAAGTCAGGAAGGAGGAAGTCAGTTAAGAGAGGAAGGGGGGATACTGTGCCTGAGTAAAAAAGTACTGTATTGAAGGCACGCTTCAACACACACACCTCAGAGTAAATGCTACTTACATGTATTTAATTATATATTAAGATGAGGCAAAGTTATTTTTTCAGTATACATACCATTTAATACGAGTTGTGTTGTTTTAATCAAAACATATCTTATTTAATTTCCCATCATTAATATTCAAGTTGATTAAAGTTAAAGGCATCTGTAAATAAAAGTTTTCTTCCTACATAAAACAATATGGCCAAAATCTGTGTAAAACCTACGTTAACCCGAAGTAATATCGGGATAACGTGTGTTTAGGGCACTGCACCCTTTCCAAATGTTTTTTGAAATATTGCTGTGCAACTGATACAAAACCCATTTTGTTAAGTTTGGTGCTACTTTGTAGCACCAAACTTATAGGGGTTCTGTATGCGACTATTCCATTGCGTCTTATCGCGATCCCACAATGCAATACCAGGTGTAATCTGTACCTTTAGGGAACAAGTGTAAAAAAAATAAAAAATGAGGTCAACTCTTGCATGGCTTAATGCTCAGGTAAAAAGGGAAATGGAAAAGAAAAAGGCTTTTAAAATTTTGAAAACAGAGGGAACAGAACAGGCTTTGACAGATTGGCCCTTAAGAGCTGCTTGGGCCTTGTTATGGAAAATACTCCGCAGTCTTTCAGGGAAGGAAGCAACACAGTTCAGGCTTAAAGGCAATTCAACCGTCTTTACCCTTTTAGTGCCACAGAACGTGAATACACGTTCTCCATTGAAAAGGCTTAAACTGCCACAGAACGTGTATTCACGTGTCTCCATTCAGATCACAGTGCAGTAACTGGTATAGTAAAGCGGTCAGTGTGACAGCTTTTACTATACTTTTTGTGAATGGAACTCAAAGTTCCATTCACAAATAGGATTTTTTCTAAGTCTCTGCTACTTAGCAAAGACTTAGAAAAAAAATGGGGACAGAGATCAAAATTTGGTGATCACTTCTGATCACCAAATTATTGATCTTTGCCAATGAATGAAAAATCACTTCCTGGAAAATGATTTCCGGGAAGTGATTTTTCCGATCGGATTTCGAATTTAAAAAATTGGGCATTTTTTTTTGCCATAAATTAGCAAAAAAAGTCTTCTCCAAGCTTCCCAATGTCCCCGGTGATATCGGTTAAGTAAACGCAGATACTTATTTGTACGATTTCAAGGGAAATCGTAAGCCTTTTTTATAAGGAAATTTTGCAGAGGTACCAAAAAAAGACCGGATTGAATTTTTTTTTTTGTGTGACTCTCCGTACTAACCGGTTTTCACTAAAATACCACTAAAAGGGAGAGAGTGCGTGTGGGGGGGTGGGTTGTGGTGTTTTAATTTTTTTCTTGAAACTGCACTTCTACATGGGTCCCATTTTAGCTAGTTGGTGGCCTCGTCTCTATTTGCACCCTCGCAAATGGCATACCGTTTATTTCAGGAGATGTGGGAGATTGCTATTTAGTGGGTTTTGGTAGTATTTCAACCTTTGAATCTTATTTTATTTTTCACAAAATCTTCTAAAAGCACAGAGTTCTATGGATGACCGCGTCTGGAATTCTTCATGAATGTTTGAAAGCATGGCACCGTAATGTAGCTGAAGGTGCATAAATTCCAAAAATATAGTTTGTGGGGGGTATTTCCAAGTTTAGGGCTGTTTCCTTTGAAAAAGGGTAGGCTGTTCAAAAACAGAGCACTTTCATTTTTTCTTGTAATTGCATTTGTGCATACGTCCCATTTGAGCTAGTTGGTCTCTGTGTGCATCCACGCATATGGCATACCTTTTGATTTAGGACATGTGGGAGATTGATATTTAGTGGGGGGTATTTCCAAGTTTTGGGGCTGTTTGAAATTACAGAGCACTTTGATTTTTTTCTTGTAATTGCACTTATGCATGCTTCCCATTTGAGTTAGTTGGTGGCCATGTCTCTGTGTGCACCCACACATATAGCATACTGTTTGATGCAGGATATGTGGGAGATTGCTATTTAGTGTTTTTTTTGCTTGTCAAGTGGGTTTAGGTAGGATTTCAACCCTTGAATCATCTTATTTTATTTTTCACAAAACCTCCTAAAAACACGGAGTTCTTTGGATCACAGTGTCTGGAATTCTTCATGTATGTATGAAAGCATGGCACCGTAACGTAGCTGAAGGTATGTAGATTCCAAAAATATATAGTTTGTGGGGGGAATTTCCAAGTTTCGGGGCTGTTTCCTTAGAAGTAGGGTAGGCTGTTCAAATTACAGAGCACTTTGATTCTTTCTTGTAATTGCATTTTTGCATGCGTCCCATTTGAGCTATTTGGTGGCCACGTCTCTGTGTGCATCCATGCATAGGGCATACCATTTGATTCAGGACATGTGGGAGATTGATATTTAGTAGGGGGGTTTATTTGTGGGGGGCATTTCCAAGTTTTGGGGCTGTTTGAAATTACAGAGCACCTTGATTTTTTTCTTGTAATTGCATTTGTGCATGCTTCCCATTTGAGTTAGTTGGTGGCCATGTCTCTGTGTGCATCCACACATATGGCATACCGTTTGATTCAGGACATTTGGGAGATCGATATTTGGTAACTTTTTTTTCATTACTTGGGGTTTTGGCAGAGTTTTTAACTTTGAAACTTGTCGTTACATTATTTTTTTCAGAAAATATGCTAAAAGTGCAAAATTCTACGAAGATCTGCGCACACACAATTGATGGTATGAATGAAAAAATGGCACCGTTGCTTAGCTGAAGGTATGTAGATTCTGAGAATATATATTTTGGGGGGGTATTTTTGAGTTAGACGGGTGTTTAGATTGTAAAATCTTAAAAGTTGCTGTTATTGGGTCACTACGCATTGGCTCACTTTGTGACTAGTGGCTTTCATGTCCGTGTGACCATGCATATGGCAAACAGTTTGATTCAGGGAATTTGGAAGATTGATAATTGACAAGTTTTTTTTACATGACATGGAAATTTCTAACTTGTATTTTTATAAATTTTTCCTGAAAATCTGGTAAAAAAAGCGAAATTTTACATGAAACTGCGCCCACACCATTGGTGGTATGCATAAAGAAATCACACCATTGTGTAGCTGAAGATGTGTAGATTCCAAGAATATATAGTTTTGGGGGGTATTTCTAATATAGAGGTGGGTTTAGTCTGACAAATCTGAAAAGTTGCTGTAATTGGGCCATAGTTCATTGGCTCACTTTGTGGCTAGTTGATTCCACGTCTGCGTTTGTAACCATACATAGGGCATACCGTTTGATTCAGGACATTTGGGAGATTGATATTTGGTAACTTTTTTACATTACTTGGGATTTTGGCATGATTTCTACCTTTGAGAGTGTTTTTTTTCTAATTTTTTAGAAAATCTGCTAAAACTGCGAAATTCTAAGAAGAACTGTGCCCACACCATTGATGGTATGAATGAACAAACTACAGAATTGCGTAGATAAAGGTGTGTGGATTCGAGAAATATATGGTTTGTGGGGGTTGTTTTGTGGGGAAAAACTGCAGACTGTTCAAATTCAGATTTGGCTGAATATTTTTGCTGTTTCTGAGTCATTGTGCATTGTCTCACTTCGTGGCCATTTGTTTCCACGTCCGCGTGTGTAACCACGCATATGGCATACCGTTTCATTCAGAACATTTGGGAGATTGATATTTAGTAACTTTTTTTTTATTCCATCAGGTTTTGGCATGATTTCTACCTTTTGAAGTTGTTTTTTGTTAAATTTTTCAGAAAAGTGCAAACTTCTACGAAGAAATGTGCCCACACCATTGATGGTATGAACAAACTACTTCGTTACATAGCTGAAGGTGTTTTCAGGTATAGTTTGTGGGGGTTATTTCTAAATTACGGGGGGGTTTTATGGAAAAATCTGCAGACTGTCCAAATTCGGAGTTGGCTAAATATTTTCGCCGTTTCTGAGCCATCGTGCATTGTCTCACTTCGTGGCTATTCGCTTCCACGTCTGCATGTGTAACCACACATATGGCATACCATTTGATTCAGGACATTTGGGAGATTGATATTTGGTAACTTTATTTTACATTCCATGAGGTTTTGGTATGATTTCTACCTTTTGAATTTATTTTTTGTTAATTTTTTCAGACAAATATGAACTTCTACGAATAACAGCGCCCACACCATTGATGGTATGAATGAACAAACTACAGCATTACATAGCTGAAGGTGTGTAGATTTCAGGAATATGTAGTTTGTGTGGGGTATTTCTGAGTTACAGGGGTGTTTTGTGGAAAAAACTGCAGACTGTTCAAATTCAGAGTTGGCTAAATATTTTAGCTTATTGTGATCCATCGTGCATTGTCTCACTTCGTGGCTATTCGCTTCCACGTCCGCGTGTGTAACCACACATATGGCATACCGTTTGATTCAGGACATTTGGGAGATTGATATTTGGTAACTTTTTTTTACATTCCATGGGGTTTTGGCATGATTTCTACTTTTTTGAATGTTGTTTGATGTTCATTTTTTTTTTAAAATCTGGTAAAAGTGCAAACTTCTACGAAGAACTGCGCCCACACCATTGATGGTATGAATGAACGAACTACAGTGTTACATAGCTGAAGGTGTGTAGATTTCAGTTTGTATAATATATAGTTTGTGGGGGGTATTTCTGAGTTGGGGGGGGGTTTGTGGAAAAACTGCAGACTGTTCAAATACAAAACTGGCTAATTTTTTTTTGCTGCTACTGACATTTGGCACTGGTCACGCTCTGGGTTAGTTGGTAGCCATGTCTCTGGGTATACCCATGAATGTGGCATACCGTTTTATTCGGGAGGGTTTAGGCTTTCATATTTGAGATGCGTTTGAACTTTCCTCCACAGTTTTTAGCTGAAATTCCCATTTGATTTTGTCTCTGATTTTACAGTTGAGGAAAAAAAGGAAAATGTGAGAAAATACTTACAATTGGACGAAGAGCTGTGCCCGGTATCTCATTTTGATCGAAACTTACCTCACTCGTAAAATCCTGCGGTGTGGTAGTTTCTAAAAATATCTCATTGGGGAATATTTTAGTTAATTTGGAAGATATTCTATGTTAACCGTCAGAAGTGGTTATACATTTCAATATGGTGTAATATTCTTTGAAGGTGCAGTTTTAGTTTGACGGGGGTTTCCTGTACAGGAAAAGTGGGGTACCTACATATATTTGGTATCGTTGTACTCGGGAGTATCAGAGCTTTTAGAAACAGTAAGATTTTTGTGCGTGACCTTAAGAGAACTATAAATAAATCCATGAAAATTTGCAAAGTTTTCATTTGTTTTACATATTTTACCTATAATTCCAGTAAAATTTCCAGAAAAGTTACAAAATTCTGTTACCGTGTTAAAGTACACTTTGTGTTGAAAAAAACAATGTATAATATTCCCGATTTACTGCAAGGTTTCCTACTGTAAAATTAGTCTAAAGCGATTAAGGGCAAAATCCTGAAAATTCCTCTGGCACTTAACGCAAAAAAAAAAATGAAATTCTTCTGGCACTGAAAGGGTTAATGGTCTTCACTGGTGTTAACATAACAAAACAAAATCCTTGCACCATAGCGCTGGCTATACAGTTCAAACTATCTATCGTTGGGTAGCTACTCCACACCAACACATAAATAACACAATAGAAAACAAAATGATTTCAGTTCCAAACACAGTGCCTTCCTTGTGAGGTTCTGATTTCTCCCTCCACAGCTCCCTGCCTCTGTGCAGATAGAGAGAGAGTGAGACACCCCCCCAGACTCCTGTTTTAACAGTCCTGATTAGCACAGGTGTAACATCTACCTGGCCTCTCAAGGCTTAACCAAAGAGCTGTGCAGGATTACCAGTGGAATGGAACAAACAGCCCACCCGCTTTCCATTTGTTCCAGACCCAGAGACCCTAAACTGTCTGTGCAAATTCAACCTGCATTTGTATCTACACACACACACATTTCTCTGGGCCTATTATTCCACCTTTCAGGGTAGACACTGCACAGCAAATTGGGACTTATATATCTTCCCTCTATAACCAGACCAGATCTCCTGTCACAAGGCTTACAGGGAGTACAAAAGCTGTAATAAAGAGTGCAAGAAAGCAATTAAACTAGCTAAAATAGAAAATGAAATACGGATTGCCGAACAAAGCAAGTCCAACCCCAAAATGTTTTTTAAGTATATAAATGATAAAAAGACGAGGACTGAGAATGTGGGACCATTAAAAAATGGGGCTGAGGTGGTTGTAGAGGATGCCGAAAAGGCTAATCTGCTAAAGTGGTTTTTTACATCGGTTTTTACTGTTGTGAATCCTTGTCCTTACAGCATGGATTGTAAAAATATGCAGGGAAGAAATGAAGAGTATTCACATTGGCAGAGGATATGAGATGGAAACAATTAGACAAAGTTAATATCAATAAAGCCCCAGGACCAGATGGATTGCATCCTCGGATTTTAAAAGAGCTTAGTTCAGTTCTATCTAGACCACTGTTTCTCATCTTTTCAGATTCGCTTTGGTCTGGGGGATTGGAAAAAAGCCAATTCAATACCAATATTCAAAAAAGGTAGTCCTTCACAGCCTGGTAACTATAGACCTGTAAGCCTAACATCAGTGGTAGGGAAGGTGCTGGAAACTTTGTTACGTTATATCCTTTTCTTTGTCTCCAGAACTTATCTTATTAGTAGTAGTCAGCAATGGATTTATGAGAAATAGATCATGCCAGACAAATTTAACCGTTTTTTATGAAGAAGTGAGTAAGAATTTGGATTCAGGCACAGCAGTGGATGTGGTATACTTGGATTTTGCGAAAGCTTTTGATAGTCACATAGGTGACTAATGTATAAACTGAGGACTGTTGGCCTTGAAGAAAACATTTGTTCATGGATAGAGAACTGGTTATTGGATCGCAAACAGAGAGTGGTCGTTAATGGAGCTACATCTATGTGGGCCTCAGGGTTCTGTACTGGGGCCGCTTCTGTTTAATCTGTTTATAAATGACTTAGAAGGGGGCATTGAGAGCAAGGTCTCTGTTTTTTGCTGATGACACTAAACTATGCAGAGCTTTGGAAACTTCAAATGATGTGCAAGCACTGCAAGTAGACCTAGATAGATTATCAAAATTGGCAGCAGAATGGCAGATGAGATTCAATGTTGATAAATTTAAGGTGATGCATTTAGGATTTAATAATCCCTGTGCCACAAACACCATAAATATCTCTGTGTTAAGTGCATCTGTAATGGAAAAAGATTTGGGGGTTCTGATAGATAACAGACTTAGCTATAGCTAACAATGCCAGGTAGCAACGGCTAGAGCTAGCAAGATATTGTATTGTATAAAGAGGGGAATAGATTCAAGAGAGAAAAATATTATTCTCCCTCTTTACAAGGCACTGGTAAGGCCTCATTTGGAATATGCGGTGCAGTTTTGGAATCCCATATACAAAAGGGACATCTTGGAAATTGAAGCAGTTCAGAGAAGGGCAACTAAATTAATAAGGGGAATGGAGGGGCTTAAATATGCAGGCAGATTAGACAAGTTAGGGCTGTTTACATTGGAGAAGCGTCGTTTGCGTGATAACCTTATACAAATATATTAATGGGCCATACAATGAACTCTCTGGTGCATTGTTTACTAATAGTTCATATCAGAGGACTCGTGGACATCCTTTAAGGTTGGAAGAAAAGAAGTTTCATCTTCAGTTTAGGAAAGGTTTCTTTACAGTGAGAACGGTGAAACTGTGGAACTGTCTTCCAGCAGAAGTGGTAATGGCAAGTTCATTGAATAGCTTTAAAAAAGGCCTGGATAAGTTTCTAAAACTAAAAAATATTGAGAATTACTGGTGTTAATGTATATAGATCTGGTTGATACAGGGATACTTTCCGATTGCCGTTTGGAGTCAGAAAGGAATTCCCCCCCCCCCCCCCTTTTTAGCTGTCTTTTTTTTTGCCTTCCTCTGGATCAACTGTTAGGTAGGGTTAAAAAGAAAAAGAAAAAAAAAGTGGGTGAGCAGGTGACTTGATGGACGTATGTCTTTATTCAACCTTAATTACTATGTCACTATGTAATCTCCTTTACGTCTCATCTTGTATCATGGGATCTTGCAAAGGTAATTAACGAGATCCGCACATATTGAATCTCCCCGATAGTGATTCTGTTCTAAGGGCACACTGAATATTGGTAATACTGGATTGCAAAAAATAAACCTGCAGATCTCTCTCCACACTTCACATTTAACCATCTAGAAAATGATTATGACTGTAATATATAGGATTAATAATTATTCTAGACAATCTGACTCAATGCCCTATTTATTTACTCCCCTTCTCCAGACCCTACTTACCCATCCACATCGACTCGACTGCAACTCTGTTCACTTGCTCCAATTCAGAGTGACAGCACTTTATTTAACACTTGCTTCAGTTTCTGCATTGATGAAAGTAGCCAGCTTTGTTTAACAGTGGCTCTAATACTGTTTAGGAAATAATGGAATTAATTGCCTAATCTAATTACTGAAAGTAAATTACCTGTAACATCCATCAAAAAGGTTAATCTGAAAACAGAAAGCTAATGGCAAGTATCGAAGTGTAATTTTTCTTTCTCCTTGGAAATCCTGCTAAACTAACATTAGGGGGAATAGAGGGCAGCAGCGAATCAAGAAAGGGTTTTTATTCTCCCTTCCAGACCAGGCTAAGAGCAGTTGCTAAAAGGATTAATTAGAAACATGTAAGCTAGCGCTTTAAACAAAAAAGAGAGCGAGAAAAGATGAAGAAAACAATCGTCACTTTAGTCTCTGACCCCTATCGCCAGCTGCAGAATTAACAAATTGAATGTCGTCAGCAAACAGGAGTTGAAGATGATATGAAGTTCATTACTAGCTGCCCTGGGCTGTGTTCAAAGCCCAGTTTAAACAACTCAGCTGATTAAATTCCTTGCAGGAGCCACTGCCAGAGACTGTTACAAAATACTAATATCTAACAACTCGTTTTCTTTATTTAACATGTTCCAATTATTCTCCTTCTATCTGCAGGTGCTGGCAAATATCAGTGTCTTTGGCCCCACTGTCTACAGCCTTATCCACTTGGCGCCTAATCCAGGACTTTCACATTACCAGAAGTAGATTCTGGTTTAAACTGTGAAAGTCTGAGAGCATTATATTTCCCTTTTCATTTACTTGCCTTTTCACATTACTTGCCAAAGGGCACTGTTCCTAAGACACTACTCAGACACATTATTACAAGGAGATATTAATAACCTTGTCTTCTCTTATACTAGAAGGAGTTCTATGCCCTGTTCTGAAAGTGCTAATTCGATGATGGTTCGCTCTTTCACAGAGACAATACATTTTAACAGTTGCCCAAGAAATAGAGTTTTAAAGAAAAGTTGACTGGAAAGAACTGGCTAGCAACACAATGCCGGTTTTCTTTTAGCAAATTCAAGTTCTGGTTTTATGGGTATATAATAATAGATATCAAGGTTGGCAAGTTACCTATAAGCAAAAGGTAGGGGAATCTTCTAACAACTTGGATATTGGCCATTGTATCTATTCTACAATAAATGTCTTATTTTATTTTTTGGTATTTGTGGATGTTCTATTAACAACAATCTTGGGACTAACTTACATGTCATCAGTGGATCTATTCTGCATGTCTAGAACAGTAACATAGTAATTGAAGTTGAATAAAGACATACGTTCATCCGGTCCAAACTTTTCACCATCCTTTTTAACCCTTTGTAACAGAGTATGTGGAGTCCCAAAACAGGTATGTTGTGTGGTGTACCCTCTAGGATCTGCACTACATCAGGTAGGTATACATCAGTTTCTCAATGGGAGGCACACCCAGAAATAAACTTCAAAATTCAATATTTATTGAGGAGCTGAAACCAAACACACACAAAGTTTTGGGAGTCATTGCCCCCTTCCTCAGTTGTCCTTTTAAACCCTACCTTACAGTTGATACAGAGGAATGCAAAAAATCTCAGTTAAAAAAAAAGGGGGTGGGGATTCAGCAATTGGAAACATAGTAACATAGCAATTGAGGTTTAATATAAGGGATAATACGCTACCTAAAGTGTAATATAAGGATATTATGCCACGAGGATTTTCTTTTTTTGACCTTATGTATTATATGGAATAATACGCTACCTAAAGTGTAATATAAGGATATTATGCCACGAGGAGTTCCCTGACCATATAAAAACATGAGGCCATCAGGCCGAGTGTTTTTATAGAGATCAGGGAACTGTAGGTAGCGTATTATTCCATATAATACATAAGGTCAAAAAAATAGGTAGCGTATTATTCCATATAATACATAAGGTCAAAAAAAGAAAAATCCAGCACAGGCACTCTGTCTCTACTCCTCCCTCTCCCTGCCTCTCCCCTCCCTGTATTAGTAATGTAGATAACAAGCCCGTTTTTGTACATACAAATAGTTAACTGTTGTTTCTATCTCAAACTAAAACTGACTGACTGAATTACTGTGCTACTGACTGACTGAATTACTGTGCTGATAAGGGGGAGCAAGCACATTCCTGTGATTCATAATTGACTCGGCCGCTCGTCGGCCGCTCGCTGCTCCTTATTAGCACAGTAATTCAGTCAGTCAGTCAGTGTACAGAAGCGGGCTTGTTAGCACAGTAATTCAGTCAGTCAGTCAGTGTACAGAAGCGGGCTTGTTATCTACATTACTAATACAGGGAGGGGAGAGGCAGGGATCCTACATTACTAATACAGGCAAGAGAGAGAAATGGGGAGGGGCAGTGGAATACAGGAAGTAACTCAGTGACATCACTGAGTGACTGTAATATAGATTCTTGCCACTGCAGCTCCCCATTGAAATGCCAGAGCCTTATGTATTTATAAGGGATAATACACTACCTACAGTATAATATAGGATATTACGCCACAGGCCGAGTGCTTTTATACAGGTCATGGACTCCGAGGTGAAGTAAATCCGTATATTACACTGTAGGTAGCATATTATTTCTTATAATACATATGGTCAGCCAAAAAAAAAACCCTGCCCATTACCACTGTCTCTCCCCCTTCCTGTATTAGTCATTTATATGGGAATCCCTGTTTATAAATAGTTAATTACAGTTCCTATTGAAAAGAAAAAGAAGGACCGAACATTGTCTGTCAAGAATAAACAGGGCTTCCTATATAATGAATATACAGGGAGGGGAGAAATTGGAGGGGCAGTGAGAGACAGAAGTCACTCAGTGACATCACTGAGTGATTGTAAATAGATTCTCGCCACTGCGCCTCCCTCATTGAAAATGCCTAGCCATATGTATTATAAGGCATACGTCCATCGAGTCCAAACTTTCCACTCTCCTTTTAACCCTACCAATGATGTAGCAGTATCAACGAATTTGCTGTGACCAATGGACATTTGTCCCGGCCGAGCGCTCGCTTCAATTTACTATTGCATTAGCATGGGTTTTGTACTCATTTTGCATTGCCTGAGCCATTTCCAAAGATTTTTGGAATTTGTGCAGTGCAAGCAATCTATAAGTTTAGCGATGATTTCTCCACTGTTTTTTTGCATGAAAATTAACACCTTTTCAATAGAGGCTTTAAAGCTACGAAAAAGGTTGCCACTTACCACTCGCATTCACACAATGGGTGCAAATGGTTTACTACATCACAGTAACGAGTGCAGGTAAGATGCGATAGGGAAATCTATTGCACTATTTGTCTGTTAATCATCCCTTACCACATTGAAAAAATCAGGTGACTGTACAAAGCATCTGATTGGACAATACTCCCTTAAATTAATAAAATAATTGGTAACTGCTACGGTATTGGATTATAACCCATTAATATTTTTGTAGTGAAAGATTTTACTAATTTACAGAGGTATATCCTTGTTAAGAGTTAAGTAGAGAGTTAAGTGTTAAATATAATTTTAATAGGGGCTTGAATATGAAACATGTTTACAGGGCATGTCCACCCTAAAAATATATTTCACCCAAATATTTGTTTTGTCAACAGCACAAGTACACTCTCCCCCTACCCTTCCACTGTCTCTCCCCCTCCCTCTATTAGTCATTAATATAGGAATCCCTGTTTAGTGTATAATAGTTAATTCCGTTCCTATTGAAAAGAGAAAGAAAACTGAACATGTCAACAATTTCAACAATGACAACATTGTCAACAATAAACAGGGCTTCCTATAATAATTAATACGGGGGGGAGATACAGGGGAGGGGCAGTGGAATACTCAGTGACATCACTAAGTGACTGTAATATAGAGTCACACCACTACAACTTCCCATTGAACATGCCTAGCCTTATGTATTATATATGGTCCCTAAGCCCGTCCCACTATCCCCAGTGCATAATGGACATGCAGTATATATTTCAGTATTTTACTTTCTAGAGACCATTAAAATATCATTAAAAATGACTTACTTGATCGCTTACTCGTTGGATCCGGACGAATGGGCGATTGTCATTGGTCACACCCACAGTTGAGAGCAGCACAATTTTTAACCCGACTGCCCAATACCAGAAGTATCGGGCGATTTGACCGAAAAATCTGCCCGTGATGCCCAGTCTAACACACAGCCAGTAGAAGTCATTTGCATAATTGACATCAACTGAATGCTGGTTCCATTGTAAATACAACATGTTTTTAAGTAATTCATAGAATATGTCTGGCAAATCGCACTGTTTTTTGGAGACTTTTTCATTACAATTTGCCAAAGAAAGGAAGCAACAAGAGATAATCACTGCATCTATTTACTGTACTCAATATAAGAAAGCCTGCATTCACTAGCTAATGCACTTATAACTTATAAGCTGCAATTGAGCTATGTCATTCTTTTATACGTAGGAAGAGTAGCTAAAGAAATATCTAATGTAAAACATTATCATATGTCACAGCGGGAGGTAAATGCAAAACTTACACTTGCTTAAAAAATTATTAAATATGAATATTAGATTGCTTCTTAGAATTAATTTGCAGTGTAGTGAATATTGTGTTACCCATAGAAACAATAATGTATCGAAATAAAGGTGTAGTTTCTTCAACTTGATAAAAATCAGATGTAAACAATAGAGTGGAAAAAAAAAAACATCACTATGCTATCTTTCTGAAGTTGCCAAATGATTTTCCTGCCTGATTGATCCCAGAATATGATGATAGTAGGAGAGGATGATATTGATTAAGAGGAAGAGAAAGGTGACTGCAAATCAAGGTTGGAATTTGAACTTATCATTCAGTAGCTGACTGTTCTCTGGCCCCTCCCCAGTTAGACTCTTAAAGACATTTCTAGGCATTAAGCTGGGCACACACATGCCAGAGTGTTAAAAGATGACAGACTGGATCAAGATACCACAGCTGGGCATAGGAGAAACGCTCGGTACTGGTGCTTCCCATGACCGTGGCCGGCTTCCCTATAGGGTGACTACCGTGGCCGAGGGAAATTTGCGTCTTTCCCAAACAACTGCAAGGCTGACAGAACGTTCAGCAGCCACGCGCTTGTTCGGGAAAGACGCCATACACACGACAATAAGCACTGTCGGACCGTTGGTATTGGGGCTTTATCGTTAGCATTAGCAAGGGTGAATGCGCCATTCAAAGTTTTCTTATTTTTAACAAGTTGATACTGATCTAGTTCCCTGTAGCCTCTCTTTACCACACAGTCATGGTTATTTCAATAAAAGTTCTTATCGTTTAAAATGGTGCAATTTTGCCCCAACCAATCAGATGTAAGCTTACAAATGTTAAATAAGATCTGATTGGTTGGGGCAAAATTATCTCCATTTTAAATGATAAGATCTTTATTGAATCCCCCTGAGTATATACTAAACTATAATCATCTGTCAGCTTTTTTTGACAGTTTGCAGTTACACAGTGAGTACATAGTGGCAATAGGATATCCTTATTCTGTTCAATACAACACCATACTCTCAGTGTGAAAACGCGCAGCCTCATTTACTGCCAACTGCAGTGGTAAATCGAGAGATTAAACCCACGCAAACAATTCAATCTGGTTAGTGCGAGTTTAATCCCTTACTTGCGGTGGCTCAACAGGTATCGCAAAAGACAACCTCCCAGATATCAGATTTGCGCTACTAGTAGCAGAGTTATTTAGGGCCATCTAATGCCTACCATTAAAGTGGCTCTGTGGTTAAATATACTCTAGGGAACTGAGAATCAGTTTGTGTATGGACAGTTGTTCGGGCGTCTTGGATGATCTGACCTGACGGGCTTTTAGAAGTCGAGGAGGAACGCAGTCATGATTAACATCATTTGTCTGTACATAGCTTAAAGGGCATGTCCACCCCCAAAACTACAATCCCCCCAACTATTGGCCCCATCATGTAGTGTAGTTTAATCCTTACCTCACATCCCAGCTCCATCTGGTTCTCCTGTAGTCCCCCCCAAAGTGCCAAAAACTGCCCACCAGGAGGCTACAGGGCTCTGCCTCTTACCTGGCCTCAGGTAGATTTTTGCCATGCGTACTGCAGCCCTTCTCCCCCCTCCCCCCTCCCCCTCCCTCCCCTCCTCTCCCGATTCCCTCCCCCTAGCGTAAAATAATTCATATGTAAGATTCCCCCTGGGCTCCCAGCCTCAACCGCTAAGTTTATATCTTTAGAAAGCTCCCCAAACTTACTTACCTACCTCTCCTCTTCCTCCCGCGAAGTGAGCTACCGGCAGCCGCGTCCGTGATTGGTTGCCGCTCAGCCAATCACAGACGCGCTGCCGGTCCTGCCCCTCTGCTTGCATTTTCTCGCAAGCAGAGGGCCGGGAGCGCGGCGGAGGAAAAGGGGAGGTAAGTAGAGTTTGGGGGCTTTCTAAAAAAAAAAACATAGCGGTTGGGGCTGGGAGCCCAGGGGGAATCTTATATAAAAAAATATTATTTTGGTGGACATACCCTTTAAGAGAAAATAAATTAAGAAAAGTGGAAAATCTCAGGGGTTCCAAATGCTCATGTTCCCAGTTGGTGAATGCCATGTGTGAAATTAACTATGAACAGTGTATTGATTAGTAATACTGGCTCCAGGAAGGTTGTGTACATGCCAATTAACACAAGCAGGCTCATTTACAGGCTCTCGTTTTATGCAGGGGTGGTTTCCCACATAGGCCATGGCCAAGCGTGCCAGGATCTACAGGGCCAGCATGTTTGAAGCCTGCAATTTTTTAATGCACTGGGCCGATAACGGCTCTCAGTGCACAGTTAATGGGGTCTATCTGCTGGCGTTAATGTTGTACTGAGCCATTATTGGCTTGACCATAACTGGAAACTATAATTCTTCCCAATCACCACTGTATCATTTTTGTTGATCTGCCCCCTATTTCTTTGATATCCAATCTAAAACTTCTTATATTTCAGCTGTCAATCAAGTTCCTTGCTCTCAAAAACTATCCTTCTGTGAGTAGTTTTACTGTAGCTGAAATGGTGACAGAGTTTTGACAGTTGGAATGCTGTATGCTGTGTGCAGGCTTGACAGTTGGTTTGTGGTAAAAAAGTCAGGTTGGATAGAAGTGGGAGTGGTTAAAAGAGGGAGGGGGATACTGCTCCTAAACAAAAACTGTGCTGGATTGAAGGCATGCAGCAACCACACAAATCAGAGTAAGTGCTACTACATGTATTCAATTATAGATTAAGAGGAGCAAAGTCATTTTTTTCAGTAGTCCCCTTAAAATCACGTTAACCCTGTACATAGGTAAACTGACTTTAATGGAAAAAGACAATACCAGCTCTCCGTACATATCCTAAATGTATCTATAAATGTATCTCCTAAATTTTATTGTTCTAGGGATGCAGTGCTCAATAGAATCTATCTGTGTTCCATTAATACGCAGGTATATTGATCCTGATTCCCTCTCAAAGTGGCCATGTATGTGGGAGGATTGTTACTGGTAAAAACCAGAAGAGTAATGCTGAATGGTGCTGGACAAAAAATTTGCATTGTGTGCAATATAATGCACCGTATGACAAGCCTAGCCTTCAGATATGAGGTCCCAATAATATTTAAAATGCACTACTGGCTCCTGCGCTAAATACCAATATAAAAGAAAAGGTTAAAGGTTAAGGTGACTTTAAGATGGGGCTTGCAATGGCTGCACAGGTATCTCAAAAGACACAATAACAGTAGCTTTTTAACAGATTTTACAGCGAATCATAATGCTGAAAGAAATGTTATCGGCCTATTATATTGGATATGTGATTCCCTCCTCCCACCATCAAACTATACTGAGAAGAGCAAATGACAGCCCCAGTAATTGGCCAGAAAAGCCCAATGACACATCACCTACCCTAGGGTTACCAGACATGGGGTTTGAGGATATTCTTAAAGGGCATGTCCACCCCTTTTAAACATTTTTGTATATAGTAGGTCTTCCTTCCTCCAGCCCCAACTGCTATAATAGAATATACAGAAACTCCCCCGAACTCTACTACCTTACCTCTTTCCTTATATCTCCCAATATAGGAAGGAAGCTGGTTAAAAGTTATCACCGCACGCGTTTCATCCACACCCAGACTTCACAGTGTCAGTATATTTATTCTAACTAAGTTATTAGCTCAAGTTCTCCTTTCAGCCAAATTTTATTTTCTTATAAAATCTTACATGCAAACATTTTTGTCAGGCTAATATGACTTACTTGTTGCATTTTCAGCTAAAGAAGCATATTACTTGATACAGTATTCTGTACGTACATGTCATTGGATAATTTGGTCATATAGGTTTAGTTATACAGCTCTCATCCTGCCCTTGATGAAAACTCACCAAGCCTCTTTGTATTCAAGCACCTCTGACACTGCTTATTGTTATCCAAAGCTCAAACACGATCCTTAACCACGCGACCTATTGATTAGAGAAAGAAACTAATAAATTCATTTGCCTGCTTATTGAATACTCAATCGAAACAGTGTAAAACAGGGATAATCTCTTGAATCAATATTAGGAGATCCTTCAGTCAACGAGAGAAGTATATGCAGGGCTATCCATAGCAAAATTCTACTGTGAATGCATTTGGACCCTGAAGCCAAATAACACAATAAAACATATGATTGAGGTTGAATAAAAACATGTGTCCATCAAAGGCCATTCTAAATGTCACCATCACGGAAATATAGATCCAATGCTAGAGTTGGCATAAATCAGGTCTGACCTTGAGATAATGGGACCCTGTGCAAGATTTGTTCCTGGCACCCCCCTCAGCCCCCATGTAAACCAAACAGATTAATATAGTATGGAGGAGATTCATATGGCCCAAATCCTTCTAAAACCCACGTTAACCCGAAGAATTTTGGGTTAACGTGGGTTTTAGATGGATTTTAGAGCACAGCGCCATTTCCAAATGTTTTTGGAAATAGCACTGTGCTAACGATCCAAAACCCCTATCGTTAAGTTTTGCGCTACTTCATAGCGCAAAACTTAATGGGACGGGTTGTGGAGCATTATGTCACGCTTCTCTAGCCCGATCCCGCATGCAATACCTGATGTAATCTCTTTTACGTCAGGTATTGTATCGCAGGACCCGCTAAGGCAAGTGCGCAATCTTACTTATGAATCTCCCCATAGTGCTTATGTGCCAAGAGGAGCAAAAGTTTGCCTATGTTATCAATCTGCAGCAACCAATCAAATGATATCTAATTGCAGTAGACCAATAAGGCTGGGTACACACCAGCAGATATTTCTGGCCAACGGACCAATAGTTCTGTGGATCGGCCGGTCGGCCAAAATATCTGCAGGCGGCCGCCACGACCGAGCTTGGTCGCCTGTTTGTCCAAATCGGGTCCGTTGGTAAATCATGGCCGATCGTGCGGTTCCCTATGTGACCACACAATAGGTCACGCACACTGTCATTTGTCACGGCCGAGAGCTCACTCGCAGCAAAACCTCAGTCAGGACAAATAATAGCCTCATGTGCACCCAGACTAAAAAGCTAACATCTGATTGGTATCTGCAGATTAATATCACATAATAGTACAAAAGCCCCCTCGATTCAAAACAAAATAGCATCACTATAGTGACTTCAAGCGCACCACATCAGCCATCAATGGGGTGGGGGTGTCTTAATGAGGAGGAGGTTGAAAAAATGATTTATAGGTAAATCACCCCCCAAAACTACAATAGTTAGAAAGCTGACAGATGTAGCAGCCTAATGCTCTCCCCCTTCCCTCTACCTCTCAAAGGTTTCCACCTCCTCTTCAAGCCTTCAAGCTTTTTACAAGCTTTTACATGCTCACAGACATTCGCTGTAATGTCAACTGTTATACCCATGACTACAGCTGCTAACATTGATTAACCAGGATGCTTAAAGAGAAGTAACAGGATATTAGGCAGAATTTTAGATTAAACTTAAATCTCTTAGCTTTCTAACTATTGCAGTTTTGGTTTGGATTATTTTAGAGCCTCCAACCCTCCGGGTAAATCTCCCGCACCAAATTCAATTTCTGTTTTGCGCCTGCGGGTAAACTAGCACTAAAATGTAATTGCATTCGGTGTGTGGGCTGCACGGATGTCTTTGTTGTTACTGGTGCACCCAGCGCATGAAGGGGCTAAAGTTGCGGCTCTGAGTAAACTAAAGCGTGAAAGTTTCAAACTTCCCTTAATTTAACCTAACTGGTTTTATATTTAAAAAAGAGGCATCATAGGGAATTAAAATAGTCAAAGATTATTCCCTTTTATGATAATTTTTGGAATTTGCCTTTTAAGGGAATATAGACAGGGTGAAAATGTTTTGTTATTAATTTATACTGGTTTTTAAAGAGAAGGGGACATTTCTGACACTGAATGAATAAGAAGAACAAATACCCTACTGATCATGGCTATTAGGTATAATGGACGTATTCTTCAGTGAACACGTGGTCTTTTGAAGTCATCTAAAACCCTCTCTTGTACACTGCTACAATCAATGCCTACAAGACATCAAGACATTCTTTAAGACTGTATAACCCAGGTATTATTGCTTTGTACATATACACTGCAAAATGGTGTGTGGGAGGACCATGTAAATATATATATATATATATATATATATATATATATATATATATATATATATTCTATCTTTATATCAGCCTGTACATGGTATGCACCCAGGCACAAGGAAACAGTGACGGTTAGCATGGGCGCGACCCCTGCACCGATTATATATATATTAAAGTTGCTATAGTTTAAAGGGCATGCCCACCCCTTTTTATCTTTTTCTGTAGTGTAGGGCTCCCTCCCCTAGCCCCAACACCATGAAAACTCAGGGGCTCCCCATAACATGAACCAACTCAGACACGTCACGCATACTCCCAACATTTTAAAATGCAAAAGAGGGACACATGGGGAGAAGAGAAGCGGTGAATGCAGATTTTTTTTTTTTCACTTTCACTTTGTGAGACACGCCCACCTTGTTCAGGTTACACAATTTTAAGAACCATTATTCCCATTTTACATTGTTGCCTGCAATATTATATATCACTAGACATTATCACCCTTACATTAAAGGGCACTAGACTGGTCTACCTCCCTGATGCAACACAGACTGGTAAATATAGTATAAAATGTACCTGTGTCCAGTAAACGCTTAAGATGCCTCATTCCCAGAGGGCACAGACTTGTAAATATACATACCTTTAAGCCAAGCCCACACAGACTGGATCCCATATTATACTCTGCATCCGTGTTGCTTAAAACGTATTTCATTCGTATTGACTTTTGATATATTCAGCCCATTTTCCATGCTCAAATCCTTACACCTACCCTTTGTGCACTGTCTGGAAAAAGGCTGCCACTATTGCCACACAGCATGGCAGCTCCCCACTCGTGTCAGATTGCAGCTCCACACCATCTCTATCCTGTCTATATCCTGATAATGAGCTGGGGGGAGCTGTCTGCTGCACATGTGACACAGAGATAGAAATATGGATATAGGCAGGATAGGGATGGTAAAAGTTGCCATACTGCTTGTGACACAGAGAAGAGATATGTAAAGGCAGATAGAGATGGGTGGAGCTGCCAACTGCTAGTGACACATAGATGGAGATAGATAATAGGCAGGATAGAGATGGTGTGGAGCTGCCATAATGCCATGTGGACACAGAGATGGAGATATGTATATAGGCAGGATAGAGATGACGTGAGCTGCCATACTGCTATGTGACACAATCTCTATCCTGCTTATATCCAATCTCATTCTCAGTGTGGAGCAGCCATACTCTATGTGACACAGAGATGGAGATATGTATATAGGCAGGATAGAGATGGTGTGGAGCTGCCATGCCACCCCCATGGGGTAGGTAATATTGCCCAGTAGCCCTATTAGGCTATTACCTACCCATGTGCAGGCATGCCTCGGTTAGCAGAATGCAAACAAGGCACGCTGGGAGTTGTAGTTTCTTAACATTGGAAGTTACAAGGTTTTCCATCACATGCTATATAGGCACTGGCACAAGCAACCCCATAGAGGGGTTTATCAGTACTGTCAGTCCCTGTACACAGCGTGAGACAGTGGGTAACAATGTCCCCTCCATGGACTCTCACAAGTAGAAATGGGATAAGTATAACTTACAGTTACTCCCTCTGCTCTCTATGGAGATCACAGCACAGAAGAGCTACAAGTTCAGCAAGGGGTGGGAGGGGGCGGAGCCACATAGACAGTAAAGCCAATTACTGACTGAGCCATGGGCCATGCAGCAGACACCCCGTTTGTCTTCTCTATCTAGGAATGGAGTATTTTTTTCTCCTCTCACTCTCTGGGCCCCTTGCAAGTCCAGGCCCCATACTGAAGTACCCCTTTTCCCCCCTGATGGCGGTCCTGCTCACGGACCGGTTGATGTTTTGTCCGGACCCTCATTCAGTAGTGCCACCACTTCACCCAGATTCTGTGCCTTTACACATAGATGCCTGCTTTCCTCCTTAATCCACAAGGAAACCCGCTCCTCATCATGGCCTTTTACAGGATCACATTCCTCACAGGACGCTGAACTCCACTGACCGATGTACGTTACACCACATCACATGGTTTCAACAGGGTCTCACTTCATTGGCTGCCTGGTGGCCAATTTTTTTCTTGTGCAATATGGAATGGCATACCTGCCCTCCACTCATTAGGAACCCCTCACATTCAATAGCTGTCTTAAGTATATTGGTTGGTGGACACTGTGATATATAAGACAGGGACTTTTTTCCCCAGGAGTGACGCATGGACTCATTTTTTGATACTATAGAGCTGCTATCGGGGACGCCCGAGGTTTTATAATATATCATATTTTATTATTGGTGTTTTCTGAATAAAGTATTACTGTTGGATTTTGCACATAGCATCTGTATGGTTTTCTTTCAGATTGTAAGGGATGCAAGACTGTGTGTATATAAATAAGAGGTTACAATGGATATGAGTGCTACCAGAAGGCTCTTTAGGCTTGTTCCTATATTTTTGATTATACTATTTTGTGTGTGTGCTAGCTTAAAGGAAAAGATGAGGGGGAGGAGCTGGAAGAAGGGAACTTTATTACATAGATAAGTGTCTGTCCCTATTTCTTTATATTTATGTTTGTCTGTCTCTACCCCCCTATGTAAAAACATCTGGTAATGGTATCTGTAACACATAAACAACACACACATACAAATGTTGTACATTTATAAATATCTTTGGAAATGGTGTCATATGGGCCATATGAATTACTATAAAGATACCAGTTCAGTGATACAAACAGTATCACTAGCTCATGGTTTCAATCAGCAGTAAGTAACAACATGCTTCCATTATAAATATAGCACATACAAATGATATTGGTGGTAATTGAGGCCCTTTCTGTTGTGTAAATGTAATAAAACTCAGTCCAGTTCAGTAATACCAATACTATCTCAAATATAAATCCCAGTTAATATTCATAAAGAGTGTACACACACCCACATAATAGCCCATACCCTCTTCACATGAGCCCAAATGTTTGTAACTTTGGTAATGGTGTGTTATAAGTCCATATACATTACAAGGATGCCCAAGTACAATAATATGCTAATGTTGTACAACTATAAGTAAATACCAATTCAGTAATACAACACAAGTTTAAATAATTAGCTGTACAGGCTTGCACAATAAATGTAGCCAAAGTTACACTCACTATGATATTTTAAATACTGTCCCTTTACACAATTTCTCTCTGCTCATATGTAAATATCTTTAGTAATAGTGTTTTCTTATGTCCCATATATTAAAGCATGTGCACAAGTACAAATGTTCTCTGTTGTGGAACCATAACAGAAAACCAATTTAGAAATACAAACTTAAGTTTAATAACTAGCCCCAGGACCTTAATGGTGCCCATACATTAGTGAACATTTCTCGGGATATTAGGCAAAACATGCCAAGTCCAGATATACCAAACGGACTCCTATCAAAACAACTGAGTGCTGTAATAAAATCAACAAGTGCTTCAAAAAAGTATTAAGGTTTGTACACACGCTCAATTTGGGAGCGATCAACGACCTCGGCGGCCGAGCATAACGTGTAGCATAGGTCGTTGCTTGCTCGCAAATGGAGTGTGTGTACAAACCTTTAGTTAACGGGATGTCAAACAAATAGAACCTGGATTCTTGCTTTAGCCTTTTTTTTTTTTTCATAAATTAGTGATTTGTCTATTTTTAAAAATCATTTTAAAATGATTTACTGGTGATGACCCCATGATTGAGACTATGAAAAGCCTGTTGCTTGTTTTTCTATTTTGATGATTTTAGGTTAAAGTAAAGGCAATTCTGTAAACCAACCTGCCCAAGAGAAAATACCTATTATAAATTCCAATTGCCTTGTGCATAGTTCGGTTTTCAAATAGCAACTCAGGCCTTGTTAATTTTATCCCCCTTGTTAACACTTGTAATTTTACAGAAAGTGTGTCCTTTAATACAGATAAATAGTTAGCGGCCCAGGGTATAACCTATATTATTATGTAGCAGAATTTTATGTAAAAAAAACGTGTTTCAAAATTGTCAGATTGAAAGACCAGTAAATTGCCTAATGGTTTCATCTCTTACAGGATTAAGCAAGACCTTCTCCTTTAAGCAGTGCCCCCTTCCCCCTTGCTATTGCAGCACTAATTCAGTAATGGAGCATTAATAGAGTAATGGGTTAGTGAAGCTAGCCTGAAGGAACTGTAGAGCTCAGCAGAAATTGAGTAAATAAACCATATATTAGATTTCTAAACAATACTTTTAGCCTATCCCCAGGGAATAGAGAGCCGGCAAGATTTCCTTAAGTTGGTATTATGAAATGTATGCATGAAAAAAATCCTCTTTTTGCTCCCATTTCAGTAGTAATGCATGCTCGGGTCATTATTACACAAATCTGATGAATGCAGAGAATAGGTTTTTTAATGTCCATTTCAATTCATCGATTTGCATGATTTACCAGTATTGTGCACATTTCTAAATACATCTTTGTCTTTTAATCAAACAATTTTACATAAGACCAGGCAGGCTCAATGTCTGCATCGTTAACTTGCTTTTTGGTATCATGATAAGTAATGCTGCCCAATGCTGCCTGAGAACAACTAATTTGGGTGGGTGAAGTACGCAGTCAGCTAAAAGGACAGTTTTCACCTAGAAGTATTGCCTGAAACTACAATCATAGTGCCCAGTACATATTTATTGTAAAATCAGCACATACATTTTCCGACCTCACCTATCATGGTCTGATGATTCTTCCTTTCATATTGATTACATTTGGATGAATGAATACAAAAAGGATAGACTGACGATCAATCACAGGATAACTATACTCTAAAACGTACCTGGGGCAGGGAAGGAGGATTGATTTTTCCTACCTCACAATATTGTTTAAGGAGCTACAGCATGTACAGTTTTCATTTGCCAGGTTAGTCCTTACTATTCCTATATAATAAATATATTGCTGAAGCCAGGAGGAAGACTGGCAGAATCTGTTTTCTTTGGGCTGGTCCTTCTCACAGAAACAATATCGGGAGGTAGGAATTACCAGACCTATATCCCTGTGCCAAGTACTTGTCATTTTAACTGTTTTATAAAAAAACATGATAGTTCTCCTTTAAAACAGGCCCCAATTATGCAAAAAAATATATATATTTCTATATTATCATGACCAAGAGATCATAGCGATGCCTCTAGTTTAAAGCTGTTTTCCGCATCATATGCCACTGATAAAAAGCCAATCCAACTGCGTGTACCCAGCTATATTATCTATAATTGTCAGGTCTTCAACATTCTTCTACAGGTGTTTGACTGCTTCCTTATCTAGGCTTGTACAGGATTTGCAGTTGTGACTTCTTTTTGAGTTTCTATATTACATTCTCTCCGGTCAGTGTTAAAGAGTCACTAGAGCTGGTCCCCTCACCCTCTTCATTGAATGGTGGCGATAACAATCTGGTTAAAATTTTCCATCTTTAATGATCATCAGAGATGCCAACGCGGTAGTTGTTGGCATAGTAAACAGTTGTTTTTCCACCACCAAA
This sequence comes from Hymenochirus boettgeri, assembly GCA_019447015.1. Taxonomy (NCBI): domain Eukaryota; kingdom Metazoa; phylum Chordata; class Amphibia; order Anura; family Pipidae; genus Hymenochirus; species Hymenochirus boettgeri. The sequence continues at coordinate 105,958,143 of CM033474.1, read as the reverse complement.
CCTTGTCGATACAAATCCTATGGATCCGGCAGGAAAAAAAACATTTAAAATCTAGAATACAAACAATATCTCAGTAACATATAATATATAATATAAACTCTTCTGCAATTGGAATATTAACAAAGTTGTACTCTGTTTTCTCTGCACTTTTATAGCTTGTGATATGAAAGAATCCCATTTAAGTATTTGGTTTCTTGTCTAATATGTCAGTTTCTAGCATGGTATTGAAGACTTTGTTGATAGGCAAATGCCAAATGACAAGCTCCTGATAAAGGGATTATGTGTCCTATCTTTGCAGTTTCTGCTCCTGTGGGCTGTTCATTGGTGCCTTGCTCTGAGATAAAGTAATGACTAGTTACTAGCTACTTTCCAAAATGAGCTGGTCTTAAAATCTACAGGGAAGGAAAAAAACAACAATCCAACGCCGAGCTTAATCTTCAGTCTGGCTCCACAAACACTGAGACACAGAACAACTACTAGACTATTACCCAAGATTCACCAAGCTTTCACAATGCAATCATTTTAGGAGAAATGATAGATAATTGAAAGATAGTGACTGGTTAATTTTAATAAAATGAAGTCATGCTCCCAGAGGATGACCCCCAATTAAAACATGTTATCAGGAAGTTAGGAGTTTACACACCCACGGCATATATATTTTATTTATTTAAAATCAAAAATTCCTTTAGAGAAATAAAGAGATCCTATAAAAAATTTGAAAATCCCTACAGAAAAAAAAGAAAAATTCATATAAAAATTAGAAAAATTGCAATTCAATTGAGTTTGAAAGGATTTTTGGAATTTCCGAATAAGTTACGCGGAAGCGCTGTCGCACAAAATTCCACATTGTTTGTTCATGTCTAGTAAGAAATGACGTGAATTGTGAATATTTGGTTTGTTACAGAAAAACATTTTGACCATGATATTATGAATATATTTAAAACTGCTTACAGGGCAACCAACATTCATCTAACATTTTTCATATTACATATGTACCAGTGTTCATTAATTAAATAAAAATGTACCAAGATGGATTTTAAAGAGGAAAACTGCAAGTCCTTAGCACCGGGCTTACATTTGTTTCCTTCCCTGCATCACTGCCCCACCTTGACACCTATCTAAATATACAGCAGGCTGACTTGTTAAATTGATAGATTTAAATTTAAGTTTCTAGCATTCTCTCTTTTTAGACTTGGTAAAAAAAGAATCAAATGTTGCAATTATTCAATTGGTTCACTATTACTGTGTTATTAGGCTAAGGGTTCTTTAATCTGTCTGTGCCCTTAACATGTACCCTTAGGGCGTCAGTTTCCCATATATCAGAAATGAAATTTGGAAAGAGAGCGAGACATGAGATCATGGCTTTTTGTAGAGTGACAGGAAAACTGTCTCTTTCATTCTCAGATCCTTTTTTCCCATGGATCTTTCCCGATGATAGCTCTGTCCAACGCACCACAAGACATCAAGCAGACAGGCCTCACCAGTCCTTCTGCTAAAACCTCTAGTGCTGATAAGAGCCTCAGTAGTGGAGCCATCAAAAAAGCAATTTCTAGTATTTATTCCTGTCTTTACAAGCTTGCATTTAATCATGTCAGGTTATGGCTATGAATCAGCAGCTCAACACAGTTTAGTGCATATGTTCACAGCTTTAGGGCATTGCAAGGGGAAATCAGCATGAAGGCACTGCTTTACAATGTATTTTGGAACAGATCATAATGTTATCTTGTGGCCCTTTGATTTCTATGAAATATAAGTGATGTTATAAGTGATGAAAAAAATTTAATTATTATAAAATCATTATGTGATAAAATATTTGTTTAGTTTTTGTTACAACATTCATACAGCAAGAAGGGGTCCAGCACAAACTCATAGGCTTTAAAGAGGAAACAGAACATGCTACAAAGGAGCGATTTAGTGAAAGTGATCTTGTCTTGAAAATACCAGTTTAAATAAAATGTTGGAAGAGGTGTTAACTTAGATAAGCTAAACATGTAAGGCAAAAAACAATGGTCCAAACTACTTTTCACAAGCACATTACTAAGGCTGGGTACCACACAGATGGATTTTTCGTGTAGCATATTATTTCTTATAATACATATGGTCAGCCAAAAAAAAAAACCCTGCCCATTACCACTGTCTCTCCCCCTTCCTGTATTAGTCATTTATATGGGAATCCCTGTTTATAAATAGTTAATTACAGTTCCTATTGAAAAGAAAAAGAAGGACCGAACATTGTCTGTCAGAATAAACAGGGCTTCCTATATAAATGAATAATACAGGGAGGGGGAGAAAGTTGGAGGGGCAGTGAGAGACAGGAAGTCACTCAGTGACATCACTGAGTGATTGTAATATAGATTCTCGCCACTGCGCCTCCCTCATTGAAAATGCCTAGCCATATGTATTATAAAGGCATACGTCCATCGAGTCCAAACTTTCCACTCTCCTTTTTAACCCTACCAATGGATGTAGCAGTATCAACGAATTTGCTGTGACCAATGGACATTTGTCCCGGCCGAGCGCTCGCTTCAATTTACTATTGCATTAGCATGGGTTTTGTACTCATTTTGCATTGCCTGAGCCATTTCCAAAGATTTTTGGAATTTGTGCAGTGCAAGCAATGCTATAAGTTTAGCGATGATTTCTCCACTGTTTTTTTGCATGAAAATTAACACCTTTTCAATAGAGGCTTTAAAGCTACGAAAAAGGTTGCCACTTACCACTCGCATTCACACAATGGTCGCAAAGTGGTTACTACATCACAGTAACGAGTGCAGGTAAGATGCGATAGGGAAATCTATTGCATCTATTGTGTCTGTTAATCATCCCTTACCACATTGAAAAAAATCAGGTGACTGTACAAAGCATCTGATTGGACAATACTCCCTTAAATTAATAAAATAATTGGTAACTGCTACGGTATTTGGATTATAACCCATTAATATTTTTGTAGTGAAAGATTTTACTAATTTACAGAGGTATATCCTTGTTAAGAGTTAAGTAGAGAGTTAAGTGTTAAATATAATTTTAATAGGGGCTTGAATATGAAACATGTTTACAGGGCATGTCCACCCTAAAAATATATTTCACCCAAATATTTGTTTTGTCAACAGCACAAGTACACTCTCCCCCTACCCTTCCACTGTCTCTCCCCCTCCCTCTATTAGTCATTAATATAGGAATCCCTGTTTAGTGTATAAATAGTTAATTACCGTTCCTATTGAAAAGAGAAAGAAGAACTGAACATGTCAACAATTTCAACAATGACAACATTGTCAACAATAAACAGGGCTTCCTATATAAATGACTAATACGGGGGGGGAGATACAGGGGGAGGGGCAGTGGAATACTCAGTGACATCACTAAGTGACTGTAATATAGAGTCACACCACTACAACTTCCCATTGAACATGCCTAGCCTTATGTATTATATATGGTCCCTAAGCCCGTCCCACTATCCCCAGTGACATAATGGACATGCAGTATATATTTCAGTATTTTACTTTCTAGAGACCATTTAAAATATCATTAAAAAATGACTTACTTGATCGCTTACTCGTTGGATCCGGACGAATGGGCGATTGTCATTGGTCACACCCACAGTTGAGAGCAGCACAGATATTTTAACCCGACTGCCCAATACACAGAAGTATCGGGCGATTTGACCGAAAAATCTGCCCGTGATGCCCAGTCTAACACACAGCCAGTAGAAGTCATTTGCATAATTGACATCAACTGATAGGCTGGTTCCATTGTAAATACAACATGTTTTTAAGTAATTCATAGAATATGTCTGGCAAATCGCACTGTTTTTTGGAGACTTTTTCATTACAATTTGCCAAAGAAAGGAAAGCAACAAGAGATAGATCACTGCATCTATTTACTGTACTCAATATAAGAAAGCCTGCATTCACTAGCTAATGCACTTATAACTTATAAGCTGCAATTGAGCTATGTCATTCTTTTATACGTAGGAAGAGTAGCTAAAGAAATATCTAATGTAAAACATTATCATATGTCACAGCGGGAGGTAAATGCAAAACTTACACTTGCTTAAAAAATTATTAAATATGAATATTAGATTGCTTCTTAAGAATTAATATTTGCAGTGTAGTGAATATTGTGTTACCCATAGAAACAATAATGTATCGAAATTAAAGGTGTAGTTTCTTCAACTTGATAAAAATCAGATGTAAACAATAGAAGTGGAAAAAAAAAACATCACTTATGCTATCTTTCTGAAGTTGCCAAATGATTTTCCTGCCTGATTGATCCCAGAATATGATGATAGTAGGAGAGGATGATATTGATTAAGAGGAAGAGAAAGGTGACTGCAAATCAAGGTTGGAATTTGAACTTATCATTCAGTAGCTGACTGTTCTCTGGCCCCTCCCCAGTTAGACTCTTAAAGACATTTCTAGGCATTAAGCTGGGCACACACATGCCAGATGTTTAAAAGATGACAGACTGGATCAAGATACACACAGCTGGGCATAGGAAGAACGCTCGGTACTGTGTGCTTCCCATGACCGTGGCCGGCTTCCCTATAGGGTGACTACCGTGGCCGAGGGAAATTTGCGTCTTTCCCAAACAACTGCAAGGCTGACAGGAACGTTCAGCAGCCACGCGCTTGTTCGGGAAAGACGCCATACACACTGACAATAAAGCACTGTCGGATCCGTTGGTATTGGGGCTTTATCGTTAGCATTAGCAAGGGTGAATGGCGCCATTCAAAGTTTTCTTATTTTTAAACAAGTTGATACTGATCTAGTTCCCTGTAGCCTCTCTTTACCACACAGTCATGGTTATTCAATAAAAGTTCTTATCGTTTAAAATGGTGCTAATTTTGCCCCAACCAATCAGATGTAAGCTTACAAATGTTAAATAAGATCTGATTGGTTGGGGCAAAATTATCTCCATTTTAAATGATAAGATCTTTTATTGAATCCCCCTGAGTATATACTAAACTATAATCATCTGTCAGCTTTTTTTGACAGTTTGCAGTTACACAGTGAGTACATAGTGGCAATAGGATATCCTTAATTCTGTTCAATACAACACCATACTCTCAGTGTGAAAACGCGCAGCCTCATTTACTGCCAACTGCAGTGGTAAATCGAGAGATTAAACCCACGCAAACAATTCAATGCTGGTTAGTGCGAGTTTAATCCCTTACTTGCGGTGGCTCAACAGGTATCGCAAAAGACAACCTCCCAGATATCAGATTTGCGCTACTAGTAGCAGAGTTATTTAGGGCCATCTAATGCCTACCATTAAAGTGGCTCTGTGGTTAAATATACTCTAGGGAACTGAGAATCAGTTTGTGTATGGACAGTTGTTCGGGCGTCTTGGATGATCTGACCTGACGGGCTTTTAGAAGTCGAGGAGGAACGCAGGTCATGATTAACATCATTTGTCTGTACATAGCTTAAAGGGCATGTCCACCCCCAAAACTACAATCCCCCCAACTATTGGCCCCATCATGTAGTGTAGTTTAATCCTTACCTCACATCCCAGCTCCATCTGGTTCTCCTGTAGTCCCCTCCCAAAGTGCCAAAAACTGCCCACCAGGAGGCTAGCAGGGCTCTGCCTCTTACCTGGCCTCAGGTAGATTTTTGCCATGCGTACTGCAGCCCTTCTCCCCCCTCCCTCCCCCTCCCTCTCCCTCCCTCTCCCGATTCCCTCCCCCTAGCGTAAAATAATTCATATGTAAGATTCCCCCTGGGCTCCCAGCCTCAACCGCTAAGTTTATATCTTTAGAAAGCTCCCCAAACTTTACTTACCTCTCCTCTTTCCTCCGGCGAAGTGAGCTACCGGCAGCCGCGTCCGTGATTGGTTGCCGCTCAGCCAATCACAGACGCGGCTGCCGGTCCTGCCCCTCTGCTTGCATTTTCTCGCAAGCAGAGGGCCGGGAGCGCGGCGGAGGAAAGAGGGGAGGTAAGTAGAGTTTGGGGGGCTTTCTAAAAAAAAAAACATAGCGGTTGGGGCTGGGAGCCCAGGGGGAATCTTATATAAAAAAATATTATTTTGGGTGGACATACCCTTTAAGAGAAAATAAATTAAGAAAAGTGGAAAATCTCAGGGGTTCCAAATGCTCATGTTCCCAAGTTGGTGAATGCCATGTGTGACAATTTAACTATGAACAGTGTATTGATTAGTAATACTGGCTCCAGGAAGGTTGTGTACATGCCAATTAACACAAGCAGGCTCATTTACAGGCTCTCTGTTTATGCAGGGGTGGGTTTCCCACATAGGCCATGGCCAAGCGTGCCAGGATCTACAGGGCCAGCATGTTTGAAGCCTGCAATTTTTTAATGCACTGGGCCGATAACGGCTCTCAGTGCACAGTTAATGGGGTCTATCTGCTGGCGTTAATGTTGTACTGAGCCATTATTGGCTTGACCATAACTGGAAACTATAATTCTTCCCAATCACCACTGTATCATTTTTTGTTGATCTGCCCCCTATTTCTTTAGATATCCAATCTAAAACTTCTTATATTTCAGCTGTCAATCAAGTTCCTTGCTCTCAAAAACTATCCTTCTGTGAGTAGTTTTACTGTAGCTGGAATGGTGACAGAGTTTTGACAGTTGGAATGCTGTATGCTGTGTGCAGGCTTGACAGTTGGTTTGTGGTAAAAAAGTCAGGTTGGATAGAAGTGGGAGTGGTTAAAAGAGGGAGGGGGGATACTGCTCCTAAACAAAAACTGTGCTGGATTGAAGGCATGCAGCAACACACACAAATCAGAGTAAGTGCTACTTACATGTATTCAATTATAGATTAAGATGAGGCAAAGTCATTTTTTCAGTATAGTGTCCCCTTAAAATCACGTTAACCCTTGGTACATAGGTAAACGTGACTTTAAAATGGAAAAAGACAATACCAGCTCTCCGTACATAGTCCTAAATGTATCTATTAAATGTATCTCCTAAATTTTATTGTTCTAGGGATGCAGTGCTCAATAGAATCTATCTGTGTTCCATTGAATACGCAGGTATAGTGATCCTGATTCCCTCTCAAAGTGGCCATGTATGTGGGAGGATTGTTACTGGTAAAAACCAGAAGAGTAATGCTGAATGGTGCTGGACAAAAAATTTGCATTGTGTGCAATATAATGCACCGTATGACAAGCCTAGCCTTCAGATATGAGGTCCCAATAATATTTAAAATGCACTACTGGCTCCTGCGCTAAATACCAATAATAAAAGAAAAAGGTTAAAGGTTAAAGGTGACTTTAAGATGGGGCTTGCAATGGCTGCACAGGTATCTCAAAAGACACAATAACAGTAGCTTTTTAACAGATTTTACAGCGAATCATAATGCTGAAAGAAATGTTATCGGCCTATTATATTGGATATGTGATTCCCTCCTCCCACCATCAAACTATACTGAGAAAGAAGCAAATGACAGCCCCAGTAATTGGCCAGAAAAGCCCAATGACACATCACCTACCCTAGGGTTACCAGACATGGGGTTTGAGGATATTCTTAAAGGGCATGTCCACCCCTTTTAAACATTTTTGGTATATAGTAGGTCTTCCTTCCTCCAGCCCCAACTGCTATAATAGAATATACAGAAACTCCCCCGAACTCTACTTACCTTACCTCTTTCCTTATATCTCCCAAATATAGGAGAGGAAGCTGGTTAAAAGTTAAATCACCGCACGCGTTTCATCCACACCCCAGACTTCTACAGTGTCAGTATATTTATTACTAATGTTATTAGTCTCAAGTTCTCCTTTCAGCCAAATTTTATTTTCTTATAAAATCTTACATGCAAACATTTTTGTCAGGCTAATATGACTTACTTGTTGCATTTTCAGCTAAAGAAGCAGATTTACTTGATACAGTATTCTGTACGTACATGTCATTGGATAATTTGGTCAATATAGAGGTTTTATACAGCTCTCATCCTGCCCTTGATGAAAACTCACCAAGCCTCTTTGTATTCAAGCACCTCTGTAACACTGCTTATTGTTATCCAAAGCTCAAACACGATCCTTAACACTGCGACCTATTGATTAGAGAAAGAAACTAATAAATTCATTTGCCTGCTTATTGAATACTCAATCGAAACAGTGTAAAACAGGGATAATCTCTTGAAATCAATATTAGGAGATCCTTCAGTCAACGAGAGAAAGTATATGCAGGGCTATCCATAGCAAAATTCTACTGTGAATGCATTTGGACCCTGAAGCCAAATAACAGCAATAAAACATAGTAATTGAGGTTGAATAAAAACATGTGTCCATCAAAGGCCATTCTAAATGTCACCATCACGGAAATATAGATCCAATGCTAGAGTTGGCATAATCAGGTCTGACCTTGAGATAAATGGGACCCTGTGCAAGATTTGTTCCTGGCACCCCCTCAGCACCCATGTAAACCAAACAGATTAATATAGTATGGAGGAGATTCAATATGGCCCAAATCCTTCTAAAACCCACGTTAACCCGAAGAAATTTTGGGTTAACGTGGGTTTTAGATGGATTTTAGAGCACAGCGCCATTTCCAAATGTTTTTGGAAATAGCACTGTGCTAACGATCCAAAACCCCTATCGTTAAGTTTTGCGCTACTTCATAGCGCAAAACTTAATGGGACGGGTTGTGGAGCATTAATGTCACGCTTCTTAGCCCGATCCCGCGATGCAATACCTGATGTAATCTCGTTTACGTCAGGTATTGTATCGCAGGACCCGGCTAAGGCAAGTAGCGCAATCTTACTTATTGAATCTCCCCATATGTGCTTATGTGCCAAGAGGAGCAAAAGTTTGCCTATGTTATCAATCTGCAGCAACCAATCAAATGATATCTAATTGCAGTAGACCAATAAGGCTGGGTACACACCAGCAGATATTTCTGGCCAACGGACCAATAGTTCTGTGGATCGGCCGGTCGGCCAGAAATATCTGCAGGCGGCCGGCCACGACCGAGCTTGGTCGCCTGTTTGTCCAAATCGGGTCCGTTGGTAAATCATGGCCGATCGTGCGGTTCCCTATGTGACCACACAATAGGTCACGCACACTGTCATTTGTCACGGCCGAGAGCTCACTCGCAGCAAAACCTCAGTCAGGACAAATAATAGCCTCATGTGCACCCAGACTAAAAAGCTAACATCTGATTGGTATCTGCAGATTAATATCACATAATAGTACAAAAGCCCCCTCGATTCAAAACAAAATAGCATCACTATAGTGACTTCAAGCGCACCACATCAGCCATCAATGGGAGTGGGGGTGTCTGTAATGAGGAGGAGGTTGAAAAAATGATTTATAGGTAAATCACCCCCCAAAACTACAATAGTTAGAAAGCTGACAGATGTAGCAGCCTAATGCTCTCCCCCTTCCCTCTACCTCTCAAAGGTTTCCACCTCCTCTTCAAGCCCTTCAAGCTTTTTAACAAGCTTTTACATGCTCACAGACATTCGCTGTAATGTCAACTGTTATACCCATGACTAACAGCTGCTAACATTGATTAACCAGGATGCTTAAAGAGAAGTAACAGGATATTAGGCAGAATTTTAGATTAAACTTAAATCTCTTAGCTTTCTAACTATTGCAGTTTTGGTTTGGATTTATTTAGAGCCTCCAACCCTCCGGGTAAATCTCCCGCACCAAATTCAATTTCTGTTTTGCGCCTGCGGGTAAAGCTAGCACTAAAATGTAATTGCATTCGGTGTGTGGGCTGCACGGATGTCTTTGTTGTTACTGGTGCACCCAGCGCAATGAAGGGGCTAAAGTTGCGGCTCTGAGTAAACTAAAGCGTGAAAGTTTCAAACTTCCCTTAATTTAACCTAACTGGTTTTATATTTAAAAAAGAGGCATCATAGGGAATTAAAATAGTCAAAGATTATTCCCTTTTATGATTAATTTTTGGAATTTGCCTTTTAAGGGAATATAGACAGGGTGAAAATGTTTTGTTATTAATTTATACTGGTTTTTAAAGAGAAGGGGACATTTCTGACACTGAATGAATAGAGAAGAACAAATACCCTACTGATCATGGCTATTATGTATAATGGACGTATTCTTCAGTGAACACTGTGGTCTTTTGAAGTCATCTAAAACCCATCTCTTGTACACTGGCTACAAATCAATGCCTACAAGACATCAAGACATTCTTTAAGACTGTAATAACCCAGGTATTATTGCTTTGTACATATACACTGCAAAATGGTGTGTGGGAAGGACCATGTAAATATATATATATATATATATATATATATATATATATATATATTCTATCTTTATATCAGCCTGTACATGGTATGCACCCAGGCACAAGGAAACAGTGAACGGTTAGCATGGGCGCGACCCCTGCACCGATTAATATATATATTAAAGTTGCTATAGTTTAAAGGGCATGCCCACCCCTTTTTATCTTTTTCTGTAGTGTAGGGCTCCCTCCCCTAGCCCCAACCACCATGCAGAAACTCAGGGGCTCCCCATAACATGAACCAACTCAGACACGTCACGCATACCTCCCAACATTTTAAAATGCAAAAGAGGGACACATGGGGAGAAGAGAAGCGGTGAATGCAGATTTTTTTTTTTTCACTTTCACTTTGTGAGACCACGCCCACCTTGTTCAGGTTACACAATTTTAAAGACCATTATTCCCATTTTACATTGTTGCCTGCAATATTATATATCAACTAGACATTATCACCCTTACATTAAAGGGCACTAGACATGGTCTACCTCCCTGATGCACACACAGACTGGTAAATATAGTATAAAATGTACCTGTGTCCAGTAAACGCTTAAGATGCCCTCATTCCCAGAGGGCACAGACTTGTAAATATAACATACCTTTAAGCCAAGCCCACACAGACTGGATCCCATATTATACTCTGCATCCGTGTTGCTTAAAACGTATTTCATTCGTATTGACTTTTGATATATTCAGCCCATTTTCCATGCTCAAATCCTTACACCTACCCATTTGTGCACTGTCTGGAAAAAGGCTGCCACTATTGCCACACAGCATGGCAGCTCCCCACTCTGTGTCAGATTGCAGCTCCACACCATCTCTATCCTGTCTATATCCTGATAATAGAGCTGGGGGGGAGCTGTCATGCTGCACATGTGACACAGAGATAGAAATATGGATATAGGCAGGATAGGGATGGTATAAAGTTGCCATACTGCTATGTGACACAGAGATAGAGATATGTATATAGGCAGGATAGAGATGGTGTGGAGCTGCCATACTGCTATGTGACACATAGATGGAGATATGAATATAGGCAGGATAGAGATGGTGTGGAGCTGCCATAATGCCATGTGACACAGAGATGGAGATATGTATATAGGCAGGATAGAGATGACGTGGAGCTGCCATACTGCTATGTGACACAATCTCTATCCTGCTTATATCCATATCTCATTCTCAGTGTGGAGCAGCCATACTGCTATGTGACACAGAGATGGAGATATGTATATAGGCAGGATAGAGATGGTGTGGAGCTGCCATGCCACCCCCATGGGGTAGGTAATATTGCCCAGTAGCCCTATTAGGCTATTACCTACCCCATGTGCAGTGCATGCCTCGGTAGCAGAATGCAAACAAGGCACGCTGGGAGTTGTAGTTTCTTAACATTGGAAGTTACAAGGTTTTCCATCACATGCTATATAGGCACTGGCACAAGCAACCCCATAGAGGAGGTTTATCAGTTACTGTCAGTCCCTGTACACAGCAGTGAGACAGTGGGTAACAATGTCCCCTCCATGGACTCTCACAAGTAGAAATGGGATAAGTATAACTTACAGTTACTCCCTCCTGCTCTCTATGGAGATCACAGCACAGAAGAGCTACAAGTTCAGGCAAGGGGTGGGAGGGGGCGGAGCCACATAGACAGTAAAGCCAATTACTGACTGAGCCATGGGCCATGCAGCAGACACCCCGTTTGTCTTCTCTATCTAGGAATGGAGTATTTTTTTCTTCCTCTCACTCTCTGGGCCCCTTGCAAGTCCAGGCCCCATACTGAAGTACCCCTTTTCCCCCCTGATGGCGGTCCTGCTCACGGACCGGTTGATGTTTTGTCCGGACCCTTCATTCAGTAGTGCCACCACTTCACCCAGATTCTGTGCCTTTACACATAAAGATGCCTGCTTTCCTCCTTAATCCACAAGGAAACCCGCTCCTCATCATGGCCTTTTACAGGATCACATTCCTCACAGGACGCTGAACTCCACTGACCGATGTACGTTACACCACATCACATGGTTTCAACAGGGTCTCACTTCATTGGCTGCCTGGTGGCCAATTTTTTTCTTGTGCAATATGGAATGGCATACCTGCCCTCCACTCAATTAGGAACCCCTCACATTCAATAGCTGTCTTAAGTATATTGGTTGGTGGACACTGTGATATATAAGACAGGGACTTTTTTTCCCCAGGAGTGACGCATGGACTCATTTTTTTGATACTATAAGAGCTGCTATCGGGGACGCCCGAGGTTTTTATATATATTCATATTTTATTATTGGTGTTTTCTGAATAAAGTATTACTGTTGGATTTTGCACATAGCATCTGTATGGTTTTCTTTCAGATTGTAAGGGGATGCAAGACTGGTGGTATATAAATAAGAGGGTTACAATGGATATGAGTGCTACCAGAAGGCTCTTTTAGGCTTTGTTCCTATATTTTTGATTATACTATTTTGTGTGTGTGTCTAGCTTAAAGGAAAAGATGAGGGGGAGGAGCTGGAAGAAGGGAACTTTATTACATAGATAAGTGTCTGTCCCTATTTCTTTATATTTATGTTTGTCTGTCTCTACCTCCCTATGTAAAAACATCTGGTAATGGTATCTGTACACATAAACAACACACACATATACAAATGTTGTACATTTATAAATATCTTTGGAAATGGTGTCATATTGGGCCATATGAATTACTATAAAGATACCAGTTCAGTGATACAAACAGTATCACTAGCTCATGGGTTTCAATCAGCAGTACAGGTAACCAAGTGCTTCCATTATAAATATAGCACATACAAAATGATATTGTGGGTAATTGAGGCCCTTTCTGTTGTGTAAATGTAATAAAATGCTCAGTCCAGTTCAGTAATACCAATACTATCTCAAATATAAATCTCCAGTTATAATATTCATAAAGAGTGTACACACACCCACATAAATAGCCCATACCCTCTTCACATGAGCCCAAATGTTTGTAACTTTGGTAATGGTGTGTTATAAGTCCTATACATTACAAAGGATGCCCAAGTACAATAATAATGCTAATGTTGTACAACTATAAGTAAATACCAATTCAGTAATACAAACACAAGTTTAAATAATTAGCTGTACAGGCTTGCACAATAAATGTAGCCAAAGTTACACTCACTATGATATTTATAAATACTGTCCCTTTACACAATTTCTCTCTGCTCATATGTAAATATCTTTAGTAATAGTGTTTTCTTATGTCCCATATATTAAAGCATGTGCACAAGTACAAATGTTCTCTGTTGTGGAACCATAACAGAATACCAATTTAGAAATACAAACTTAAGTTTAAATAACTAGCCCCAGGACCTTAATGGTGCCCATACATTAGTGAACATTTCTCGGGATATTAGGCAAAACATGCCAAGTCCAGATATACCAAACGGACTCCTATCAAAAACAACTGAGTGCTGTAATAAAATCAACAAGTGCTTCAAAAAAGTATTAAGGTTTGTACACACGCTCAATTTGCGAGCGATCAACGACCCTCGGCGGCCGAGCATAACGTGTAGCATAGGTCGTTGCTTGCTCGCAAATGGAGTGTGTGTACAAACCTTTAGTTAACGGGATGTCAAACAAATAGAACCTGGATTCTTGCCTTTAGCCTTTTTTTTTTTTTCATAAATTAGTGATTTGTCTATTTTTAAAAATCATTTTAAAATAGATTTACTGGTGATGACCCCATGATTGAGACTATGAAAAGCCTGTTGCTTGTTTTTCTATTTTGATGATTTTAGGTTAAAGTAAAGGCAATTCTGTAAACCAACCTGCCCAAGAGAAAATACCTATTATAAATTCCAATTGCCTTGTGCATAGTTCGGTTTTCAAATAGCAACTCAGGCCTTGTTAATTTTATCCCCCTTGTTAGACACTTGTAATTTTACAGAAAGTGTGTCCTTTAATACAGATAAATAGTTAGCGGCCCCAGGGTATAACCTATATTTATTATGTAGCAGAATTTTATGTAAAAAAACGTGTTTCAAAAATTGTCAGATTGAAAGACCAGTAAATTGCCTAATGGTTTCATCTCTTACAGGATTAAGCAAGACCTTCTCCTTTAAGCAGTGCCCCCTTCCCCCTTGCTATTGCAGCACTAATTTCAGTAATGGAGCATTAATAGAGTAATGGGTTAGTGAAGCTAGCCTGAAGGAACTGTAGAGCTCAGCAGAAATTGAGTAAATAAACCATATATTAGATTTCTAAACAATACTTTTAGCCTATCCCCAGGGGAATAGAGAGCCGGCAAGATTTCCTTAAGTTGGTATTATGAAATGTATGCATGAAAAAAATCCTCTTTTTGCTCCCATTTCAGTAGTAATGCATGCTCGGGTCATTATTACACAAATCTGATGAATGCAGAGAATAGGTTTTTTGAATGTCCATTTCAATTCATCAGATTTGCATGATTTACCAGTATTGTGCACATTTCTAAATACATCTTTGTCTTTTAATCAAACAATTTTACATTAAGACCCAGGCAGGCTCAATGTCTGCATCGTTAACTTGCTTTTTGGTATCATGATAAGTAATGCTGCCCAATATGCTGCCTGAGAACAACTAATTTGGGTGGGTGAAGTACGCAGTCAGCTAAAAGGACAGTTTTCACCTAGAAGTATTGCCTGAAACTACAATCATAGTGCCCCAGTACATATTTATTGTAAAATCAGCACATACATTTTCCGACCTCACCTATCATGGTCTGATGGATTCTTCCTTTCATATTGATTACATTTGGATGAATGAATACAAAAAAGGATAGACTGACTGATCAATCACAGGATAACTATACTCTAAAACGTACCTGGGGCAGGGAAGGAGGATTGATTTTTCCTACCTCACAATATTGTTTAAGGAGCTACAGCATGTACAGTTTTCATTTGCCAGGTTAGTCCTGTACTATTCCTATATAATAAATATATTGCTGAAGCCAGGAGGAAGACTGGCAGAATCTGTTTTCTTTGGGCTGGTCCTTCTCACAGAAACAATATCGGGAGGTAGGAATTACCAGACCTATATCCCTGTGCCAAGTACTTGTCATTTTAACTGTTTTATAAAAAAACATGATAGTTCTCCTTTAAAACAAGGCCCCAATTATGCAAAAAAATATATATTATTTCTATATTAGTCATGACCAAGAGATCATAGCGATGCCTCTAGTTTAAAGCTGTTTTTCCGCATCATATGCCACTGATAAAAAGCCAATCCAACTGCGTGTACCCAGCTATAGTTATCTATAATTGTCAGGAATCTTCAACATTCTTCTACAGGTTGTTTGACTGCTTCCTTATCTAGGCTTGTACAGGATTTGCAGTTGTGACTTCTTTTTGAGTTTCTATATTACATTCTCTCCGGTCAGTGTTTAAAGAGTCACTAGAGCTGGTCCCCATCACCCTCTTCATTGAATGGTGGCGATAACAATCTGGTTAAAATTTTCCATCTTTAATGATCATCAGAGATGCCAACAGCGGTAGTTTGTTGGCATAGTAAACAGTTGTTTTCCACCACCAAACCTTGTCGATACAAATCCTATTGGATCCGGCAGGAAAAAAAAACATTTAAAAAATCTAGAATACAAACAATATCTCAGTAACATATAATATATTAATATAAACTCTTCTGCAATTGGAATATTAACAAAGTTGTACTCTGTTTATTCTCTGCACTTTTATGAGCTTGTGATATGAAAGAATCCCATTTAAGTATTTGGTTATCTTGTCTAATATGTACAGTTTCTAGCATGGTATTGAAAGACTTTGTTGATAGGCAAATGCCAAATGACAAGCTCCTGATAAAGGGATTATGTGTCCTATCTTTGCAGTTTCTGCTCCTGTGGGCTGTTCATTGGGTGCCTTGCTCTGAGATAAAGTAATGACTAGTTACTAGCTACTTTCCAAAATGAGCTGGTCTTAAAATCTACAGGGAAGGAAAAAAACAACAATCCAACGCCGAGCTTAATCTTCAGTCTGGCTCCACAAACACTGAGACACAGAACAACTACTAGACTATTACCCAAGATTCACCAGCTTTCACAATGCAATCATTTTAGGAGAAATTGATAGATAATTGAAAGATAGTGACTGGTTAATTTTAATAAAATGAAGTCATGCTCCCAGAGGATGACCCCCAATTAAAACATGTTATCAGGAATGTTAGGAGTTTACACACCCACGGCATATATATATTTATTTATTTAAAATCAAAAATTCCTTTAGAGAAATAAAGAGATCCTATAAAAAATTTGAAAATCCCTACAGAAAAAAGAAAAATTCATATAAAAAATTAGAAAAATTGCAATTCAATTGAGTTTGAAAAGGATTTTTGGAATTTCCGAATAAGTTACGCGGAAGCGCTGTCGCAACAAAATTCCACAGTTTTGTTCATGTCTAGTAAGAAATGACGTAGAATTGTGAATATTTGGTTTGTTACAGAAAAACATTTTGACCATGATATTATGAAGATATTTAAAACATGCTTACAGGGCAACCAACATTCATCTAACATTTTTCATATTCACATATGTACCAGTGTTCATTAATTAAATAAAAATGTACCAAGATGGATTTTAAAGAGGAAAACTGCAAGTCCTTAGCACCGGGCTTACATTTGTTTCCTTCCCTGCATCAGCTGCCCCACCTTGACACCTATCTAAATATACAGCAAGGCTGACTTTGTTAAATTGATAGATGTTAAATTTAAGTTTTCTAGCATTCTCTCTTTTTAGACTTGGTAAAAAAGAATCAAATGTTGCAATTATTCAATTGGTTCACTATTACTGTGTTATTAGGCTAAGGGTTCTTTAATCTGTCTGTGCCCTTAAACATGTACCCTTAGGGCGTCAGTTTCCCATATATCAGAAATGAAATTTGGAAAGAGAGCGAGACATGAGATCATGGCTTTTTGTAGAGTGACAGGAAAACTGTCTCTTTCATTCATCAGATTCCTTTTTTCCCATGGATCTTTCCCGATGATAGCTCTGTCCAACGCACCACAAGACATCAGCAGACAGGCCTCACCAGTCCTTCTGCTAAAACCTCTAGTGCTGATAAGAGCCTCAGTAGTGGAGCCATCAAAAAAGCAATGTCTAGTATTTTATTCCTTGTCTTTACAAGCTTGCATTTAATCATGTCAGGTTATGGCTATGAATCAGCAGCTCAACACAGTTTAGTGCATATGTTCACAGCTTTAGGGCATTGCAAGGGGAAATCAGCACATGAAGGCACTGCTTTACAATGTATTTTGGAACAGATCATAATGTTATCTTGTGGCCCTTTGATTTCTATGAAATATAAGTGATGTTATAAGTGATGAAAAAAATTTAATTATTATAAAAATCATTATGTGATAAAATATTTGTTTAGTTTTGTTACAACATTCATACAGCAAGAAGGGGTCCAGCACAAACTCATAGGCTTTAAAGAGGAAACAGAACATGCTACAAAGGAGCGATTTAGTGAAAGTGATCTTGTCTTGAAAATACCAGTTTAAATAAAAATGTTGGAAGAGGTGTTAACTTAGATAAGCTAAACATGTAAGGCAAAAACAATGGTCCAAACTACTTTTCACAAGCACATTACTAAGGCTGGGTACACACAGATGGATTTTTCGTCCCAACCGACCATTTGCCACTAGTGAGCAAACGTGCAGAACGAATTACTGACAGTAGCAGCAAAAGTTGTGATTTACCGTCATGGCCAATCGTCCATTTCAGGCAATGGACATTGGTCGCTGTCTAAATCACCTTAGATTTTTCATTCCAACCAACCAATACATGCAAATATCGATCAGTTAGACCGAAAAATCTGCTTGTGTGTACCCAGCCCTAGACATGATACATGTATATACAGGGAATAGGTTTAGCCCTCCACTTTAGTATTTATTCATTATTTCTTTCTTTTTCTTGCAGAAATTTAAAGGGCATCTACACTGAAAAAGTGGACATACACTTTTTTATATTAATTGAAACCTCCCATTCTTCAATTAATCAAAGCAAATAAAGGAGCCAGCAGACAGGAGTTGAAACTTACCCACGATCACACACCTCTGCTGCTTCCTCTGACAGGTCCTGACTTCATCCACGATCCCTTATACTATACTATGAAAAAGGGTATGTCGACTTTTTCAGTGGAGTTTTCCTTTAAACTAATAATTATTAAAAAGGGCAATTAACCCCCTCCCCAAACCACTGCCCAATCTTTCTATGTGCCTAGAATTAGGCAGGATCTGCAAGTGCAAATTTAAATAAGCATTGGCAGTGATCTGACGCATACACAAACCCAGCCTCCCATATTCTGCATGGGTAACAATCAGTTCGGTATCCATTTACGGAGTGATCATATTGGCTCCCTCTAATGAAGTGAACCGACACTGACAGATGAAAATGTTCCGCCTGTACCAAGCAACCACGCTGCCGTTGGTGGCAAATCATTGGAATCATATAAATCCAGTTCGGTCTGATGAGTTTAGTCAAATGGCAGTTAAAATGGAGTATTGGCAATTAAATGGCAATTAAAATGGTGCTCTAGCACAAGAAAGATATGGGGAAGCACACTAATCAGGTGAATTCACAACTATTTATTGTAACAACACATACGACGTTTCGGGACGTCGTATGTGTTGTTACAATACGACGTCCCTGTCCCTTTCTCAAGTATAACCAGAGTGATCAAAACAACAAACATTTAAACCCTCAGGTTATTCCTGTCACTGATACATGCATCTGATGCACTTCACTTATGCCACTTGGCTTGGATATTGTTATTACTATGTTGTTTATGTGTTTTTAATGATGATACACAGCTCTTTTGGATTTTAGATTTTATTATGATTCACTTTATATTATGTATTTATAGACTATAGATATATACACTTTTTTGCTGCATTGCACTTTGTATTTTCATGCACTGTATGGGTAGTCTCACTTTGGGCCCCTGTGTTGTCACTCATTGTATCACATGATTTGTAGGTGGAGCCTGAGGGTTTAAATGTTTGTTGTTTTGATCACTCTGGTTATACTTGAGAAAGGGACAGGGCGTCCCGAAACGTTGTATGTGTTGTTACAATAAATATTTGTGAATTCACCTAATTAGTGTGCTTCCCCATATCTTTCTTGTGCTAGAGAACTTTCTGGCCCTTGGAGTGGAGGGCTAAGTGAACTGCACCTATCTACTTGTCTGGCATACAGCCAACACCGGTGTGCTGGAGTGTTCCTTGGACTGTATTGCAATTAAAATGGTGCCATTTAAAAGAATATTTGAGTCCACGTTTTGTCTAGTCACCAATTAATTGTTTCTGCAGCTTTTTTTAAAAAAGTGTTGATTATTTTAGTTGTTTTTTTTTAATCAGGAAATTGCCTGTATTTAAGTGGAGAGTTGGATCTGGAAAAGTGAAACATAATTATAAAAACCAGGATATTTGGGGGTTCTCAAGTGTCCATATAGAGTGCCAGCTCTGCAGTTTCTGTGAAAGAATATGAAACACTTTTCAAAAACATTGATATTGAGAATTTGTATTGTTTAAAAATATAAATAAATAAAACATTGTAATATGTTAAATATTTTTATGCAGTTTATTTGCTCCCAGGCCCGGATTTATCATTAGACACAGTAGGCACGCACCTAGTGGACCCTGTGCTTGGAGGGGCGGCTGCCAATCTCCCCCCACTAATCCACCCTCTTTAAAGTCTATTTTCTTCACAAAAAAGAAAGGTTTAAGGGTGTGGTCTGTGTTTAGGGGTGGGGCTAAGAGCGTATAGGCTTTTTGGGCCTACAGACTCCTGAGGGTTAAATCTGCTCCTGCCCCTAAGGCTGTGTACAGACAAGCCACACAAGTATACCAACTGGTGAACTGTCTGTTGGGAATTAAAGTGGTGTCACTAATATTTAGACGCAACTGATCACATGGACTATTTAAAACCATTGAATGAAAATTACTGCTGCCAAAATATCATCTCATGTGTACACAATCAGTATTCATTAATATTATAAGTCAGTATTTGCAAAACATTTACAGGGTAATTCAAAAAAAGTTCTTATCGTTTAAAATGGTGCTAATATTGCCACAACCAATCAGATGTTAGCTTTCAAATGTTAAATAAGATCTGATTGGTTGGGGCAAAATTAGCAACATTTTAAACGATAAGAACTTTTATTGAATCTCCCTGATAGTTCATTGCATCTATAATAAATGTGATATATATAATACAATTTGTGATAAACCTCACCCAGGATGACAGATGAAAAAGTACCATTCTGTATATCAAGATAAATGGAGCACCAGGCATGAATTCCTAAAAGAACCAAGACAGACACGTTAGTAAAACTTAATATTGCCTTTAAACTTGTTTCCTTTATTTTTTCTGTAATTTACATAGAAGCAAACAAAACAGCCAAACACAGCAGGAACATTTTAGACAACTGGGATAAAACATTGGCTGTAATTTCCAGCCCAATTTAATGGGCCACACAATAGGTTTGCCCAGTCAATCAGATTCTACTGCTTACTGGATTTTGGGACCATAGTTGACCCATGTATGCCAAGATGTTGCTTCCAATTTTTTAATACTTACGTGAAGAATATGACAAAAAGTTTTAGCTATTCAGAGCACTCACTAGCTTGCAATAGGGGTGCTAATGTAAGTACCTACATGTGACATTGTCAGTCATGGCATGTGTCTCCCAGGATCATCTGTAGGGCCTCCAGTTTATAACAATCCCCAGGTCTTTCTGTAAAATAATAAAAAGGATCACTATGTGACTCAATCATTTGGTATTATTGTACCCAATCCCAAAAATCATTAGCAGCATCATTATTATAATTATTATTATTGTGCTCCACAATACTTTCTGGAAAAATCTATAAAGAGTCATGGGGTTGTAGGTTAATGGATGTCTAATTTTTACTTTTTTTATTCTGCTGCCATGAAACAGAATTAAAGCCTTTAAATCAAGAGGAAATCAAATCTTCATTCCACAAATGACATAAAATAGTGTAAAAAGCACATTGTGGGATTGGGGCCATCTGCATTTCTTCACAACAAATTTCACTTGGCCTTAATATTTATGTGATATGATTATCCAATTTGTAATCCATCACTTTGTGTTAGTACTATGTGTAAATCAGTGTAATATTGGAATACAGATTATATTCTGAACACAATGGAAAAGTTTTTGCTTGAGTTGCTAGAGTTTTTTGCTATAATTTTTACTCATATAAACATAGTAGAATGCAATTCCAATGGCTTACATTCCATATTCCTTATATAGTCGCCATTCTCGAGAAGGAAGGGGGTTTGCGTGTCAGCAGTTCACAGCCTTATGAGAACTAATGTAATGTAAGCAGGTACATTTAGAAACTTTTTTGCTAGAAACAGAATTGAAGCAAATAATAACAACAAACGCTGGGAAACAAGCAGATTTCACAGTCTTATTATGGGACTTCCATATAAGTGTGGAGACATCTGTATAGAAAATGGGTGCATAGAGAAAGTGAATAATGGGGTCAGACGGCATGGCCAATAGGTGCACATGCTCACAAGACTCTTTGAAGACTACTGGGGGCTGTGGGTTGTACTGGCAGCAATATGGAAGGCTGTAATGCTGTTGTCTGGCCAATCCCCAAACAGAATATTGGAGGTCAGTAAGGGCTATGTATAAGGTTGCCACCGCACATTGCCAAAGACCAACCCCATTGAATCTGTAAAAGTTTTCATTTTATACCTATTTTTCTGAATCCCATTTTTCGGTACAAAAAGTAAATTTTAACTTTTAAATAAAATGAAAATATTTGTATGATATCAATTGCTTTGTTTAAGGATTTTTGTTTTTTTCTTTGTGCACCCAGCCCCAAACATGCTGGGTTTCAAACCCCTGGCAATTTTGTGTAACAGGGCAATGTTCTGAAAATTGTTAATGCAATTCTGCATTGGAACTTTGAAACAAAACTCAATTTTGCACATCTAAATTATACTGGTAGTTTAAACAATATAGTAGTATTCTTTATTTTTTATCTCTTATGATAGTTTGTTCTCTGTTAATTTTGTACTTTAAAATTATGATTGGTTTGGGCTTTTGTGCCTTGATGGGGCGGATCCATAAAAAGATTGCAATGATGTCATATCCTATTCTCCTAAGGCTAAAGCTTGGTACACAAGATGGCAGACAGGATCTGCAAGATCCTGTCTCCCACCTTTCAAAGATCTGCATACACACAGTCCTGAGCATTCTCCCTATGAAAAGGGAGAACGCTCGGGACTGTGTGTTTCCATCGGTTTCTAGACTTGTCTATAGGGAGTCTAGCGCGGCAGATGGAAATTTTCTATCATTCCCAAATGAGCGGTCGGCTGACAAGAACGTTCGGCGGCTGCGCGCTCATTCGGAAATGACATTACACACAGTAACAATAAAGCCCTGATACCGTCAGATCCGACTGTATCGGGGCTTTATCGTTACTGTGTGTACCCAGCTTTCAGTGCCATTACCACTTTCAGTGCCAGAAGAATATTACAATTGACCCTTTAGTGCCAGCTGACTTTACTATTAATACTTTCAGTGCCAACACTTTCCCAGAGTATTGGCATTAGGTAATTAGGGAAAAGAATAGTAGCCCTAGCATAACATAGGCACCCAAGTTTGCCTAGGTGGCCTATGCCTAAAAACAGCCCTGGCTGTGAATTATGCCAGAAGGACAGTTATGAGTCTGAGGTATCTACACCCAGATTATTTATTACTCATAAACGTATTAAACTTAAGTTAGAGTTTGAGGGTTCATGCATGGAGGTTGAGCCAATTTGATCTTGTAACCATAGTACACACCAAGAGGCCTGCAGCAAAATTTAATTAGCTAAAAGATTTCTCTGCAAGTACTGGTTGTTCCCAAATCGTGATATTTCTTCCTATCCCATTTCTAGCCATCTTAGTTCCCTAGATGCCCTCCAAAGTGCCCCCCCCCCCAAAAAAAAACACAAAAAAAAAACTTTGCCGGTCAAACTGCAGCTGGGTTTTCCTACTCAATTCCTTCTTACAGCGTCACTGCTGCTGTGATGTCTCTTTATAGTAGGACCGCCTAAATAATTGGTAAGAGTTGCACGCTCTACCAGGTAGGGCATTGGGGCAAGCATGTATACATATGTGTGTGCCATTATTGCCATTAATCCTTCAGTGCCAGAACTTTTCCAGAGTATTGCTATTAAAAATTATAGTGCCATCAGTGTATTATCTTTAAATCTTTCAGCTGTCAGCATTGACATGATATAAAGTATGTACCTGCTTTCCATGTCTCCTTCATTGAATTGTTCACTCCTCACCTACTCTAAGTTCTAATTGGAGAGTTGGGTGAAAGGAAGAAAGAGGCAGGGATAGGGATCTCATGGCTGCTAGTCACAGGGGCCACTGTTATAAAGTCTGCAGCAGCTTTTACCTGGCATTTTAGAACTGTTCTCCTCAGTACTATTAGCTGAGCTCATCCTCCCCCCTCCTTCCTTCACCTTCAGTTCATTTGCAACATTGTTTCCAAGTAGAGTAGAGTTCAGCCTCTGTACTCACTACAATGTTACAAGTTACAGCAGAACAAGGAGAGCAGTTCTAACACAGCAAGTAAAATCTGACAGGGAGATTAGAGGGAGAACACCGGGCGCCCTGGTTTAACATAGGTGCCCTAGTTTATTGCCTAGGAGTCTACGCCTAAAAATGGCCCTGCTTCACATGTCTGGGTTTTGGGTTAGAGTTGCAAGACAAAAGCCTTTACTAACAAAGAAAAACATCCATGTCCACCTACACTTTGCAAAAAGGTTTATATCCTCTCCCACAACCATGAAAAAGTACTATGATGAGACCTGCAAGGTTTTATTATTTAGCCCTAATTCCAAAAGATATGATTGGTACAAAATAACCCACATCCCTTCATCAAACCACCAGTAAATATGGGGAAGGTAGCATCATGCTTTTCTTCAGCTGGGACTGGTGCTTTAGTCAGGGTGAATGCACTCTTAAATAGCTCCAATTGTCTATTTTAATTGAAAAAACCTTCATCTGCTAGGAAGCAGCAGAGGAACTTAATCTCAACATGGCAATTACCCACTGGATTAGAAAAAAGCCAATGTAATACCTATATTCAAAAAAGGTAGTCGTTCACAGCCTGCTAACTATAGACCTGTAAGCCTAACATCAGTGGAAGGGAAGGTGCTGGAAACTTTGTTACAGGATCATATCCTTTACTTTGTCTCCAGAACTTATCTTATTAGTAGTAGTCAGCAATGGATTTATGAGAAATAGATCATGCCAGACAAATTTAACTGTTTTTTATGAAGAAGTGAGTAAGAATTTAGATTCTTACAGCAGTGGTTGTGGTATACTTGGATTTTGCGAAAGCTTTTATAGTCACATAGGTGACTAATGTATAAACTGAGGACTGTTGGCCTAGAAGAAAACATTTGTTCATGGATAGAGAATTGGTTATTGGATTGCAAACAGAGAGTGGTGGTAAATGGAGCTACATCTACAGTATGTGGGCTTAAGTTCTAAGCGGAGTGCCTCAGGGTTCTGTACTGGGGCCGCTTCTTATAAATGACTTAGAAGGGGGCATTGAGAGCAAGGTCTCTGTGTTTGCTGATGGAAACTTCAAATGATGTGCAAGAGCTGCAAGCAGACCTAGATAGATTATCAAAATGGACAGCAGAATGGCAAATGAGATTCAATGTTGATAAATGTAAGGTGATGCATTTGGGATTTAATAATCCCTGTGCCACCTACACCATAAATAACTCTGTGTTAAGTGAATCTGTAATGGAAAAAGATTTGGGGGTTCTGGTAGATAACAGACTTAGCTATAGCAAACAGGTACCAACGGCTAAAGCTAGCAATATATTGTCTATAAAGAGGGTAATAGATTCAAGAGAGAAAAATATTATTCTCCCTCTTTACAAGGCACTGGTAAAGCCTGATTTGGAATATGCGGTGCAGTTATGAAATCCCATTTACAAAAGGGACATCTTGGAAATAGAATCAAAGAAAGGCAACTAAAATAATAAAGGGAACTGAGGGGCTTGACTATGCATTAGATTAGACAAGTTTGGGCTGTTTACATTGGAGAAGCAACGTTTGCGTGGGGACATGATATATATATATATTAACGGGCCATACAATGAACTCTCTGGTGCATTGTTCATGAATAGGTCATATCAGAGGACTCATGGACACCCTTTAAGGTTGGAAGAAAAGAAGTTTCATCTTCAGGTTAGGAAAGGTTTCTTTACAGTGAGCGATGAAACTGTGGAACTGTCTTCCAGCAGATGTGGTAATGGCAAGTTCATTGAATAGCTTTAAAAAAGGCCTGGATAAGTTTCTAAAACTAAAAAATATTGAGAATTACTGGTATTAATACATATACTGTAGATCTGGTTGATCCAGGGATACTTTCTGATTGCCGTTTGGAGTCAGGAAGGAATTTCCCCCCCCCCCCTTTTTTAGCTGGGTTTTTTGCCTTCCTCTGGATAAACTGTTAGGAAGGGTTAAAAAAAAAAGTAAATAGGTTAGACTTGATGGACGTATGTCTTTATTCAACCTCAATTACTCAAAATTACTCAATTACTCAAAACTCAATTACTATGTTACTATTTTACCCAATGCATACATCTAAATTAAAGAAATGAAGAATCAATGTTCTGGAATGGCAGATCATGAAAATGTTTGCATGGAGGAGTGGGCAAAATGTGCTAAGTCCAGAATCTGTGCTACACTGATTCTTACCCTAAAAAGACTGAGTGCAGCATCAAAACCAGCGGGTGTTTTAACCAAACATTAGTTTAGGGGATGTGCACACTAATGCTAAGGCATCATTACTTTTTGTGTGTGTTTTTGACTTCTTTGCATGGATGCCAAACTACAATATGTATTTTTATTTTTATATTCAACAACCACCTGCCATTTTGTGGACTTTTTATTCCTACAGTATAGAGGTGTGCAGCATTTAAAGTGTATTTTATGTAGGTGATGAAGGACTATGAAGTGTATAAAACCTTGGCAAGACCTTGTGAACCAACAATATCTGTTAAAAAGATGGAGATCAGATTGATAGACTGTGTAGTATATGGAAAGTGTTATCAGGCACCACAAAGGACTCTAGGAGGTCAAGAAGTATTTAGTCAGGTTTAGTTAAATTTTCCATTTCACAGGCACATGGAATCACTTACGTAAGTGCTCTATGCTGACAACACATAAAACACATTGCTTGTTTGTTAGCTGCGGAAAGACCTTAAAGAAATGGTAAGATAGATCTTAAATAGCAAACTGACCACGTACTTGCAACTTACATTTTAAAGGAACGTTTAATAAAATACGAATAGGGCGCCTATAAAAAAAATGTAAAATTTATATTTGACAGGCTGGTGTGAAACAGTCCTACCTCCTATTATGCAATAAAAGCCAAGTTGTGAGCTGTGAAATATGCCACTCCTCTCTGGCTGACACCTTTACCGCTCCTTCCCCAGTCTTGCTGTTTGACTTCTCCTGTTAGATTGGGAGGTTGGTCAGACTGGGGGAGCTTAGCTTGTATTTAATAATGGGACTATTGTTTCCTACTTCCCTGTCAAATATAGATTATACATTTAAAAACAAATTTATATTTGCTTGCCTGATCTAATGCTGACCATACATTGATAAGACATTTGATAGGGTGAATGTTCAATTGTTTCTATCAATTCTATCAAATGTCTAAAGACAGACATTGGAAGGTTATAACTTCCAATGTTTCCATGACATTCCCTGGCCTGACCTGACTTTGTGATCAGAAGTTGGTAGCAGGGCTGATGCACCCACGAGGCAGGTAAAAAATCCTGCTTAGGCCACGGCATCACCATACAACATATCTGTAAGGTTGCACACTGCTATGGAGACCTATTGAAAGGGGAGACCCCTAGAGACGATTTGCTCCAGTCGCCGCTCCCTGGTTGATTGCAAAAGAATTGAGCTTTTGATGAAAAACATTGCAGGAATGAAATAGGGACGTTGGAAGTTCCTAGTGTATGGCCAGCATGGCTACATTAAAAAAGACCCGCAAAGTACTAGTTAATCCACAGAAATACCAAACACAGTGCACAAAAAAACCCAAAAAACAGATGCAGTTAAAGCAAAATTTGTAAACTGACAAACCCTCTCAAAAAATACAATTTTTTAAAATCTAGTTCTAAATCCTACAGATATTTGAAATGGGTTCCTTAAATTTCTGATGGACATTATGTTATGAAAAAGCTGTCAAAACATGACTGATGCCTCTGATGCTTATTCTGTTTTAGTACCTTACTGGAAGTGTTTGTTCTGAGACCAGTAAATCTTCTTTTTGTTGGATGTTAGACATCTTGGAGTATGATAAAACCACATGCTTTGCAGATCACCTTATATAAAAAGAGAAAAATGTATTTATATTGGGCTGTATTTAGAAAGATTCGATAACTTATAAATCTTTATAAATATGCCCCATTGTCACAATGCCCTGTGGTCTTTTTAGATGTTGTTGCAGTTTTTTTTTTGTTGTAGACCCAAAGGTATAAAGGAATTTTATTCAAACCCTTTTGATAGGTGGATTAGTTAAGAGGAAAGTAAAAAAATAAATATATCCTATACCATAAGGCCCAGTTGTAGCTTGTATCTAGCTTGATGGCATATTAGTCTGCCAAACTCTACTTTACTGCAGGAAAATTATAAAGAAAAGATAGAAACTATGGGGACCTCAGAGGTTACACGCCAACATTTATGCAATTTTTAGGGGGAGGTAAAGCATATCTCCACTAAAGGTGCATATATTTGCCAACAGATTCCAATGGAATCAGTGCAGTCTTACTATAAAATATATATATCGATATATATTATAAAGGACAACACTCACCCTGGAAACACCTTGTTTGAGCTCCTGCCATCAGGTAAACGTTTTAGATCAATCCGCATACAAACAGACTGAAAAACAGCTTTTCCCCATCCGCCATAAACTTGATGAACTCTGAATCCTCTCTGTAATAATGAACACTGTGTACAAATTGTTTAAATATCTGTATACCTGGCATCCTTGTATAATTTCTTCTCTTTCTACCTTTGTTACTATCACTACATGCACTGTGGGGTTGTCATGAAAAGTAACTTCATTCTGTTACACAATGTGTGCAAAAGTGCTTGAACTTGATATTATTGGGCAATTGGAGCCAAAAATATTACTATAAGAAATGCTCAGTACAGGCTCAGTACAGGTTTCTAAATTTCTAAATTTCCATGAGGCCTCCAGAAGCATAGCACGCACACAGTAATGAATTCATGGGGCAAAGTATGATATATCAACATATTTTAAAGAGGCCATTCTTTCTAAAAGATGTTCTTATGAGGGTGGAGTTGTTCTTTAAGCAGTATTGGTGGATAATATCACCTTAAGCCCCATATTAAATTCAGGTTTTTCCTCAGGTTGAAAATAATCCATCAACTTACACAAGGCATGTATATATTCTAGCCAATCTATTATTTATAAATTTACATGTGTTAAAACAATTACAAAAATAGAATTTCCACATATTATTATCAGATATTAATCTACAGGAAACAAATGTTACTTTAATGGGCTTTTACGATGGCCAATATTTTCTTTCTGTTGAAAGTGGGGAATAGTTGATGTCAAGACAAAATACAGAATATTTTCCCTCTGTAGTTTATATCTTATTTAGTATTATACTTTTAAATATTTAGCAGGTTCCTTAAGCCCTATGCATATGTACCTTTTCTGTTGGCCAGTAGCAGGCAAAGAATCTCTGATTGCCTACTGCTTCGGCCAACAATTGTAGGTGTGTGGCAGTTTACATCAGCTTTGTTCATTAATAGAGCAGGAATTATCAGGAGCCTCTAAGACTGTTGGCCTGAAGAAGTAGGCCGTCAGCCATTCATTAAACTTAATTTGGCAGACAAAATCTTATGTGTGTACGTTGAACAGAATTTTCTTCTATTTAGACTTTCTTTTTACCTTGTCTATTGGAATCATTCTTAGGTTCTGATGTTTTGAACCAGATACATTACAATAAATACAAACAGAAAAAAACCAAACTGAAGCTATTAGAAAGCAAGAGGAAAGTGTAATGTGTAATTGTAAAGTGACAAATACACATTATTAGACTTTGACTTCTGATGTTTGTGGTAGTAAGTGAGAATGGCTTTCTATAAGTTAAACTTTCTGCAGATGAGTGAGAGTTGACACAATGCATTGATATCATATGCTCTTTAATAAAAGCTTTCAATGTGTCAGCAGTGCTAAGCACAAACCAGATGGATGGGTCAGTAAAACTGGGGCTTGAGGTAATGAAAGATGTTGGCTTAATATCAGCACACTAATATATTATGTTTGCGTCACATTCATTATTTTGTTTTCTATATATTATGTATAAGACAAGAAGATTTCCCTCTGTAGGTATATAGGTTTTATCAATTATATATTTCAATCTCTTCACCAGTGTTGAGTTCATTAGACTTTTACTCCTAACATTACAAAAGGATAATGAACTCCAGTCTGTTAGAAAACTGTAAACACTGGTATGACATTTTTTTCCCAGTCATTTACTTGCCTGAGTACCTTTCAAGTGAAAAGTTAAGCTTCTTATCTTCAGAGCATGAGGCCATGAAAATGCTAACTGATCTTTCGATATAAGCAGCTTTACTGCTTGTCTTACATACTCTTTGTAAACTTCATCTTCTGTTTTAGGTAATAATCTGAACTCCTACAAAGCTTTTTTCTTCAAAAGAGTTTGAACATACAGTATGTTCTCATTTTATTGTTTTGATCTTATCTTACTAATAGTCCCTAAAACATATGCACTCTCTACCATGTCCTCTGTGCGTTAAACTGGTCTGCTTAAAATTTTCCAAGTGCCTAGAGGATAAAGGAAGAGTGTGGGTTAAATATGATCAAAATAACCAAAGAAAGTAGGAAGTACCCTAGAAGCTCTTAATGAACAATGATTTTTGGTACAGTCATTTATTGACATTATATTTTTACATTTTTTTTACATTTTATTCCAAATGCAATTTTGTTTAATACAAACTTTATTTCCTTTGTTACTAGTATTTATAATAATAATAATTATTATTATTATTGTCAATATCTAATATAATTTCTGGCAGAGGTGTTTCTACAGCATATGTTTTCAGGTCTGTCTGTTTTAAATCCAGTCCAAGGAACATTCCAGCACACCGGTGTTGGCTGTATGCCAGACAAGTAGATAGGTGCAGTTCACTTAGCCCTCCACTCCAAGGGCCAGAAAGTTCTCTAGCACAAGAAAGATATGGGGGAGCACACTAATCAGGTGAATTCACAACTATTTATTGTAACAATACATACAACGTTTCGGGATGCCCTGTCCCTTTCTCTCTCTTACTTGAGAAAGGGACAGGGCATAATGAAACGTTGTACGTGTTGTTACAATAAATAGTTGTGAATTCACCTGATTAGTGTGCTCCCCCATATCTTTCTTGTGCTAGAGAACTGTCTGTTTTAAATCCCACAGCCTGAATGTGTTGCAGTCATGTCCTATGGGCATCTCCATAGGATATTCTGAACTTTCCAGAGAAAGTCAAGGAAAACCTACCTGTGCCATTATTCAGAATTTAGCATAGGCCCTTCAGTATGGTGTCAGGTGTACAAAGTACATGGTTAAAAACTAGCATGCTTGTGATATCATCAGTTGTCTGAACATTTTAACAGCAGAAAGTGTAAAGTGTTATAGAGAAGAAATCTGTCAGCAAGTCATTTCTACGGTGTGTGAATTAAGGAATAATGAGTCACCAAAAGTGCATCAGAGCAACACAAAATGAAAACCCATTGTACAATATCTTTTATGTTAGGAGCATTTTTCTTCCACTAGAAGAGCAATACTACTGGGTAAAATGGTAGGTAGGGGGCAGCAAATTCACACTTGGCATACCAGTTGCCCCAGGAAGTTTTTTAGTGCTGCCAAATGCCATGTGCTGTGAACCATATATTGTGGAGATCAGGGTTAGACTAAGGCCACTTAGTCATAAAAGACAATTAGAATAAGAGGTGGACTGGTTGCAAACATGTTTTAAACTTTGAATGCATCTGGTCTCTCTATAAGTTTGTGGACCACTTTGATTTTACTAAAATATTTTCATATCTGTTGTATTCAATTAGATCAACCGGATTTGAAGTTTAGTTCTTGAAGACGTTTCGCTAGTCATCCGACTGGCTTTCTCAATTCAGAATGACTTGTACAAGAATCTGTGGCAATTATGTACCCTGGAAGTGTACACAGATTCTTGTACAAGTCATTCTGAATTGAGAAAGCCAGTCGGTGACTAGCGAAACGTCTTCAAGAACTAAACTTCAAGTCCGGTTGATCTAATTGAATACAACAGATATACCATGACCTGGATGAATGAGAACCTTCACAAGCATACCTAAAATATTTTCACTTCTTTTATCTACTTCATCTACTTTTTATAAAAGATGCTATGAATCCCACTTCCCAATTAAAAACATTGAAATATTTCACATACAACCTCTGTTCCTTTACAAGCCCCGTATAGCAAAGAAATAATTGTAACTTACATTTTAAAATTGTCTAAATAGTTGTTGATGATAATATGGAAATCAATGCAAAATAACTTAAATCTTTAAAAGAAGAAATTAAGCCTTAATATAAATATAATTGAAATATATTTGAAATAAACATTAAATACCTATTCAGTACAGACAAACTCTACAATTTCTGCAATAAAAATGTAAATAAAATGTAGGGAAATAAATAATGCAGTGATATATCTAACAAATTTGCCACTAAAAAAAACATGTGGTGTCAGTAACTAACAAAAGTGAGTGAGTGTACAGTGAGTGTAAAATAGTGACAGGTACTGTGTGGTATTTTGTGAAAGTGTGGTAAAGCTGCTGCAAACTGTACTGGTACTTTACAACCACAGTCAGACTTTTTTTGATTGCTTCCATACATTACTGACCCACAGAGGAACTTAAGAAAAAGCCTTTTTAATATTAAAAATTGTCGGTCCTTATTACACATCTGAGCCTGTATGCTCTTTAAACTTAAATTACTGCAGCTCCTACTTACAAATGGAAGAAGTAGAATTGGTCTGGGAAAATAAAAATACTTTATGAAACTATAATGAAACTGTATAATTTATTTTTGCTCCAAAACTTCTGATTGCCCAAGGGTAAGCCAGATGGGTGAGATATCCTATGACCATAGTAGAGTTGCATCTATACTGCTAGGGATCCTGTAAACCCAGGACGTCACTATAATTAAAACAATCATGGTTTATAATTATCCATGATGTTTTCAAAATAGTCAGTAAAGGATTAAATGATTGTCTGCACAAACACACACAAAGGGCATCATGAGCAATTAAATGTTGAGCTTAAATGTTTTGCTCTGACAGAAAACATTCACAAAACATTAAGATGAAAACTTGAATATCTTATAAATAATCTTGGATTTTTATATAAAGTTCAGTCAGAGGAATCGCAGAGAGCACTCAAGCACAACACTATCAGAATTGCACATTTTTAAGATAGCCGAAGATTGAATGCTGAATTTTAACATTATCAGGGGCAGAGACAATATGCTTGTTCTGATTTATAATAACAATCTGCAGCTTGTAATTCTTATCAACCCCATTCAAAAATGTCTGCATCATTTCACGTGTTTCAACAAACTGACAGAGGATGAAGATCAGGCATCTGAGTGTTTATAGCCTCTAAATTTATGCTCATGTTTTCCAATAGAAAGAGCCATATTGCACTGAGAATGCAATTGACATGTTTTTTTTTCCCTCCTCGGTTGACACAGGTGTATATCAGTTTCTGTTTGTTACATTTAATTAATAAATATATATTATTAGATATATATATTATTTATACTTTCATAAAAATTAAAAATTTTGAAAAACTGTTGGGGTTGACGAGTAGCCTAAAAATGGCCACTGAATGTGTGTGGCTATACAGACGGATGTCGTTCATTGATCTGTCAATTCTGAGCCCCAATTACGCCTAACTGAGCGACCACATGCGTACGTTTATTGTCCGGTACAGCAGTTTGACGGTGGTCATGTGCTGAATCACGTGTAATTTATTTATTTTTTATGACATTTTTTTAAGGCTTTCTATAATATTATTATTTAAACAGATTTCTTCACTATAGTTTTATATCACCGGTTAAAGAAGATTTGATATCAAAATATACAGGGTTATTCAATAAAAGTTCTTCAGGGCTATGTACCGAGAGACGCTATCGCAAAATTAGGTCTTAAAGTTCCGTTAATGTCTTAACGGGGATTTAGCAACACTCAACGTGACTTTTAGACGTAACTTCCGACAACGCAAGTAATGTACCAAATTTTAACACCATTAATGCGTGAATGTAACGGGATATTCTAGAGCGTTTGTAACGCTACCACAATGATGGTCTTAATCAGACGTTAAAAGAAAAAGGGCAATGTACAGAGAGGTGGTATATGTCGACATCGCTATCATGTGATCTCACCTTCAAGACTGGCCCATTTTGTAATGTGTCATTGGTTGACACGGACCAATAAGTCAACCAAACATTTATGCTACATATATATTTATTACTGTATGATCATTATGAACTATTATGTGTGAAGATAATACAAATATAGTTAAATACTTACGAGCTTAAACAATCCAATTATAAATAACAGCATCATTTTTTAAAGGGAAAGTATATTTTGTATTTTTAAAATTTTTTAAATATTTAAACAATTTATATTATATATATATATATATATATATATATATATATATATATATAAACATGACATATATATGTATATATATTTAGGAGAAATGACGCATTACATACATGTACATTGGTATCTATAGAAGGGCTACAAATGTATGTGGTGCTCCTTACTCCTGACTTTCAAGCGAAAACACTTATGTACTATTATTCCCCCACAGTTTATTGAATACAAGTAACGATTGTTATCTTCAGACCATTTTTGCAATAGCGGTTCTCGGTACATAGCCCCTCTTATAGTTTAAAATGGTGCTAATTTTGCCCCAACCAATCAGATGTAAGCTTACAAATGTCAAATAAGATCTGATTGGTTGGGGCAAAATTAGCACCATTTTAAACAACAAGAACTTTTATTGAATCTCACTGATAGTATTTTAGTAATACTTCCCATTGAATGTCTGGTTAGTAATTCATTTAATAAAGCTGAACATAGCATTTGGGGTGGGGAAGATAACTGCTTAGATTGTAAGCTCTTCGGGGCAGGGCCTGTGAATGTATACATGTAATTGTAAAGCGCTAAGATGTTGGCGCTATATAAATTTACAATAATAATAATAATAATAACTGACATGTGACCAGTTGTTTTAAGAGTGGACATGCTCTTAAATGAAGGTTCGATTGGATGCACTAAATAAATTATTTGTTTAAAAATAAATTTTTAAGCTGAAAAATAAAAGAGAACTAATAGATTGCATAGGAAAACAAACAGGGTTATTCAATAAAAGTTCTTATTGTTTAAAATGGTGCTAAATTTTCCCCAACCAATCAGATCTTATTTAACATTTGAAAGCTAACATCTGATTGGTTGGGGCAAATTAAGCACCATTTTAAACGATAAGAAATTTTATTGAATAACCCTGAAAGTGTTTTATAAAATCTTATCCAAACTATCAAAAAGACTTTTAATGGCTTAAAGGATAAGTACACTCAAAAATCAAGTGAATTGTATTTGGAAGCTGCAGCTTTAAGCAAACTTTTCCTTTTTTTTCTTTCCTGTGAAGAGCTGAAGTTCCTGACATCTTGGATTGTGCTTGCTGAGTCTTTAGCTCCACCTCGCCCCCCCTAGATTTTCTGCCTCTGCTTTTTTTGTGGGTCAGAGAAAGCGCTGCCCATTGCGCCCCTTGCCTGTAAGCACGGCGCGAAATGATGACGTCACACACACGTGCGCGGGGCGCATTGGGAAGCGCTTTCTCTGACTCACAAAAGAAGCAGAGGCAGGAAATCTTGGGGGGCGGAGCTAAAGACTCAGCAAGCACAATCCAAGATGTCAGGAACTTCAGCTCTTCACAGGTAGGCACAGGAGGGCCCTAGGAAAGAAAAAAAAAGGAAACGTTGCAGCTTCCAAATACAATTCACTTGATTTCTCAGTGTACTTATCCTTTAAATGTTTAATAACCACAAGCTTTCACAGGTCTAACTGGTCAGGTGAAAATACTGGCAAAAACATTCTCAGTAACTTCCATTTTCATAATTTCCCATTCAGTTTCAATTAATCAGACATGTTGGTAAATTTCGCCCCATTAAAGGCCCCGTATTCGGTCATACTAAAATATTGGTAAGAACTTTTCTTCCTGTTCGGCTGAAACATTGGTCAAGTTTATGAGCACATTATATATACTAAAAGAGTGCCAAAGTTGGCTTCATGTTGCCATATGTTAGATAATATAAGCAATCTCCCTGTTCGATCTCCTTTTCATTGCTAATAAAAACTTTGTCTTTTACCCAGTCCATTTGTTATCCATGCATGTTATCTATATAAAGGGCCTCTTAATCTAATGTTTATATATCAGGAACTCTGAGACTTAAGCTTTCATCTTCAAATGTGCCTGAAGAAGGAGGATAGAACTCTAAAAGCGTGATTATGAAACTTTTAATTCGCCATTAATAGACATCCCTTCCTACAAAAAAGGTATATAGAACTCTAACAGGGCTTTGTGCAGTTACTTTGTGCAGTTCTGACCTTTTAAATTTGCTTCATTCAAGCTTACACTTGTCCAAGCTGATCAAATATGACACTAAACCTTGATACCCAGATGTACCTCTACTAAATTGGAGATGAATTGTTCATTTGCAGATATTCTCATTAAAACTGGATGTCATGGTTTCAAAATAATACTAAACATATTAATGACCACATCCCTGTTTCGTGATCATCAGTAGACAGAGCCAGGATAAGAGCCCAAAGGGCCTGGAGCATTAAATTAACTTTATCTTCCTTCTGACCTGATTATAAAAAGCCAGCTTAGCTTCTGTGAACCATGTTTATAAAAAAAGGCATCAGTTCAGCTTTCCGCAAGCATCCCTAAAACACTACACTTTTTCCACAGACTTTCATTTCAACCCCATGGTCAGTAACTATTATTTTCCATTATTCATACATCTTACTTGGTTACAGTGCACATAGGCACATAGCTTTTGTTGAGTACAAAAAGAAACTTGTAATCATTCAACCCCAAGATGGAAGGGATTTATCATTTATTTGTATTATACAGCACTAGAGTTTTTATATTGAATGTGGAGATTTGGAGTTAAACAATGAATGGCTTTTTATTTAAAAGTTCTGCTGTAAAATATAACACAGATATTCTGTATATCGTTGGCAAGGCTACATTTGAAATATACATTGTTATACAAAGAACAATTATACTTACCCCTCCAGTATTCTTCTTTCCACCCAAAGTACCCAGGGTGAGGACTCAAACTGCTAGGGTTTACTAGCAATCAGCTGTTTTACTTACATAAAGTTTTTCTAGCCAATCGAGTGCACTTCCGCTTTCTTCAGCTGTAAAGGACCTGTCCAATGGAAAGACCTATTTCTTTTAGATCAGGTCTTCCCATAGGTCTCATCACTGACAAATCAAGGGGCAGAGCTGAACCGGCAGGGGAGATTTAGGTAAATAAAGCAGCTGATTGCTGGTAAACCCAGGGATGAGGACCTAGTGGTTAAGGTTCTCATCCTGGGTAATTCCAATGGGAGAGAGGTGATTGAAAAATTATTTTTTATAATTGCCCTTTATATAATCAAGAAAAAACTAGAAAAGTGAAAAGGATTTTACTGTGAGTCACATAATAAAAATTTACACAACGTTTTTAGGGCTTATTATGCATTTTTCTCCAAATCAGAGCAGGGTTTGAGTAGAGATGGATGAACTTCTGAAACTCCGGTCTGGTTACATATTTTTGAACTTCTAAAAAAGTTAAAAAATTCGAAAATCTGACAAATAGTTGCAGAAGTTCAAAATAAAATAAGGTTAAATTAGCAATGGTATAATCAGAACTCAATTTCCCATCATCCCCTCTAAGAAAGGGGATGACCAAGAAAAAACAGGCCACTACTAAATAAACACATGTCTAACAAGGTCCAAAGACAATTTCAAAGTACCTTTATTTGCTCTGAAACTCCTCCATATATATATCTACAATAATTATTGCAAATTCCACTAGGAACACCCCCTTTACAAATAAGACATGTATACAAGTTGGACTTGTTGGACATGTGTTTATTTAGTAGTGGTTGTGCCAATGTGTACAGGGCCTGTTTTTTCTTGGTCATCCCCTTTCTTAGAGGGGATGATGGGAAATTGAGTTCTGGTTATATATTTGATTTCCTGTTGGCACCCTTTTATTCAATGGATACACTTTAAACTGTAATTATCAAGAAGGAGCGCTATACTACAATTTTTTTATATAAAGTAGCAATGGTAACTTACTGTACATGTCTCTGGGACCTGGGAAATAATCTGAGGAACATGTACAAATATCTAGAACTTGAAATAATGTATCATGCCCAGTATGGAGTGACAACTGTTGCATACCTTAACAAAAGGGAAAGTTCAGTGGAAAATATCATTATTTTTAAAATTCTTAGTTTATATAATGCATACCTAGTTATTTTACGTATTCTTTTCCATTTTGAAAAATCTAAATTTACACACCTTGCTATTCCCTACTGTTAACATTAGTGAGCCGACATTTCAGGTTCTTTAACAGTCCTTCTTCCCAGAAGGCACACTACCATTAAATGTTCCTAACAGTAATTTCTACTGATTTGCTAATGGAAAGTATTTGCCCTGAACTTCCACTTTCATCTTTATTTTTCGATTTGCATCGTATAGGGGCAAATATGATGCCCCTATATAAGTGGGCAAAGGGTCACACTTTATACTTGTGAATGTTCTCATTCATCCAGGTCATGGTATATCTTTTGTATTCAGTTAGATCAACTGGACTTAAAGTTTAGTTCTTGAAGACGTTGCTAGTCATCCGACTGGCTTTCTCAATTCAGAATGACTTGTACAAGAGAATCTGTTGGCAATTAAGTACCCTGGAAAGTAACAATTAGCATATGACTCTAAGAGCGCTCCTTGGATTTTAAATAAACATTAAAAAAATTGTCTCAAAATCGATCTGTCAGATACTACAGCAGTCTCTTATCAATAGTAAAGGGGAAGCAAAATGCATATATCATAGGCTACTGCTATTTGGACTAGAGAGAACACGATCGTTCTATAATTGTTAGTGATACCAAAAGAGATAGTGGTGAAACAAGATATAATGAATTAGTATCACAAAAAAAGAGGGAAAGAGTTTTCTTCTAAAGATGCTTTATGTGGGGTTTGCGTCAGGCTATTGCAAAAAACATTTGAGGCTAGTGTCCTCATTTAGGCCCTTGGACACCATTGTGCCCAATTGAAATATCCATCTTAATTCTTTTTGCAGAAGAATCTTGTCCGCATTTCCACCTCTAATTCCTAAATTGATTTTTTCAATTCTAACAAAAGTTATCATACTGGTATAAAGATTTGTTTGAATTTGAATCCAGAGATGCGCTCCCTATTTAGAATCCAAGGAGCGCTCTTAGAGTCGCGCCCTGACGAAGTCACGTGGATTGTGATGAAACGCGCGTCGGCATTTCACCTGGGAACTAAGCAGAGCGGAGGCCTGATTGGGAACAAATCGGGATGCGACTTACCTTAAGGAACGGTTTGGATCCAGTGAGATTGATATGTCCATTGAGCCCACGTTTGCTACCATAATGGAGTGGTATCGTATATGTAATAACATGTGCCTGTGAATACAGCTATTAACATTATAGTAGGGGTACTACACAGAGTGATAGTGATGTATTTGGGTATTGCCTCATTTATATGCTCAAGCTATGATTGTAGGCCCTCTTATTATTAATTCTGGTATCAGTGAGCAGCAATTTCTTTGTGCTTACATGTGTTCAATATTTATTGCACATGTACAATTGCGATATTAGCATTCCACATTCGGCCCACTCGTAAGTCTATTTCCCAGCTTTTGTGTTTTTATGTTTTGTACGTTTTTTTATGTCTTGTCTTTGTACCTATCTGTTATGCATGCTGTTATAATAGTATTATAAGTTTTGGAGGGGCAGGGATAACTTGCAATACATATGTCACCTCACTAGGGTGCATAGAAAAAGTCAGTATAATGATGATACGGTGCCATTCTACACTGGTAGAACACACTGTGTTGTATATTTATACAACAGAGCAATAGTGGTGCTAAAGCAGCATTATGATCTTTGATTTGTAATGATTCACAGCAGCAGAACCATTGTTGAGCCAAGCGGGCTTGGCCCCTCTGGACATACCCTATCCTCAAACGATAATTATTGAAAAAAGTTCCACAAGTTTGAAAAGTCTGAAGTCCAAAAAGTAGTTTTTTAGTTAGACAGAGTTCTTTCAAACGCGTAAAATCAGATTTGAACTTAAGTTCGAGTTCTAGTCCATGTACGAAATGTAGTATTTTCACTAAACCCCTTTGAAACACTTTCAAGTCATTTAAGTACAGATCTCCTTTATCCTGTGAGTATATATGAGGTTTTATTATTATAATATGCAACATTGCCCTCCACCTAAATAAGAAAGGTGGGTTGTGTGTACCACCAATAAATAGCACAATCGCAGCCCATGCATTTAATCTTTTTTCTTTTCAAACAAACTGTGTAATAAAAATATGCACATACTCCAACAAGAATGCATCCATTTATACAATTGATACAGTATTTTCACCAGATATGGGTTTAAGCATGTAATCTCCAGCATATGTTAAAAAAGAATTTAGCTAAAATTGTTCAATTAACACCAGGCTGTCAAATAATATATTGTAAGGCTCTCGTGCACAACATAGCTAGTAATGCAATTCTATGGGCTTGTGAATATTATTCTTAAACTAGCCAATAGTATAGGGGTTGGTTGCACTTGTACACGCGGCAAAGCATGCAGGATTTTCGCAAAGCATTGCTGTGCATTATTTGCTGTGTTTTAATACACATCTGTATTGTTGGAACACAAAAAATTGTTCATGCATGCATGTGTTGCAATAATAGATCGGAGTGCAGCACAAATAGTACATGATACCTCCTTGTAGAAGCAGTTTTGAGCTGTAAACAGTCATAAATTACAGATAGTTACCGATTTTAAATTACCGATCATTAGCAATATTTTATGGCCAGTTTAATCACTTTGTGACATTACAGGAGTGCATACATTAGCAGGACTGTGGTAGGGCACTCCTAAATTACAGTTACATTTTGCAATGCTACTGATGTGGTCAATTATTTATACAAACAAAGGAAAGATAATCAATGCACATTCCTGGGCCCCATACGATATCATACTATCTGCAAACTTGCATAGATTATAAACAAAGGGGTTTTAATATACATTACTATGATCAGATGAATGAAAAGCCTTCCAACCACATCAAGGTAACCCCAGTCTGGAAGGTCCTAACTTTTAAACCTTTTTACTTT
The DNA here is from genome assembly GCA_019447015.1 of Hymenochirus boettgeri. Classification (NCBI taxonomy): domain Eukaryota; kingdom Metazoa; phylum Chordata; class Amphibia; order Anura; family Pipidae; genus Hymenochirus; species Hymenochirus boettgeri. The sequence continues at coordinate 105,917,321 of CM033474.1, read as the reverse complement.
AATTGCTTTTAGCAAACTTTTGCATTTTCATATTTGTGCACTGGATCAATATAGCTGGCTCTCTCACTTTCCTTGGCTTTTATAGTGAGGGAAGAAGCACGGGAGTGCAGTCAGGTTAGAAGCGCCAAGGAGTGGGGGGTTTATGTACCAATTCTGTAGGTGTTAAAATAATACTGCATCAGGTATGCTTTGGTACTTCCAAAGACATTTAGAATTGGCGCAGGCTCTGTAAAATGAATATAAACCCACCATAATCCTGTTTTATATCAGGCATAGAGGATTTTACACTCATTTAGCCAATAGCAGGGGATATTGTACCACCCATAGTGAGCGCATTTTTCCTTCTTATTGTTGTTAGTATGTTTTGAAAAGACTAAATAAGAAATTTTGCTTGGTGAATGTGCAAAGCCTTCGGAAATTCTTCAGCAAAATGGAACAGAGGCATTTCATCCATCTTTAATTTACTTCCCAAGACACACCAGGTTATAGAGCTTGGGTTTTTGTTGATAAAATCCCAGTATGGCTTATAAATGCCATAATAGGCAAGGCAATATGCACATATATACACATGCATGTCATCAAAAGGATTATATTTTAAACCTTGAAGCATAAAACTGCATGGAATGTTGAAATGATTGTTAACAGATCTGCTGTGTAAGCTTATCAATGTAGACATACCAGGTAATATAACTTTACTAATTTAGTACCTGTTGCTATTGTTATTATTTTAAAAGGAAAGATGAAAATAAAACTCTCCACTGGAGACTGGTAGTAAAGAAAATCTGCCAGAAATGGTACACCTGTTCCATTTGCAACTTTCAAGAGATATCCAGGGATTTATAGAACATGAAGTACATTAATAATAAAAGGGAGAATGTTTTAAATCTCTCAAAAGCACAATTCATACAGCCATCTATGGAAAGAACTGGTGCTGGAGCTTAACTGAACATACTCAGGGAGATTCAGTAAAAGTTCTTATCGTTTAAAATGGTGCTAAATTTTCCCCAGCCAATCAGATCTTATTTAGCATTTGAAAGCTAACATCTGATTGGTTGGGGCAAAATTAGCACCATTTTAAACGATTTTTTTTTTTAAACGACTTTTATTGAATAACCCAGACTGTATCTACACTATACTGCCTAGATAGATAAGAAATTCTGGATCCTAGGTTTGAATGGATTTTTTTTTCTTAAAATAGTATTTCAAAACACGAATTGCACACTGTACTTACAATGTAAACAAATGTTGTTTTCTTTTTTGTGTGTGTGTGTGATTGTTTTTGTCTGGTGTGAGTTTGTTATCTGAACTACTACAGTACAGCGCAAATAGCAACCTTTAAAAAATCAAATAGTAGTATGCTAAATAGCCTCTGCTTTAAAACTGTACCCCCATCCTGCTACATTACTCCCCACTTCCTTATACCATTTTCTTAAAGCCACATTCCTTTCGACCTTAAAGGCACTTTTTAAAGACAACGTGATCATTCATTACTTTACATTTAATAGCACATTAGAGAATTCCTTGTCATAAATTACAGATGGCTTTCTTTCCATCCAGTGTAGTTACATACATAGGATTTACATTATATTTTAATATTTTTTAATATAAATTAATGTATACAATATATATCTAGAACTTTACATCTGTCCTAGATGAACCCCATCAGGAAACCAGAGTCAAAGGAAAAGCATGGAAATATTTATTAAAACCTGTGTTCATTGTGAAGTCGGATTATAAGAAAGGAAAACATCGCTGTAAAACAGCTTTAATGGCTTTAAAAGAGAGAAGAGAAAAAAGAAATGGGAGACGCCAGTGAAAACTCTCTTTATATAACCTGCAGGACCCCCTTCTGGGGGTTTTCGCCTTCCTCTGGATCAACTCTGGGATAGTGTAGGTTAGAAGGATATAAAAACTAGATAAAACATTTAAATAAAACATTGATATGTGGATATTTCTTTCAGATTCTTTCTTTCTCTTTCTTATATATTTTGCCACAAAATACAGTATTTTCTTTTGTTTTTAATCTTTCTTTGGGTGAAGGTTGGAAAACTGCTTAACCATATTCACAGTGGTATGGCTACTCTTCCCCCAAAACCTTACAGTACAATTCCCATTGGGTTTTTACCTATGTTATAGTAGTGGAGGTTGAATAAAGATATGCATCCACGTTGTTCAACCTTTTTCTGCACCCATAATGCCTGATATAGAATCTAGCAAAACATTACATGTAGACAAACAACTGGATCTGCTCATAAAAATCGTTTGTGTGAAACAAGCCCAGGACATGTCCGTGTGTCTTCTGATATGATCTATTGCTGAACAATGCACCATGTTTAGCAGCCACTTACTTACTAAGTTACATGAAGCCACGGCAAGTGGCACTCTAGCAAGCACACACCCCCTTTCTCTTTTCCTTGTGTGCTCTATGGTTAATTTTCTGCATAGTTATATTAATGGCCAGAACCGTATTAATACCAAATAGGGCCCTAGGCACAGATACAACTTTGGGCCTCTCCATATTAATGGCTGGCACTAAGGCTTTTGATACAATCCCCCATAGAAGACTATGGTAGAGGACTAATGTATAAGCTAAGGTTTGTTGTGCTGAGGTGGCACATTTACTGAGTGCACATTTAGTGACAAACAGAGAGCCAAAGTACTGAGTGTACACTTGCTCACACATATCACAGGTACTAAGTGCACCCTTACTGAACAAAGAGCCCAAGTACTGAGCCTATACTTCCTGACACAAGCACAGAGCCAAAGTACTGAGTGCACACTTAATGACACACACAGAGCCCGAATACTGAGTGCACACTTGCTGACACACAGAAGGCCCAAATACTGAGTGCACACTTACTGATACAAACACAGGGCCCAAGTACTAAATGAACACTTACTGGCACCAACAGAGCACAAGCATTGAATGCAAATTTACTGACACACACAGTCTGTATGTACTGAGTGCACATTTACTAACACACATAGAGCCCAAGTACTGAGTGCATGGTTACTGGCATAAGCACAGAGCTCAAGTACTGAGTGCCAACTTGCTGACACACAGAGCCCAAGTACTTTGTGCCCACTTACTGATATACACAGAGCCCAAGTACTGAGTACACACTTACCGATAAACACACAGAGCCCAAGTACTGAGTTCACATTTACTGCCACACACAGAGCTCCAGTACCGAGTGCCTACTTACTGACACACATGGAGAACTGAGTGCCCACTTACTGACACAAACACAGAGCCCAAGTAGTGAGTGCTCACTTTTCTAACACACATAGAGTCCAATTACTGAGCGCACAATTGGTGACTCAAGCACAGAGCTCAAGAACTGAGTGCACACTTACTGACACACACAGAGCTCAAGTACAGAGTGCCCACTTGCTGACACACAGAGCCCAAGTACTTTGTGCCCACTTACTGATATACACAGAGCCCAAGTACTGAGTACACACTTACTGATAAGCACACAGAGCCCAAGTACTGAGTTTACATTTACTGACACACACAGAGCTCCAGAACTGAGTGCCCACTTACTGCTACACATGGAGAACTGAGTGTCCACTTACTGACACAAACACAGAGCCCAAGTACTCAGTGCTCACTTTTCTAACACACATAGAGCTCAATTACTGAGCGCACAATTGGTGACTCAAGCACAGAGCTCAAGAACTGAGTGAACACTTACTGACACACATAGAGCCCAAGTCCTGAGTGCAAACTTACTGACACAGACAGAGCCCAAGTACTAAGTGCCCACTTACTGATACACACAGAGCTCCAGTACTGAGTGCACACTTACTAACACACATAGAGCCAAAGTACTGAGTGTCCACTTACTGACACAGACATAGAGCCCAAGTACTGAGTGCACACTTATTGACACACACTGAGCTAAAGTATGAAGTGCACACTTACCGATACAGACAGAGCCCACAAAGTGCACAGTTACTGACATTCATAGAGCCCAAGTACTGAGTACTCACTTACTAACACAAATGCCCAGCTTAAGTACTGAGTGCACACATGCTGACACAAACACGGGGTCCAAGTACTGAGTACACACATACTGATATACATAGTCCCCAAGTACTGAGTGCACACTTGCTGGCACAACCACAGAACCCAAGTACTGTGTGAACACTTGACACGCACACACACAGAGAGCCCAAGTGCTGAGTGCACTCACTGACACTCACAGAGCTCAAGTACTGTGTACACACTTACTGACACACACCGAGCCCAAGTACTGAGTGCCCACTTACTGACACACACAGAGCCCAAATTCCTGAGTGCACACTTACTGACACACACAGAGCTTAAGTACTGAGTGCACACTTACTGATATAAACCCAGGGCCCAAGTACTTATCGCACACTTACTAACACAAACACAGAGGGCAAGTACTGAATGCACACTTACTAACACACAGTCCCCATGTACTTAGTTTTTTAACATTAACTGACACACATAGATCCCAAGTACTGAGTGCGCAGTAACTGACACACACAGAGCCCAAATACTGATTGCTCACTTACTGGGCAATCAGTATTTCAGTCCCTCTTTACAAGAGGAGGGGCCATGGGGGCCCACGAGGAGGAGGAGATACAGGGAAGAGGGACTTTCACATGGTTTCAGCATCTGGTGATGCTGCTACCATATCACACATAAAAATATAAATATCTTCAAAACTATGTAAAAGAAAAAATGAAAGAAAATTGCAAAAATACTCAGTAATGAATTTCCTGTCAATATACCCAATTTTCGACCACAGTTATCCTTTACTGGCTCAAATTTTCTCCAAAACCACCCAATGTGTTTTCCCTAGTACACATCACAACCACTGGGAGCCCAACATAAATAAGAATGGGACACCATCTGGGGAAGAATACAGCAATGGATATGTAGTCATGGTTTTCATAATGGGGGGAAAAACATTTTGTTTAGATTTACTAAATCTATGTTATATGTTGGACAAGTATTTTAGTATATACTACAGGAGGAGTGTATGACACTTACTAGGTATAAATCTTTGTACTGTATTGTTTATTTTTTGTTTTGTTGGTAGTATCATGGTCTTATGGCTAAAAAACACTGGACATCTGCAGTTGAAGAGATTAACACAGTTGTAAGGGATTTTAAAAACCGAGGACAGACAGAGAGGCCTCTAGGTCTAACATACACCTACTACTGGAGATGTCAGCCACTCTTTATCACTCTCACCCCTCCCTTTCACTTTCTCCAATCTATTATTTACACTTAACATAATTTACCCACTGACAGCTGGAACTTGCAGTGCTGTCCTCTTGGCACTGTCACTGTCTAGGGAACGGGGACATCTTGATAAAGGAAAAACCTAATGCATCCGATAACCACATTTTTCTTAGGACTTTCTTTCAGCAAAGCACTTTTGTTCAGATTCATGAAAACATATGTCATTAACTTCCTTTGATTGTTTTCTTAATAAACACTTCTCTTTGTGTCTTCTGTTGAAACCATTTACATCCTATGGTATTTGTATTATATACTGTATACAGTATGTGTTGTATAATGAACCTGTAAATGTAAATGACACGCATGTTCTTTTGTTCACTGGATAATAATAAGTTATTTTCTATTTTTTAAGAACACATGTTTATATTATATATCCCCGGTGATGCTGTAGTCATTTTAATAATGAGGTCACTACCCTATAACAGGTATGTTACATATGTCACCCTCCCCTGTCACCAATAAGGTAACCTGCAATAAAAAGGACATCACCAACAGCGATAACTATTGAGACCATAACTCTTTAAAAGAAACACTGGATCATATCCCATCTCTACACTGTTACTATTACCATTCATCTTACTAGACTACAGGGGGCTCGTCCCTAAACGTTGCAGTGTTTCGAGGTAGGGATATGTACAAAGGCGATCACTATACAGATGACGCTATAACATTTAAAACATCATACAAGAACACCTCCAACAATCGTCAGATTTGATAAAGATTTCTGCACAAAGGGGTGTGGCATTTGAAATAATTGTTAATCTTCCCTCATGTTGTTGGTCACAGAGTATGTTACTAGGTGTTTAGTGCAGTTAAAGGGACGTTAGGACTATTGGAGTCAAAACACATCAACGAATTGACATCTGATACTAGTTGTGACTTGATGACCAAAATCAAGAAGCAGGTTTATAATTGGAAAGAGTATCTTATTGAATTTAGAAGAAAAAAATTGTTGTAGTTGTAGCCGACTATACCTATAAGAGAGTGAATGGGTGGCACACAGGAAATTCTAATAGTAATGGCTACTAGAGATGTCCGAATTTAGCAAAATCCGGTCCGACAATTCGAAAGTCCGCGAGCGGACCCGTTAAAACATATTAAAATTAAAGTTCGGCAAAATCTGCATTAAAAGTGGTCTAAATAGCCTTGGTAACGTACACTAAATCACTCAGGGACCTGGGTAATGACCTTGGAAACACGTATCAATGCCTACAATACCTAAAAATTACAGTCCGCTAGCGTGAATTTAAAAAAACGGTATTTTTCGAAAATACGAGGATTTCTGTAAAAACGAGGATTTTCGTAAATACGAGGATTCCCGTAAATATGAGGAATCTTCGAAAATACAGACCCGAACCGGAACTTCGATGATTCATTGCTTTTTACTACATCCTGCCTGTGTTACAGCAAAATGTCCAGCTTTGCCAGGAAGCTGTATGCTACCCAATACCTCCTGGCTAGGGGGTATGATGACATGCCATTAGTCATACGACATGTGCGGTGCAGGAAGCGCGCAATAATGGAGGGCCTGCAGCGCCGGCTGGCGCGCTGCTTCCACTTCCAGACCACTGTCTGTACCCTCCAGAGACAGTGGTCTGATCTAAAGAGGCAAAGGCCTCATTATGTTGAAGCCGTACGACAATTTATGGAAGGCAAGTATACTTTTTATTATATTACTGTATTGTAATAAGTAGTAAAATATTTTAATTCACTTCCAACAAAAACATATTTATATATATATTATTAAAAACATCAATAATCCATAAATTTGGCTTGAGAGAGAGAGAGAGATCCAAGTTCTTTGTATTTCTCATTCACTGGTTATTATTACATTATTATTATTCTTATATTATTCAATATCAGCCCTATTTAAAGGGTAAGTAAAGTCAAAAAATAAATCACTGAAAAGTGACTTTATTGAACATAACACCTATTAATTCAAAATGATACCACACATAGCCACACTTGGTGGCCCACCCTTCCATTTGCATGGCAGCCTTATTTAAAGGCTAAGTAAAGTTAAAAATGAAATCGATCATTAAAAATTGATTTCTTTTTACCTTATAAATGCACACTGATACCCACACATAGACACAGTTAAACACACTTTACTGACCCACCCTTTTAGTTACATGGCAGTCCTATTTAAAGGGAAAGTAAAGTCAAAAATGAAATTTTGATCAATTATTAAAAATTGATTTTGTCTTTCAAAAATTCAAAAATATTTATTTTTACACTCCAAAATTAAAAATGTTGTGTTACCCACAAAATCTATACAGATACAAGTACACACAGCTACTGATGCTCCCCTACACCCAACCAACTTTTCCCTTTCCATGGCTCAATACACACAATAAAATATAGTCCTTAGCCAGAATAAGGTATGAAATCATTGCCATAGAAATATGATTGACTTTTAAGCAACTATAACATATTGCCTTATTTAATCTGTATTTTCAAGCAGAATTCAAAGTATATAATTAAATTTACCCTTTAGTGGGTATAGTGGGTGAACAGATAGGAACAGCACCATTTCGGGTGAACGGGTAAAGCTTCGTAGGAACAGCACCATTGAGTTACAGCAGGCCCACTGCGGTTTGCCACCATTGTTGTGGGGCCAGGCAGGCTTGTCCCCACTGGACATACCCCTCACACCATTGGCTTCTCTGCCTCATAGTATGCTTCGTGCAAGGGAAAGCGGGTGAACGGGTAAGTCTTCGTAGTAACAGCACCATTGAGTTACAGCAGGCCCACTGCGGTTTGCCACCATTGTTGTGGGGCCAGACAGGCTTGTCCCCACTGGACATACCCCTCACACCATTGGCTTCTCTGCTTCATAGTATGCTTCGTGCAAGGGAAAGTGGGTGAACGGGTAAAGCTTCGTAGGAACAGCACCATTGAGTTACAGCAGGCCCACTGCTGTTTGCCACCATTGTTGTGGGGCCAGGCAAGCTTGGCCCCACTGGACATACCCCTCACACCATTGGCTTCTCTCCCTCAGAGTATGCTTTGTGCAAGGGAAAGTGGTGAAAAGATAGGAACAGCACCATTGAGTTACAGCAGGCCCACTGCAGCTTGCCACCATTTTTGAAGAGCCAGGCAGGCTTGGCCCCACTGGACATACCCCTCACCCCATTGGCTTCTCTCCTTCAGAGTATGCTTTGTGCAAGGAAAAGTGGGTGAAAGGCAGAGGCTTTGTAGGAATAGCACCATTGAGTTACAGCAGGCCCACTGCAGTTTGCCACCATTGTTTAAGAGCCAGGCAGGCTTGGCCCCACTGGACATACCCTCACCACCTTGGTTCTCTGCCTCATAGTATGCTTCGTGCAAGGGAAAGCGGTGAACGGGTAGGCTTCGTAGGAACAGCGCCATTGAGTTACAGCAGGCCAACTGCGGTTTGCCACCATTGTTGAAGAGCCAGGCAGGCTTGGCCCCACTGGACTACCCCTCACCCCATTGGCTTCTCTCCTCAGAGTATGCTTCGTGCAAGGAAAGTCGGGGACGTGATACGGGGTAGGAACAGCACCATTGAGTTACAGCAGGCCAACTGCAGTTTGCCACCATTGTTGAAGAGCCAGGCAGGCTTGGCCCCACTGGACATACCTCTCACCCCAAGGGCCTCTCTCCCTCAGAGCTTGCTTCGTGCAAGGGAAAGTGGGTGGAAAAGGCATAGGAACAGCACCATTGAGTTACAGCAGGCCCACTGCAGTTGCCACCATTGTTTGAGAGCCAGGCAGGCTTGGCCCCCTGGACATACCCTCACCCCATTGGCTTCTCTCCCTCAAGTATGCTTGTGCAAGGAAAAGGGGTGAAAGGAAGGCTTTAGGAAACACCATTGAGTTAAGCAGGCCCACTGCAGTTTGCCACCATTGTTAAGAGCCAGCAGGCTTGGCCCCACTGGACATACCCCTCACACCATTGGCTTCTCTCCTCATGTTGTGCTTCGTGCAAGGGAAAGCGGGTGAACGGGTAGGCTTCGTAGGACAGCACCATTGAGTTACAGCAGGCCAACTGCGGTTTGCCACCATTGTTGAAGAGCCAGGCAGGCTTGGCCCCACTGAACATCCCCTCACCCCATTGGCTTCTCTCCCTCAGTAGCTTCGTGCAAGGGAAAGGGTTAAACGGTAGGAACAGCACCATTGAGTTACAGCAGGCCCACTGCAGTTTGCCACCATTGTTGAAGAGCCAGCCTCTGGCCCCACTGGACATACCCCTCACACCATTGGCTTCTCTGCCTCATAGTATGCTTCGTGCAAGGGAAAGCGGGTGAACGGGTAACTTCGGTAGAACGCACCATTGAGTTACAGCAGGCCCACTGCGGTTTGCCACCATTGTGTGGGGCAGGCAGGCTTGCCCACTGGACATACCCCTCACACCACATTGGCTTCTCTGCCTCATAGTATGCTTCGTGCAAGGGAAAGCGGGTGAACGGGTAAAGCTTCGTAGGAACAGCACCATTGAGTTACAGCAGGCCCACTGCTGTTTGCCACCATTGTTGAAGAGCCAGGCAGGCTTGGCCCCACTGGACATACCCCTCACCCCATTGTCTTCTCTCCCTCAGAGTATGCTTCGTGCAAGGGAAATCGGGTGAAAGGGTAAGGCTTTGTAGGAACAGCACCATTGAGTTACAGCAGGCCAACTGCAGTTTGCCACCATTGTTGAAGAGCCAGGCAGGCTTGGCCCCACTGGACATACCTCTCACCCCAAGGGCCTCTCTCCCTCAGAGTTTGCTTCGTGCAAGGGAAAGCGGGTGAACGGGAAGGCTGTAGGAACAGCACCTTTGAGTTACAGCAGGCCCACTGCGGTTTGCCACCATTGTTGTGAGGCCAGGCAGGCTTGGCCCCACTGGACATACCCCCCCACACCATTGGCTTCTCTGCCTCATAGTATGCTTCGTGCAAGGGAAAGCGGGTGAACGGGTAAGGCTTCGTAGGAACAGCACCATTGAGTTACAGCAGGCCCACTGCGGTTTGCCACCATTGTTGTGGGGCCAGGCAAGCTTGGCCCCACTGGACATACCCCTGACACCATTGGCTTCTCTCCCTCAGAGTATGCTTTGTGCAAAGGAAAGCGGGTAAACGGGTAGGAACAGCACCATTGAGTTACAGAAGGCAAACTGCAGTGTGCCACCATTGTTGAAGAGCCAGGCAGACTTGTCCCCACTGGACATACCCCTCACCCCATTGGCTTCTCTCCCTCAGAGTATGCTTCATGCAAGGGAAAGCGGGAGAAAGGGTAAGGCTTTGTAGGAACAGCACCATTGAGTTACAGCAGGCCCACTGCAATTTGCCACCATTGTTGAAGAGCCAGGCAGGCTTGGCCCCACTGGACATACCCCTCACCCCATTGGCTTCTCTCCCACAGAGTATGCTTCGTGCAAGGGAAAGCGGGTGAACGGGTAGGAACAGCACCATTGAGTAACAGCAGGCCCACTGCAGTTTGCCACCATTGTTGAAGAGCCAGGCAGGCCCCAAAGCCTGCCTGGCCCCACACATGGTGGCAAACCAGTGGGCCTGCTGTAACTCAATGGTGCTGTTCCTACAACTACCCTTCACCCACGCTTTCCCTTGCACGAAGCATACTATGAGGAGAGAAGCCAATGGTGTAGGGGTGTCCAGTGGGGCCAAGCCTGCCTGGCACAACAATGGTGGCAAACGCAGTGGGCCTGCTGTAACTCAATGGTGCTGTTCCTACAAGCCTTACCCTTTCACCCCTTTCCCTGCAGAAGCATACTCTGAGGGAGAGAAGCCAATGGTGAGGGTTATGTCCAGTGGGGCCAAGCTGCTGGCTCTTAACAATGGTGGCAAACTGCAGTGCCTCTGTACTCAATGGGCTGTTCCTACAAAGCCTTACCCTTTCACCCCTTTCCCTTGCACGAAGCATACTCTGAGGGAGAATCAATGGTGAGGGTATGTCCAGTGGGCCAAGCCTGCCTGGCTTACCAATGGTGGCAAACTGCAGTGGGCCGGCTGTAACTAAATGGTGCTGTTCCTACAAGCCACCCTTTCACCCGCTTTCCCTTGCAGAAGCATACTCTGAGGAGAGAAGCCAATGGGTGAGGGTATGTCCAGTGGGGCCAAGCCTGCCTGGCTCTCAACAATGGGTGCAAACTGCAGTGGGCCTGCTGTAACTCAATGGTGCTGTTCCTCTTTTCACCGCCTTTCCCTTGCACGAAGCATACTCTGAGGGAGAGAAGCCAATGGTGTGAGGGGTATGTCATGGGGCCAAGCCCGCTGCCCACACAATGGTGGCAACCGCAGTGGGCCGCTGTAACTCAATGGTGCTGTTCCTACGAAGCTTATCCTTACCGCTTTCCCTTGCACGAAGCATACTTGAGGGAGAAGCCAATGGTGTGAGGGGTATGTCCATGGGGCAACCTGCCTGCCCCACAACAATGGTGGCAAACCGAGTGGGCCTGCTGTAACTCAATGGTGCTGTTCTACGAAGCCTTACCCTTCACCCGCTTTCCTTGCACGAGCATACTAGAGGGAGAAGCCAATGGTGTGAGGGGTATGTCCAGTGGGGCCGCCTGCCTGGCTCTTCACAATGGTGGCAAACTGCAGTGGCCTCTGTAACTCAATGGTGCTGTTCCTACCATACCCTTCACCCGCTTTCCCTTGCACGAAACTCTAGGGAGAGAAGCCAATGGGGTGAGGGGTATTCCAGTGGGGCCAAGCCTGCCTGGCTCAACAATGGTGGCAAACGCAGTGGGCCTGCTGTAACTCAATGGTGCTGTTCCTACAAGCCTTACCTTCACCCTTTCCCTTGCACAAGCATACTATGAGGAGAGAAGCCAATGGTGTAGGGGTATGTCCAGTGGGGCCAAGCTTGCCTGGCCCACAACAATGGTGCCAAACCGCAGTGGCCTCGCTGAACTCAATGGTGCTTCCTACGAAGCCTACCCTTCACGCTTTCCCTTGCACAAGCATACATGAGGCAGAGAAAGCCAATGGTGTGAGGGGTATGTCCAGTGGGGCCAAGCCTGCCTGGCCCAACAATGGTGGCAAACGCAGTGGGCCTGCTGTAACTCAATGGTGCTGTTCCTACGAAGCCTTTACCCGTTCACCCGCTTTCCCTTGCCACGAAGCATACTATGAGGAGAGAAGCCAATGTTGAGGGGTATGTCCAGTGGGGCAAGCCTCCTGCCCCCACACAATGGTGCAAACGCAGTGGGCCTGCTGTAACTCAAGGTGCTGTTCTCTACAATTACCTTCCACCGCTTTCCCTTGCACAGCACTATGAGGAGAGAAGCCAATGGTGTGGAGGTATGTCCAGTGGGGCAAGCCTGCCTGCCCCCAACAATGGTGGCAAACACGCAGTGGGCCTGCTGTAACTCAATGGTGCTGTTCCTACAAGCTTTCCCTTACCCGCTTTCCCTGCACGAACTATATGAGGGAGAGAAGCCAATGGTGTGAGGGGTATGTCCAGGGGGCCAAGCCTGCCTGGCCCACACACAATGGGGGCAAACAGCTGGGCCTGCTGTACTCAATGGTGCGGTTCCTACGAAGCTTTACCCTTTCACCCACGCTTTCCCTTGCACAAGCATACTATGAGGAGAGAACCAATGGTGAGGGGTATGTCCATGGGGCAAGCCTGCCTCCCCCCAACAATGGTGGCAACCGCAGTGGGCCTGCTGTAACTCAATGGTGCTGTTACACAAGATTTACCTTTCACCCGCTTTCCCTTGCACGAGCATACTATTGAGGAGAAGCCAATGGTGTGAGGTATGTCCAGTGGGGCCAAGCCTGCCTGGCCCTTCAACAATGTGCAAACGGCAGTGGGCCTGCTGTAACTCAGTGTGCTGTTCCTACAACCCTACCCGTTCACCCCTTTCCCTTGCACGAAGCATACTAGGAGGAGAGAAGCCAATGGGTGAGGGGTATGTCCAGTGGGGCCAACTGCCTGGCCCCAACAATGGTGGCAAACCTGCTGGGCCTGCTGTAACTCAATGGTGCTGTTCCTACGAACCCGTTCACCCGCTTTCCCTTGCACGAAGCATACTCTGAGGGAAAAGCCAATGGGGTGAGGGGTATGTCCAGTGGGGCACAGCCTGCCTGGCTCTTCAACATAGTGGCAAACGCAGTGGCTGCTGTAACTCAATGGTGCTGTTCCTACGAGCCTACCCTTCACCCTCGCTTTCCTTCACGAAGCATACTATGAGGAGAGAAGCCAATGGGTGTGAGGGGTTATCCAGTGGGGCCAAGCCTGCCTGGCCCACAACATGGTGGCAAACTGCAGTGGGCTGCTGTAACTCAATGGTGCTGTTCTACGAAGCCTCCCGTTCACCCGCTTTCCTTGCACGAACATACTCTGAGGAGAGAACCAATGGTGTGGAGGGGTATGTCAGTGGGGCCAAGCTGCCTGCCCCACAACAATGGTGGCAAACGCAGTGGGCCTGCTGAAACCAATGGTGCGGTTCCTACAAGCTTTCCTTCACCCGCTTTCCCTTGCACGAAGCATACTATGAGGAGAGAAGCCAATGGTGTGAGGGGTATGTCCAGTGGGGCCAAGCCTGCCTGGCTCTTCAACAATGGTGGCAAACTGCAGTGGGCCTGCTGTAACCAATGGTGCTGTTCCTACTTTCACCCTTTCCCTTCCTGCACGAAGCATACTCTGAGGGAGAGAAGCCAATGGGTGAGGGGTATGTCCGGGCCAACCTGCCTGGCCCAACAATGGTGGCAAACGCAGTGGGCCTGCTGTACTCAATGGTCGTCTTCCTACGAGCTTTACCCTTCACCCGCTTCCCTTGCACGAAGCATACTATGAGCAGAGAAGCCAATGGTTGAGGGTATGTCCAGTGGGGCAAGCCTGCCTGCCCCACAACTGGTGGCAAACGCAGTGGGCCTGCTGTAACTCAATGCTGTTCTACGAAGCTTTACCGTTCACCCCTTTCCCTTGCACGACATACTATGAGGAGAGAGCCAATGGTGTGAGGGTATGTCCAGTGGGCCAAGCCTGCCTGGCTCTCACAATGGTGGCAAACTGCAGTGGGCCTGCTGTAACTCAATGGTGCTGTTCATCGAAGCCTACCCGTTCACCCGCTTTCCCTTGCACGAAGCATACTATGAGGAGAAGCCAATGGTGTGAGGGTTATGTCCAGTGGGGCCAAGCTGCCTGGCCCACAACAATGGTGGCAAACTGCATGGGCCTGCTGTAACTCAATGGTGCTGTTCCTACCCGTTCACTACGTCCCCCTTTCCCTTGCACGAAGCATACTTGAGGAGAGAAGCCAATGGGGTGAGGGGTATGTCCATGGGGCCAAGCCTGCCTGGCCTCAACAATTGGCAAACGCAGTGGCTGCTGTAACTCAATGGTGCTGTTCCTACGAAGCCTACCCTTCACCCGCTTTCCCTTGCACGAAGCATACTATGAGGCAGAGAACCAATGTGTGAGGGTATGTCCAGTGGGCCAAGCTGCCTGGCCCCACAACAATGGTGGCAAACGCAGTGGGCCTGCTGTAACTCAATGGTGCTGTTCCTACGAAGCCTTACCCTTCACCTCGCTTTCCCTTGCACGAAGCATACTATGAGGAGGAAGCCAATGGTGGTGAGGGGTATGTCCAGTGGGGCCAAGCTTGCCTGGCCCCAAACAATGTGGCAAACGCAGTGGGCTGCTGTAATCAATGGTGCTGTTCCTACGAAGCCTTACCCGTTCACCCGCTTTCCCTTGCACGAGCATACTATGAGGCAGAGAAGCCAATGGTGTGGGGGTATGTCCATGGGGCCAGCCTGCCTGGCCCACAACAATGTTGGCAAACGCAGTGGGCCTGCTGAAACTCAGTGTGCGTTCCTACAAGCTTACCTTCACCCGCTTTCCCTTGCACAAAGCATACTAGAGGCAGAGAAGCCAATGGTGTGAGGGGTATGCCTGGCCTTGCAACAATGGTGCAAACTGCAGTGGGCCTGCTGTAACTCAATGGTGCTTTTCCTACGTTTTCACCACTTTCCCTGCACGAAGCATACTCTGAGGGAGAGAAGCCAATGGGTGAGGGTATGTCCAGTGGGGCCAAGCTGCCTGGCCCACAATGGTGGCAAACGCAGTGGGCCTGCTTGAACTCAAGGGTGCGTTCCTACAACCTTACCCGTTTACCCGCTTTCCCTTGCACAGAAGCATACTCTGAGGAGAGAAGCCAATGGGTGAGGGGTATGTCCAGTGGGGCAAGCCTGGCTCTTCAACATGGTGGCAAACTGCAGTGGGCGCCTCATAGTATGCTTCGTGCAAAGGAAAGCGGGGGAACGGTAAGTCTTCGTAGGTAAACAGCACCATTGAGTTACAGCAGGCCCACTGCGGTTTGCCACCATTGTTGTGGGCCAGGCAGGCTTGTCCCCACTGGACATACCCCTCACACCATTGGCTTCTCTGCTAAGAGTATGCTTCGTGCAAGGAAAGTGGTGAAAAGATAGGAACAGCACCATTGAGTTACAGCAGGCCCACTGCAGTTTGCCACCATTTTTTGAAGAGCCAGGCAGGCTTGGCCCAAACTGGACATACCTCACCCTATTGGCTTCTCTCCTCAGAGTATGCTTCATGCAAGGGAAAGCGGGTGAAAGTTAAGGCTTTGTAGGAACAGCACCATTAAGTTACAGCAGGCCCACTGCAGTTTGCCACCATTGTTAAGAGCCAGGCAGGCTTGGCCCACTGGACATAACCCTCACTCCATTGGTTTTCCCCTCAGAGTATGCTTCGTGCAAGGGAAAGTGGGTTGAAAGGGTAGGCTTTGTAGGAACAGCCCCATTGAGTTACAGCAGGCCCACTGCAGTTTGCCACCATTGTTAAAGAGCCGACACAGGCTTGGCCCACTGGACAATAACCCTCATCCCATTGGCTTCTCTCCCTCAGAGTATGCTTCATGCATGGGAAAGTGGGTGAAAGGGTAAGGCTTTGTAGGAACAGCACCATTGAGTTACAGGGCAGCCCACTGCGGTTTGCCACCATTGTTGTTGGGCCAGGCAGGCTTGGCCCCACTGGACATACCCCTTACACCATTGGCTTCTCTGCCTCATAGTATGCTTCGTGCAAGGGAAAGCGGGTGAATGGGTAAAGCTTGTAGGGAACAGCACCATTGAGTTACAGCAGGCCCACTGCTGTTTGCCACCATGTTGTGGGGCCAGGCAGGCTTGGCCCCACTGTACATACCCCTCACACCATTGGCTTCTCTCCCTCAGAGTATGCTTCGTGCAAGGGAAAGTGGGTGAAAAAGATAGGAACAGCACCATTGAGTTACAGCAGGCCCACTGCAGTTTGCCCCATTGTTGAAGAGCCAGGCAGGCTTGGCCCCACTGGACAATACCCCTCACCCATTGGCTTCTCTCCCTCAGAGTATGCTTCATGCAAGGGAAACGCGGGTGAAAGGGAAGGCTTGTAGGACAGCACCATTAAGTTACAGCAGGCCCACTGCAGTTTGCCACCATTTTTAAAAGAGCCAGGCAGGCTTTGCCCCACTGGACATAACCCTCCCACCCCATTGGCTTCTCTCCCTCAGAGTATGCTTCGTGCAAGGGAAGTGGGTGAAAGGGTAAGGCTTTGTAGGAACAGCACCATTGAGTTACAGCAGGCCCACTGCGGTTGCCACCATTGTTTGGGGACAGGCAGGCTTTGCCCCACTGGACATACCCCTCACACCATTTGCTTCTCTGCCTCATAGTATGCTTCGTGCAAGGGAAAGCGCGGTTGAACGGATAAGGCTTTGTAGGAACAGCACCATTGAGTTACAGCAAGCCCACTGCAGTTTGCCACCTTTGTGTGGGGCCAGGCAAGCTTGGCCCCACATGGGACATACCCCTCACACCATTGGCTTCTCTGCCTCGAGTATGCTTTGTGCAAAGGAAAGCGAGTGAACGGGTAGGAAACAGCACCATTGAGTTACAGCAGGCCAACTGCAGTTTGCCACCATTGTTGAAGAGCCAGGCAGGCTTGGCCCCACTGGACATACCCCTCACCCCATTGGCTTTCTCCCTCAGATATGCTTTGCAAGGGGAAAGCAGTGTGAACGGGAAGGCTTCGTAGGAACAGCACCATTGAGTTACAGCAGGCCCACCGCGGTTTGCCACCATTGTTTGGGGCCAGGCAGGCTTGGCCCCACTGGACATACCCCTCACCATTGGCTTCTCTGCCTCATAGTATGCTTCGTGCAAGGGAAGGGGTGTGAAGGGTAAAGCTTCGTAGGAACAGCACCATTGGTTACAGCAGGCCCACTGCGGTTTGCCACCATTATTGAAGAGCCATGCAGGCTTGGCCCAACTGGACATACCCCTCACCCTATTGGCTTCTCTCCCTCAGAGTATGCTTCATGCAAGGGAAAGAGGGTGAAAGGGTAAGGCTTTGTAGGAACAGCACCATTGAGTTACAGCAGGCCCCCTGAGTTTGCCACCATTGTTAAAGAGCCAGGCAGGCTTGGCCCACATGGACATAACCCGCACCCATTGGCTTCTCTCCCTCAGAGTATGCTTCGTGCAAGGGAAAAGTGGGTGAAAAGGTAAGGCTTTGTAGGAAACAGCACCATTGAGTTACAGCAGGCCCACTGCAGTTTGCCACCATTGTTGAAGAGCCAGTCAGGCTTGGCCCCACTGGACATACCCCTCACACCATTGGCTTCTCTCCCTCAGAGTATGCTTCGTGCAGGGGAAAGCAGGTGAACGCGTAGTAACAGCACCATTGAGTTATAGCAGGCCCACTGTAGTTTGCCACCATTGTTGAAGAGCCAGGCAGGCTTGGCCCCACTGGACATACCCCTACCCCATTGTCTTCTCTCCCTCAGAGTTGCTCGTGCAAAGGGAAATGCGGGTGAAAGGGGAAGGCTTTGTAGGAACAGCACCATTGAGTTACAGCAGGCCCACTGCAGTTTGCCACCATTGTTGAAGAGCCAGGCAGGCTTGGCCCCACTGGACATACCCTCACCCCATTGCTTTTCTCCCTCAGAGTATGCTTCATGCAAGGGAAAGGGGTGAAAGGGTAAGGCTTTGTAGGAATAGCACCATTAATACAGCAGGCGCACTGCAGTTTGCCACCATTGTTGAAGAGCCAGGCAGGCTTGGCCCCACTGGACATACCCTCACCCCATGGCTTCTCTCCCTCAGATTATGCTTCGTGCAAGGGAAAGCAGGTGAACGGGAAGGCTTCGTAGGAACAGCACCATTGAGTTACAGCAGGCCCACCGCGGTTTGCCACCATTGTTGTGGGGCCAGGCAGGCTTAGCCCCACTGGACATACCCCTCACACCATTGGCTTCTCTGCCTCATAGTATGCTTAGTGCAAGGGAAAGCGGGTGAATGGGTAAAGCTTCGTAGGAACAGCACCATTGAGTTACAGCAGGCCCACTGCTGTTTGCCACCACTATTGAAGAGCCATGCAGGCTTGGCCCAACTGGACATACCCCTCACCCCATTGGCTTCTCTCCCTCAGAGTATGCTTCATGCAAGGGAAAGAGGGTGAAAGGGTAAGGCTTTGTATGAACAGCACCATTGAGTTACAGCAGGCCCACTGCAGTTTGCCACCATTGTTAAAGAGCCAGGCAGGCTTGGCCCCACTGGACATTACCCGCACCCCATTGGCTTCTCTCCCTCAGAGTATGCTTCGTTCAAGGGAAAGTGGGTGAAAGGGTAAGGCTTTGTAGGAACAGCACCATTGAGTTACAGCAGGCCCACTGCAGTTTGCCACCATTGTTGAAGAGCCAGGCAGGCTTGGCCCCACTGGACATACCCCTCACACCATTTGTTCTCTCCCTCAGAGTGATGCTTCGTGCAGGGTAAAGCAGGTGAAGGGTAGTAAAGCACCATTGAGTTATAGCAGGCCCACTGCAGTTTGCCACTATGGTGAAGAGCCAGGCAGGCTTGGCCCCACTGGACATACCCCTCACCCCATTGTCTTCTCTCCCTCAGAGTATGCTTCGTGCAAGGGAAATCGGTTTGAAAGGGTAAGGCTTTGGGAACAGCACCATTGAGTTACAGCAGGCCAACTGCAGTTTGCCACCATTGTTGAAGAGGCCAGGCAGGCTTTGCCCCACTGGACATACCTCTCAACCCATTGGCTTCTCTCCCTCAGAGTATGCTTCGTGCAAGGGAAAGCAGGTGAAAGGGAGGCTTCGTAGGAACAGCACCATTGAGTTAAAGCAGGCCCACTGCGGTTTGCCACCATTGTTGTGGGGCCAGGAGGCTTGGCCCCAATGGACATACCCTCACACCATTGGCTCTCTCTGCCTCATAGTATGCTTCGTGCAAGGGAAAGCGGGTGATAAGGGTAAGGCTTCGTAGGAACAGCACCATTGATTTACAGCAGGCCCACTGCGGGTTGCCACCATTGTTGTGGGGCCAGGCAAGCTTGGCCCCCTGGACATACCCCTCACACCATTGGCTTCTTGCCTCAGAGTATGCTTCATGCAAGGGAAAGCGGGGGGTGAAAGGGTAAGGCTTTGTAGGAACAGCACCATTGAGGTTACAGCAGGCCCGCTGCAGTTTGCCACCATTGTTGAAGAGGCCAGGCAGGTTGGCCCACTGGACATACCCCTCACCCCATTGGCTTCTCCTTCCTTAGAGTATGCTTCGTGCAAGGGAAAGCAGTTGAAGGGTAAGGTTTGTAGGAACAGCACCATTAGTTACAGCAGGCCCACTGCAGTTTGCCACCATTGTTGAAGAGCCAGGCAGGCTTGGCCCCACTGGACATACCCCTCACCTATTGGCTTCTCTCCCTCAGAGTATGCTTCGTGCAATGGAAAGCGGGTGAAAGGGTAAGGCTTCGTAGGAACAGCACCATTGAGTTACAGCAGGCCCACTGCGGTTTGCCACTATTGTTGTGGGGCCAAGGCAGTCTTGGCCCCACTGGACATACCCCTCACACCATTGGCTTCTTTCCTCAGAGTTTGCTTCATGCAAGGGAAAGCGGGTGAAGGGGTAGGAACAAGCCCATTGAGTTACTGCAGGCCCACTGCGGTTTGCCACCATTGTTGAAAAGCCAGGCCAGGCTTGGCCCCAGTGGACATACCCCTACACCATTGGCTTCTCTCCCTCAGAGTATGCTTCGTGCAAGGGAAAGCAGGTGAAACGGGGTAGGAACAGCACCATTGAGTTACAGCAGGCCCACTGCGGTTTGCCACCTTGTGTGGGGCAGGCAGGCTTGGTCCCACTGGACATACCCTCACACATTGGCTTCTCCCCTCAGAGTATCATCGTGCAAGGGAAAGCGGGGTAAACGGGTAGGAACAGCACCATTGAGTACAGCAGGCCCACTGCAGTTTTCCACCATTGTTGAAGGAGCAGGCAGGCTTGGCCCCACTGGACATACCCCTCACACCATTGGCTTCTCTCCCTCAGAGTATGCTTCGTGCAAGGGAAAGGGTGAGAAAGGGTAAGGCTTCGTAGGAACAGCCCCATTGAGTTACAGCAGGCCCACTGCAGTTTGCCACCATTGTTGTGGGGCCAGGCAGGCTTGGCCCACTGGACATACCCCTCATACCATTGGCTTCCTCCCTCAGAGTATGCTTCGTGCAAGGGAGAGGGGTGAAACGGGTAGGAACAGCACCATTGAGTTACAGCAGGCCCACTGCGGTTTGCCACCATTGTTGTGGGGCCAGGCAGGCTTGGTCCCACTGGACAACCCCTCCACCATGGCTTCTCTCCCTCAGAGTATGCTTCATGCAAGGGAAAGCGTGGTGAACGGGTAGGAACAGCACCATTAGTTATAGCAGGCCCACTGCAGTTGCCACCATTGTTGAAGAGCCAGGCAGGCTTGGCCCCACTGGACATACCCCTCACCCAATTGGCCTCTCTCTCAGAGTATGCTTCGTGCAAGGGAAAGCGGGTGAACATTAGCCACAGAGTAGCTTGTTGCGGCTGTATGAGATGGTCAGTGTGAGGTGACCACCACAAAGGTGCGCTGTGGAGAGAGAAGGAAGAAACAAATATGGAGTACTGTTCTCGGGCCAGGCAGGATTGACCCAATTTAGGAAAAAATTAGCAACAGAGAGTAGCTGTTGCCGGCAGAGCATTTGTTATTTCACAACTTGAATGTAGTAGAGCAAGGTAGGACCATATATGGCCCTGCCAATAAGAAAAATTAGCCATTTGCCAGCTAAGCTAGCATCAGCTAAGCCTCTAGGTGAAGATGAGGCGGAAGAAGCAGTACAGGTGGCCAGGGGCAGGAGGCCTTCAGTCACGGGCATCAGCAATAGGGGTGCGTGTACTGAGATGTGATCCACGCCTCATTCATCTTGATGAATGTAAGGCGGTTCACATTCTCAGTGGAGAGACGGATCCTCCACCTCCGTTACAACACCCCCTGCTGCACTGAAGGTCCTCTCTGGAAAGAACACTGGATGACGGGCATGAAAGGACCTCGATGGCGTACTGTGCCAACTCGGGCCAATATCAAGCCTCATCACCCAGTAGTCCAGTGGATCCTCAGTCTCTGATGTGGCTTACACCGGCCCTGGATCCGATGAAAGTCGGTGACCTGGCGACTGAGGTGTTGCCTGGTTGAGTGCCAGTAGATGGGCCTGGCAACTGTGGCTGGAAGAACAGCCTGAAGTGGCCGCAAGGCCGCCTCCAGTATTGCATTTAGATAGGGGTACAATCGTTAAGCCCTTGCTAAGTAATGTATATTTCAATCCTCCAGACACCTTGGATGGAAGGGGTTTTCTGTGGGGTTTTTTCCCCTTACTTTTGAACCCCCCTCCACCTCACGATCTTCTTTTCTCTACGAGTGCCTGATTTTGTAGTGACTCCTAAAAAATTTTCTTTGTAGCTCTAGGGCCCAGGGATCAATCGTATTCGATTGTAAGTGAGTCATTGAAGCTAAAACAGGTGGGTATTGCTTCAATGGGTCTTCTTATTAGAGTACCCATTAGGGATGGGCGGTTCGCGGATCCGAAGCCGAATCCGGCGGTGGATTTATCCCGTCCGCGAAGGCGGATTTTCCAGATTTCTGCCTTCCGAACTCTCCGAACGCGGATTTCTCGTATTTTCGGAAATTTTGAAATTCCGAGGATTTCCCGTATTTTCGAAAAATACGAGAAATTCTCGTAAATGCGCGGAATTTTCGCATTTTGGGGATATTTTCAAGACAGAGCAAGCACATGTCCCAAAATTATCCAATGGCAGCTAACATGATTATTGCCAGTCCCCTGGGTATAAAAGGATGCTTCACAGGTGCCATTTGTCAGTGTGTTGGAGTGTGTTTAGTGGAGACCTGACAGTGTTAGGAGTTGGGAGAGAGAGTTTTTTGTGCTTTTTGTGCATTTTGAGCTTTTTTTGAGCTTTCTGTGTGTGAATTTCAGTGTGGTGGTTTTAGCACTTGTTGTTAACCACCCTGTATTCACACATCTTGAGACCCAAACAGTCCTTTTAAGGACTAACCTTCCTTGTGAGACCAACAGTCCTTTTAAGGACTAACCCCCTATAAGTCTTTGGAACAAATTTTGTGTTAGACCTTTTAGAGGTCTAGGTGTCTTGTTTTTTGTTTGTCTTTCTGTATCTGTGTGTCAGTTGTCTGTGGTTTTGTGTAGCTGACAGTGCTGCTTAGTACCAATCAGCAGCTTTTGCTGTCTGATCTGCTGTTTGCTGTCAGTTGTGCTGTGTCCTATTTGTGCTTTTAGTGTAAAAAAAAAAAAAAAAAAAAGCTTGGTGTTTATTGTTTGCTTCTGTGTTTCTGTTGTGTTTTGTTGCTTGATCGTCCATGGGTGCCCTCTGTGAGAGAGGAGGAGGATAGTGTCTCTGAGGGATGTCCCTCAGAGCACGAGCACTATCCTGAACCCAGAGGCAGGACTGGGGGCAGGGGCTGAGGCAGTGCACCTAGTGGTGGCAGTGGAGGTACGGCACCAATGAGATCTGGTGCCGGTTGCCCACAGCAGCAGGTGACCTCTGCTCTGAGTCGTGCCGGTGGCTCAGCGGTGTGGGGTGTTCTTCTCACTGGATCCAGGTGACAGCACGGTTTTGCAGTGTGCAAGTTGTGCCTGTAACGTGTTAGCTGTTGGAAAGACCACATCACATTTGGGCACCTCCTCTAGAGGAGACCTATAATACTGCACCACTTGCCCGGTGGGAGCAGCGGACAGGGAAGATGCAGGTACCCACACGTTCCCTACCTCATGCCCAGGTAGCCACCGTACCTCCTATATGTATGTGTGTAGTTATGACTATTTAATTAAAATCACCATAACAAATAACACTTTCTTCCAATGTTGATATATAAATAACATGAGGCTGTGAGGTTACCGTCTGTTATAAGAGGGCTCACTTCATTATTTTTATACTCTGTGGGACACTTTTAGCTCCTTAAGGGGAGAGGTGGGGCTACCTCACCATAATCCTTTAAGATAATCAGTATCCTGTACTCAGGGCGTTTTTAGGCATAGGCCACCTAGGCAAAGAACTAGGGTGGCCTATGTTGATCCAGGACACCTGAATTCTTCTCCCTAGCATCTCCCTGTCAGCTTTTACTTTGAGTTTCAGAACTGCTCTCCTTGTTCTGCTGTAATTTGCAAACATTGTAGTGAGTAGAGATCCGGAACTCCACATACTCTATTTAGCAACAAAATGTTACAAATTAAGTGAAGGTGAAGGAAGGAGGGGGTAGATAGAAGAGCTCAGCTAATAATACTGAGGCGAGCAGTTCTAAAATGCCAGGTAAAAAGCTGCTGCAGACTTTATAAAGTGGCCTCTGGACTAGCAGCCATGAGATCCCTATCCCTGCCTCTTTCTTCCTTCCATCCAAACTCTCCAAATTAGAACTTAGAGTAGGTGAGTCGTGAACAAGTCAATGGGAAAGCAGGTACATACTGTATATTCATGTCCAATGCTAGCAGCTGAATGTTTTATTTTTTTAAAGGGCATGTCCACCCCCAAAACTATAATTTCCCCCCACTCTGTAGTGTAGAAAAATTATTACCTTACATCCCAGCTCCAAAATAGTTTCTCCAGCAATCCCCCCAAGTCAAAAAAAACTGCCACCGAGAGTACAGATGCAGTGTCCATATAGGACTCTGCTCCTGTCTCCCCTTGGGAGAAGTGTTGGCATGCGCATGGCAGCCTCCCCCCACACCCAGCTGTAGGTTGGCAAGTTTGTTTTACTTTTTGTGGGGGGGGGGGTGGTGGGGGGGGGCGCCTAGGTCCAAAATGGCTAGGAAACGGCCCTGCCGTACTCCAAAGTCTTAAACACCATAGCACTATAAATCTGGAACTTTCTGTGGTAAAACACTATAATAAGTATGAACAATAGCATGTTAATCTAGATCCGTATGGGTTCTCCGGTTACCCAATGGTTGCCTTTTTAGGTTGGAAAATGCACATTATGGACAGGATTTCCGGGTCTAGTCTCAGACCTGCAGGTTTCATTCTGGCAGGTAGTGGATTATGAAGTGAGGGCAATTTTGGTAAGGGTTATGACTACTACTGCCTAAGTGACCTATATAATCCTTTCTATAAGCTATGGATATAAGGGAATTCAGATGGATCACTTGCTGTTCAAAACCTTTGGGTAGGAATCACTGATGCAAAACGTGGGCTTTTAAAGTCAGGAAAATTGCTTATTCCAGGATGTATGAAAAACAAATTTTCCAGCATTCTGTGCAGCCAGGGAATGCTGGGATTTGTAGTTTTTAAACATGTAAAAAGTTCAACAATAATGCTCTATAACATTAGGCTGTATTGATTTGTATACATATTCATTAGCAATGGACCATAAAGAAGAAACTTACTGAAAACGAGAATGCCCAAGAGTGTAGTTTTAACACATTAAGGTCTCAAAATTTAACACCCCTTGCTCTATACACTTTAGGCTGTACGGTATCGCACACATGGCTTAGACACAGGACATTAAGAAGAAAAGCTTACTGTAAACAAGAAAATGCTGGGATTGTAGTTGCCAAAACATGTGAAAAGGTCCCAACGTTTTAACACCCCTGCTCTATACCATTAGGGGCATAAGGGAGAGGCACATGGATCCCAAACACTTGCGTGTTGTGCACTTGGTTGTTGGTATTGACCGAAAGCACGAACCCGAACTTTCAATTTAAAAAAAGAAATGTTGCTGTTATGTGTGATTGTCGGATCCATTCTCAGACCTGCAGGTTAATCATTTGGTTTCCCTGGAAGGTTCCCCACACTTTTGCTGATATATATATATATATATAGTGGGTTAGGTGTTTAACACCAATCACTGTTTTCTTAACACTTATTGCAACTTTTCCCCTATTCCAAAGCCCATTTCTAGAGATAACGACACAAGAGAGGATGATAGATCTAGCTGTTCTACTCCATGCAGAACACTAGACAAGACCACCAGAGCTAAGCTAGCATGCTATGTTTATTGAAAGTGATAGATAACAGCTTCTTTTAAGGAAGTGTTTACATTATAAATTTCTAACCCCTCAATAGAAGGGATTGAAGCTTCCAAATATAATTTTTCTTTTTTTAGGGGACTGCTGTTTTTTTTTTTATTGTTTAGAAAATTGGAAATAGCTCACTTGTAAGGCTGTTGTTGTTTAAGGTTTCTCTGCCTTCCTTATACCTCCCTGCATAGAAAGGGTTAATTTTTTTGCCTCCATTTAGAACAAAATCACATAAGCACTGAAAGGTCTCTCTGGCAATTTTCACTTGCGCCACAGCACATTATCACAGTGAGGTGGATTAGAACTTATCTTAGTTCTGCTTCTTTCAGAGCTCCTTTGCAAAACTTAGCCACCAAGATATAAATATGCACAAAAATGGGTAGACTGCACAAAAAACTCATGAAGGCTTCGAGCAGTGCGCTAATAATATTAAACGATTTTTTTTTGTGCTTATGTTCGTTCCTGGGATCAGGTATAAAGCTTGTTACTATTATACACAAACCAAAAGTTATATGGCCCCTATATTAGAGCACAGGTAGCCAATAGAGGCTTTGGGCCCTGGTCCCTCGCCATCTAGGTGCCGCCCCCCGCTCCTGTTTCAAGCTGTTTCAAGCTAAAAAAAGGAGACTTCCGCCACAAAAGCCTCTTGGACTTCCTGATGCGGCTGTCAGGCAAATGGACATGACGTCACGTTGCACAACCACTTTTGATGACACCCAGATGGACATAGTTCATCTGAAAATATTTATTTATTAGAGATGATTTTTATTGTGGTTTTCTTGGCTCCTCTGTAGTAAATAGATTCCTATATGTTTGATTTATCATAGCTGTGGGTTGCAGGCAGTTACTTCTTTTTGAATGCACTATAGATAGAGATCACCATTTATTAAACAATAAGTGGACTTTTTAAATAATTGCTACTATTTCTGTTTTGGATTTAACACAGTTTAAGGGCTGGACCCACAGTGATGCGCCCTGGTAAATGGACATCGGCAAACTGACTGGTGTGAGATGCAGGGTTTTACAGTGCATTGTTAGATTGTGAATGCATGACATATGGAATATATTCTCTTATGAGTTTCCTGAGGAAAGGGTTGACACATTGCAAACAAAACATTGTCACTATAACAATTTCACTCATCAACTCGCCCCCTGCCACTTGCAAAATCTAGATTAATATACATCTTAGTTTGTTTTGTTTGTTTTGGCGCTTCTTGATGATGCTGCACAGCTCATCCTTCAGCCATTGTTTTATTCTGCCTGTGTGGATTTGGGGAAGAAAATTAAAAAGATCCAACCATAACTAATCACTTAGATAGCTACAAATTGAATTCACTCCCTTCATTGTCCCCTCAGCGGGCTAGCATTTGGAGTAAAAGTAAAAGGTTGGTTGTTTGGCAGGAGACCAAATGTTAGCTAAGTGAATTCTTATTCTGGCCAAGAATAAAACAGCAGCCTTTTAGGTGATGCTAAAGAAATTCCAGATATTCAGTGTAACTCCTTACTATGCCATTTTGACCCTTCAATTCCAAAAAAAACAGTTCAGTGCCTGGGGACAGTTATTATAAGTTAATGAATGGGGATTTCAACTGTTGGTTTAGTTCTGTTATCTTTTTCCCAGTCTGCTGATCATGTCGGTTTGGCCAACCACTAGACCGCTGTTGGTAAATTATAGAAACATTGTGTTATATGTACCCCCTACAAATTATATGACAGTTAACATCTAATCTACTTCCTTAGGCTGACATGCTTTTACAGCCATGTTAAACAAAAAATGAGAAAAGTATGTGACATACTCTCTTATTTGCACTAACAATAGTTTCTTAATAGATTAGGCTTTCCTCTTCAGATCTTTACATCATTTACATCAATTTAATGTTAAAGAAAAATGCAATCCAATTTGGCACCTAAAAGGAAGATCCCAAAAATTCGCACACCATTCCATTGGGCCCCTTTCATAACACTTTTAGAATGAAATCAAGGCTTGGCCAGTGCTTGTTCAGGTTGTCTTATGATTAAGGGTATGTAACCAATTGGACATACCCCTCACCCCATTGGCTTCTCTCCTCAGAGTATGCTTCGTGCAAGGGAAAGCGGGGAGAGTGAACGGGTAGGAACAGCACCATTGAGTTACAGCAGGCCCATGCAGTTTGCCACCATTGTTGTGGGGCCAGGCAGCTTGCCCCACTGGACATAACCCTCACCCATTGGTTCTCCTCATAGTATGCTTCGTGCAAGGGAAAGCGGGTGAACGGGTAGCTGAGAACAGCACCATTGAGTTACAGCAGGCCCACTGCAGTTTGCCACCATTGGTGAGAGCCAGGCAGGCTTGGCCCACTGGACATACCCTCACCCATTGGCTCTCTCCTCATAGTATGTCGTGCAAGGGAAAGAGGGTGAACGGTAAGCTTCGTAGAACAGACATTGAGTTACAGCAGGCCCACTGCGTTTGCCACCATTGTGGGGCAGGCAGGCTTGCCCCACTGGACATACCCTCACCATTGGCTTCTCTGCTCAAGTATGCTTCGTGCAAGGGAAGCGGGTGAAGGGTAAAGCTCGTAGAAGAACACCATTGAGTACAGCAGGCCCACTGCGTTTGCCACCATTGTGTGGGCCAGGCAGGTTGGCCCGGACATACCCCTCACACCATTGGCTTCTCTCCTCAGAGTATGCTTCGTGCAGGGAAGGGAAAGGGTGAAAGTAGGAACAGCACCATTGGTTACAGCAGGCCCACTGCAGTTTGCCACCATTGTTGAAGAGCCAGGCAGGCTTGGCCCCACTGGACATACCCCTCACACCATTGGCTTCTCTCCTCAAGTATGCTTCGTGCAAGGGAAAGCGGTGAAGGTAAATAGGCTTGTAGGAACCGCACCATTGGTTTCAGCAGGCCCACTGCGTTTGCCACCATTGTTGTGGGGCAGGCAAGCTTGGCCCCACTGACATACCCCTCACCCATTGGTTTCTCCTCAGAGTATGTTCGTGCAAGGAAAGCGGGTGAACGGGAGGCTTCGTAAGGAACAGCACCATTGAGTTACAGCAGCCCACTGCAGTTTGCCACCATGTTGTGGGCAGGCAGCTTGGCCCCACTGGATACACCCCTCACACCCATTGGCTTCTCTCCTCAAGTATGCTTCGTGAAGGAAAGCAGTGGGAACGGGTAGGCTCGTAGGAACAGCACCATTGAGTTACAGCAGCCATGCGTTTGCCACTATGTTGAAGAGCCAGGCAGGCTGGCCCCACTGGACATACCCCTCACCCCATTGGCTTTTCCCTCAGAGTATGCTTCGTGCAAGGGAAAGGGGTGAACGGGTGTAGGAACAGCACCATTGAGTTACAGCAGGCCCAGCAGGTTTGCCACCATTGTTGGGGCCAGGCA
This sequence comes from Hymenochirus boettgeri, assembly GCA_019447015.1. Classification (NCBI taxonomy): domain Eukaryota; kingdom Metazoa; phylum Chordata; class Amphibia; order Anura; family Pipidae; genus Hymenochirus; species Hymenochirus boettgeri. The sequence goes on along the minus strand of CM033474.1, from coordinate 105,888,344 downwards.
GTTGGCCCCACTGGACATACCCCTCACACCATTGGCTTCTCTGCCTCCTAGTATGCTTCGTGCAAGGGAAAGGGGTGAACGGGTAGGGTTCGTAGGAACAGCACACTGAGTTACAGCAGGCCCACTGCGTTTGCCACATTGTTGAAGGGCCAGGCAGGCTTGGCCCCACTGGACATACCTCACACCATTGGCTTCTCCTCATAGTATGCTCGTGCAAGGGAAAGCGGGTGAAAGGTAAACTTGTGTAACAGCACCATTGAGTTACAGCAGGCCCACTGCGGTTTGCCACCATTGTTGGGGGGAGGCAGGCTTGCCCATGGACATACCCCTCACCATTGGTTCTCTCCTCATAGTATGCTTGTGCAAGGGAAAGCGTGAGGTGAAAGGGTAAAGCTTCGTAGGAACCGCACCATTGAGTACAGCAGGCCCAGCTGTTTGCCCCCATTGTGTGTGGGCCAGGCAGGCTTGGCCCCCCTGGACATACCCCTCACACCATTGGCTTCTCTCCCTCATATAGTTCGTGCAGGGAAAGCGGGTGAACGGGTAAAGCTTCGTAGGAACAGCACCATTGAGTTACAGCAGGCCCACTGCGGTTGCCACCATTGTTGGGGCAGGCAGGCTTGCCCCACTGGACATACCTCCACACCATTGGCTTCTCTCCTCATAGTGCTGTGCAAGGGAAAGCGGTGGGAAGGTAATTGTAGAGAACAGCACCATTGAGTTACAGCAGGCCCACTGCGTTTGCACCATTGTTGGGGGCAGGAGGCTTGCCCCACTGGACATACCCCTCACATTGGCTTCTCTCCTCATAGTATGCTTCGGGCAAGGGAAAGCGGGTGAAGGGTAAAGCTTCGTAGGAACAGCACCATTGAGTTACAGCAGGCCCACTGCAGTTTGCCACCATTGTTGAAGAGCCAGGCAGGCTTGGCCCCACTGGACATACCCCTCACACCATTGGCTTCTCTCCTCATGTATTGCTTGTGCAAGGGAAAGCGATGAACGGGTAGGCTTCGTAGGAACGCACCATTGAGTTCAGCGAGGCCACTGCGGTTTGCCACCATTGTTGTGGGGCCAGGCAAGCTTGGCCCCACTGGACATACCCCTACACCATTGGCTTCTCTCTCATAGTATGCTTGTGCAAGGGAAAGGGTAAACGGTAAGGCTTCGTAGGAACAGCACCATTGAGTTACGCAGGCCCACTGCGTTTGCCACCATTGTTGAGCCAGGCAGGCTTGGCCCCACTGGACATACCCCTCACCCCATTGGCTTCTCTCCCTCAGAGTATTCGTGCAAGGGAAAGCGGGTGAAGGGTATGGTAGGAACAGCACCATTGAGTTACAGAGGCCACTGCAGTTTGCCACCATTGGTGAAGAGCCAGGCAGGCGGCCCCACTGGACATACCCCTCACACCATTGGCTTCTCCCTCTAGTATGCTTCGTGCAAAGGAAAGCGGGTGAAGGGTAAGGCTTCGTAGAACAGCACCATTGAGTTACAGCAGGCCCACTCGGTTTGCCACCATTGTTGTGGGGCAGGCAGGTTGCCCCATGGACATACCCCTCACACCATTGGCTTCTCCCTCAAGTATGCTTCGTGCAAGGGAAAGCGGTTAAGGTAAGCTTCGTAGGAACAGCACCATTGAGTTACAGCGGCCCACTGCGGTTTGCCACCATTGTGTGGGCAGCGGGCTTGGCCCCACTGACATACCCCTCACACCTTGGCTTCTCTCCCTCAGAGTATGCTTCGTGCAAGGGAAAGCGGTGAAAAGAAGGAACAGCAACATTGAGTTACAGCAGGCCCACTGCGTTTGCACCCATTGTTGGGCCAGGCAGGCTTGGCCCCACTGGACATAACCCTCACCCATTGGCTTCTCTCCTCAGAGTATGCTTCTGCAAGGGAAAGCGGGTGAAAGGGTGGCTTGTAGGAACAGCACCATTAGTTACAGGGCCCACTGCAGTTTGCCACCATTGGTAAGACCAGGCAGGCTTGGCCCACTGGACATAACCCTACACCATTGTTCTCCCTCAGAGTATGCTTCGTGCAAGGGAAAGGGGTGAAAGGGTAAGGCTTGTAGGAACAGCCCCATTGAGGTACAGGAGGCACTGCAGTTTGCCACCATTGTTAAGAGCCAGCAGGCTTGGCCCCACTGGACATACCCTCATCCATTGGCTTCTCTCCCTCAGAGTATGCTCTGCAGGGAAAGGGGTGAAAGGGTAAGGCTTTGTAGGAACAGCACCATTGAGTTACAGCAGGCCCACTGCAGTTTGCCACCATTGTTGTGCCAGGCAGGCTTGGCCCCACTGGACCACCCCTCACCATTGGCTTTCTCTCTCATAGTAGCTTCGTGCAAGGGAAAGCGTGGGTGAAGGGAGTTCGTAGGAACAGCACCATTGAGTTACAGCAGGCCCACTGAGTTTGCCACCATTGTGGGGCCAGGCAGGCTTTGGGGCCAAGCCTGCCTGGCTCTTCAACAATGGTGGCAAACCGCAGTTGGTCTGCTGTAACTCAATGGTGCTGTTCCTACGAAGCCCTACCCGTTCACCCGCTTTCCCTTGCACGAAGCATACTATGAGGCAGAGAAGCCAATGGTGTGAGGGGTATGTCCAGTGGGGCCAAGCTTGCCTGGCCCCACAACAATGGTGGCAAACCGCAGTGGGCCTGCTGTAAATCAATGGTGCTGTTCCTACGAAGCCTTACCCGTTCACCCGCTTTCCCTATCACGAAGCATACTATGAGGCAGAGAAGCCATATGTCCAGTGGGGCCAAGCTGTCGGCCCAAACAATGGTGGCAAACTGAGTGGGCCTGCTGTTACTCAATTGTGCTGTTCCTACCCGTTCACCCGCTTTCCCTTGCACGAAGATACTCTGGGAGAGAAGCCAATGGGGTGAGGGGTATGTCCAGTGGGGCCAAGCCTGCCTGGCTCTTCAACAATGGTGGCAAATGCAGTGGGCCTGCTGTAACTCAATGGTGCTGTTCCACAAGCTTACCCTTCTCCGCTTTCCCTTGCAGAAGCATACTCTGAGGAGAGAAGCCAATGGGGTGAGGGGTATGTCCAGTGGGGCCAAGCCTGCTGGCTCTTCAAACAATGGTGGCAACTGCAGTTGGCCTTCTGGAACTCAATGGTGTGTTCCTACCCGTTTCACCGCTTTCCTTGCACAAGCATACTCTGAGGGAGAGAGAAGCCAATGGTGTAGGGTATGTCCAGTGGGGCCAAGCTGCCTGGCCCACAACAAAGGTGGCAAACGCAGTGGCCTGCTGTAACTCAATGGTGCTGTTCTACGAAGCCTACACGTTCACCGCTTTCCCTTGCACGAAGCATACATGAGGAGAGAAGCCAATGGGGTGAGGGGTATGTCCAGTGGGGCCAAGCCTGCCTGGCCTCACAACAATGGTGGCAAACGCAGTGGGCCTGCTGTAAATCAAAGGTGCTTGTTCCTAAGAAGCCTTACCGTTTCACCCGCTTTCCTTGCACGAAGCAAAATCTGAGGGAGAGAGCCAATGGTGGGAGGGTATGTCCAGTGGGGCCAAGCCTGCCTGGCTCTCAAACAATGGTGGCAAACTGCAGTTGGCCTGCGTAACTCAATGGTGCTGTTCCTACAAAGCCTTACCCTTTCACCCGTTTCCCTTGCACGAAGCATACTCTGAGGGAGAGAAGCAATGGGGGAGGGGTATGTCCAGTGGGGCCAAGCCTGCCTGGCTCTTCAACAATGGTGGCAAACGCAGTGGGCCTGTGTAACTCAATGGTGCTGTTCCTACAGCTTACCTCACCCGCTTTCCCTTGCACGAAGCATACTTGAGGAGAGAAGCCAATGGTGTGAGGGGTAGTCCAGTGGGGCAAGCTGCCTGCCCCACAACAATGGTGGCAAACCGCAGTGGGCCTGCTGTAACTCAATGGTGCGTTCTACGAGATTACCCGTTCACCCGCTTTCCCTTGCACGAAGCCTACTATGAGGCAGAGAAGCCAATGTGGTGTGAGGGGTATGTCCAGTGGGGCCAAGCCTGCCTGGCTCTTCAACAATGGTGGCAAACTGCAGTGGGCCTGCTGTAACTCAATGGTGCTGTTCCTACCCGTTCACCCACTTTCCCTTGCACGAAGCATACTCTGAGGGAGAGAAGCCAATGGGGTGGGGTATGTCCAGTGGGGCCAAGCCTGCCTGGCTCTTCAACAATGGTGGCAAACGCAGGTGGCCTGCTGTAACTCAATGGGCTGTTCCTACAAGCCCTACCCTTCACCCGCTTTCCCTTGCACGAGCATACTATGAGGAGAGAAGCCAATGGTGTGAGGGGTATGTCCAGTGGGGCCAAGCCTGCCTGGCCAAACAATGGTGGCAAACTGCAGTGGGCCTGCTGTAACTCAATGGTGGCTTTCCTACAAAGCCTCCCTTCACCCACTTTCCCTTGCACGAAGCATAATCTGAGGAGGAGAAGCCAATGGGGTGAGGGGTATGTCCAGTGGGGCCAACTGCCTGGCTTTCAAAAATGGTGGCAACTGCAGTGGGCCTGCTGTAACTCAATGGTGCTGTTCCAATCTTTTCACCCTTTCCCTTGCACAAGCATACTTGAGGGAGAGAAGCCAATGGGTGTGAGGGGTATGTCCAGTGGGGCCAAGCCTGCCTGGCCCCACAACAAAGGTGGCAAACAGCAGTGGGCCTGCTGTAACTCAATGGTGCTGTCCTACGAAGCCTTACCCTTTCACCCTTTCCCTTGCACGAAGCATACATGAGAGAGAAGCCAATGGTGTGAGGGGTATGTCCAGTGGGGACAGCCTGCTGGCCCACAACAATGGTGGCAAACCGCAGTGGGCCTGCTGTAACTCAATGGTGCTGTTCTACGAAGACTTACCGTTCACCACTTTCCCTTGCACGAAGCATACTATGGGCAGAGAGCCAATGGTGTGAGGGGTATGTCCAGTGGGGCCAAGCCTGCCTGGCTCTCAACAATGTGTGGCAAACTGCAGTGGGTGCTGTGTAATCATGGTGTGCTTCCTAAAGCCTACCTTTCACCGCTTTCCTTGCAAAGCATACTCTGAGGAGAGAAGCCAATGGGGTGAGGGGGTATGTCCAGTGGGCAAGCCTGCCTGGCTCTTCACAATGGTGCAAACTGCAGTGGGCCTGCTGTAACCAATGGTGCTCTGTACTACCCGTTCACCCGCTTTCCCTTGCACGAAGATACTCTGAGGGAGAGAGAAGCAATGGGGTGAGGGGTATGTCCAGTGGGGCAAGTGCCTGGTCTTCACAATGGTGGCAAACTGCAGTGGGCCTGCTGTAACTCAATGGTGCTGTTCTCCTACCCGTTCACCCGTTTCCCTTGCACGAAGCATACTCTGAGGGAGAGAAGCCAATGGGTGAGGGGTATGTCCAGTGGGGCCAAGCCTGCCTGGCTCTTCAACAATGGTGGCAAATGCAGTGGGCCTGCTGTAACTCAATGGTGCTGTTCCTACAAAGCCTTACTTACCCATTCACCCGCTTAACTAAATGGTGCTGTTCCTATCTGTTCACCCACTATACCCACTAAAGGGTAAATTTAATTATATACTTTGAATTCTGCTTGAAAATACAGATTAAATAAGGCAATATGTATAGGTTGCTTTAAAAGTCAATCATATTTCTATGGCAAGATTCATACCTTATTCTGGCTAAGTACTTATATTTTTATTGTGTGATTGTAGCCATGGAAAGGAAAAGTTGGTTGGGTTAGGGGAGCATCAGTAGCTGTGTGTACTTGTATCTGTATAGATTTTGTGGGTAACACAAACATTTTAATTTTGGAGTGTAAAAATAAATATTTTTGAATTTTGAAAGACAAAATCAATTTTTAATAATTGATCAAATTTCATTTGACTTTACTTTCCTTTAATAGGACTGCCATGTAAATAAAAGGGTGGGGTCAGTAAAGTGTGTGTTTACTGGTCTATGTGTGGGTATCAGTGTGCATTTAAAGGTAAAAAGAAATCAATTTTTAATGATCGATTTCATTTTTAACTTTACTTAGCCTTTAAATAAGGCTGCATGCAAATGGAAGGGTGGGCCACCAAGTGTGGCTATGTGTGGTATCATTTGTTGAATTAATAGGTGTTATGTTCAATAAAGTCACTTTTCAGTGATTATTTTTTGACTTTACTTACCCTTAAATAGGGCTGATATTGAATAATATAAGAATAATAATAATGTAATAATAACAGTGAATGAGAAATACAAAGAACTTGATCTCTCTCTCTCAAGCCAAATTTATGGATTATTGATGTTTTAATAATATATTATATAAATATGTTTTTGTTGGAAGTGAATTAAAATATTTTACTACTTATACAATACAGTAATATAATAAAAAGTAACTTGCCTTCCATAAAATTGTCGTACGGCTTCAACATAATGAGGCCTTTGCCCTTTAGATCAGACCACTGTATCTGGAGGGTACAGGACAGTGGTCTGGAAGTGGAAGCAGCGCGCCAGCCGGCGTGCAGGCCCTCCATTATTGCGCGCTTCCGCACACGCACATGTCGTATGACTAATGGCATGTCATCATACCCCTAGCCAGGAGGTATTGGTAGCATACAGCTTCTGGCAAAGCTGGACATTTTGCTGTAACACAGGCAGGATGTAGTAAAAGCAATGAATCATCGAAGTTCCGGTTCGGGTCTGATTTTCGAAGATCCTCATATTTACGGGAATCTCGTATTTACGAAAATCCTCGTTTTTACAGAAATCCTCGTATTTTCGAAAAATACCGTTTTTTTAAATTCACGCTAGCGACTGTAATTTTTAGGTTTGTAGGCATTGATACGTGTTTCCAAGGTTCTTACCCAGGTCCCTGAGTGATTTAGTGTACGTTACCAAGGCTATTTAGACCATTTAATGCAGATTTTGCCGAACTTTAATTTTAATATGTTTTAACGGGTCCGCTCGCGGATTTCGAATTGTCGGACCGGATTTTGCTAAATTCGGACATCTCTAGTAGCCATTACTATTAGAATTTCCTGTGTGCCACCCATTCACTCTCTTATAGGTATAGTCGGCTACAACTACAACAATTTTTTTCTTCTAATTCAATAAGATACTTTCCAATTTAAAACCTGCTTCTTGATTTTGGTCATCAAGTCACAACTAGTATCAGATGTCAATTCGTTGATGTGTTTGACTCCAATAGTCCTAACGTCCCTTTAACTGCACTAAACACCTAGTAACATACTCTGTGACCAAAAAAATGAGGGAAGAACAATTATTTCAAATGCCACACCCCCTTGTGCAGAAATCTTATCAAATCTGACGATTGTTGGAGTGTTCTGTATGATGTTTTAAATGTTATAGCGTCATCTGTATAGTGATCGCCTTTGTACATATCCCTACTCGAAACACTGCAACGTTTGGGACGAGTCCCCTGTAGTCTAGTAAGATGAATGGTAATAGTAACAGTGTAGAGATGGGATATGATCCAGTTGTTCTTTTAAAGAGTTATGGTCTCAATAGTTATCGCTGTTGGTGATGTCCTTTTTATTGCAGGTTACCTTATTGGTGACAGGGGAGGGTGACATATGTAACATACCTGTTATAGGGTAGTGACCTCATTATTAAAATGACTACAGCATCACCGGGGATATATAATAAACATGTGTTCTTAAAAAATAGAAAATAACATTATTATCCAGTGAACAAAAGAACATGGTGGTCATTTACATTTACAGGTTCATTATACAACACATACTGTATACAGTATATAATACAAATACCATAGGATGTAAATGGTTTCAACAGAAGACACAAGAGAAGTGTTTATTAAGAAAACAATCAAAGGAAGTTAATGACATATGTTTTCATGAATGAACAAAAGTGCTTTGCTGAAAGAAGTCCTAAGAAAAATGTGGTTATCGGATGCATTAGGTTTTTCCTTTATCAAGATGTCCCGTTCCCTAGACAGTGACAGTGCCAGAGGACAGCACTGCAAGTTCCAGCTGTCAGTGGGTAAATTATGTTAAGTGTAAATAATAGATTGGAGAAAGTGAAAGGGGGGTGAGAGTGGTAAAGAGTGGCTGACATCTCCAGTAGTAGGTGTATGTTAGACCTAGAGGCCTCTCTGTGCTGTCCTCGGTTTTTTAAATCCTTACAACTGTGTTAATCTCTTCAACTGCAGATGTCCAGTGTTTTTAGCCATTAAGACCATGATACTACCAACAAAACAAAAAAAAAACAATACAGTACAAAGATTTATAACTAGTAAGTGGTCATACACTCCTCCTGTAGTATATACTAAAATACTTGTCCAACATATAACATAGATTTAGTAAATCTAAACAAAATGTTTTTCCCCCCATTATGAAAACCCATGACTACATATCCATTGCTGTATTCTTCCCCAGATGGTGTCCCATCTTATATGTTGGGCTCCCAGTGGTTGTGATGTGTACTAGGGAAAACACATTGGGTGGTTTTGGAGAAAATTTGAGCAGTAAAGATAACTGTGGTCGAAAATTGGGTATATTGACAGGAAATTCATTACTGAGTATTTTGCAATTTCTTTCATTTTTTCTTACATAGTTTTGAAGATATTTTATTTTATGTGATATGGTAGCAGCATCACCAGATGCTGAAACCATGTGAAAGTCCCTCTTCCCGTATATCTCCTCCTCCTCGTGGGCCCCATGGCCCCTCTCTTGTAAAGAGGGACTGAAATACTGATTGCCCAGTAAGTGAGCAATAGTATTTGGGCCTGGTGTGTCAGTTACTGCGCACTCAGTACTTGGGATCTATGTGTGTCAGTTAATGTTAAAAAACTAAGTACATGGGGACTGTGTGTTAGTAAGTGTGCATTCAGTACTTGCTCTCTGTGTTTGTGTTAGTAAGTGTGCGATAAGTACTTGGGCCTGGGTTTATATCAGTAAGTTTGCATCACGTACTAAGCTTGTGTGTGTCAGTAATGTGTGCACTCAGGAATTTGGGCTCTGTGTGTGTCAGTAAGTGGGCACTCAGTACTTGGGCTCGGTGTGTGTCAGTAAGTGTGTACACAGTATTGAGCTCTGTGAGTGTCAGTGAGTGCACTCAGCACTTGGGCTCTCTGTGTGTGTGCGTGTCAAGTGTTCACACAGTACTTGGGTTCTGTGGTGTTGTGCCAGCAAGTGTGCACTCAGTACTGGGGACTATGTATATCAGTATGTGTGTAACTCAGTACTTGGACCCCGTGTTTGTGTCAGCATGTGTGCACTCAGTACTTAAGCTGGGCATTTGTGTTAGTAAGTGTACTCAGTACTTGGGCTCTATGAATGTCAGTAACTGTGCAATTTGTGGGCTCTGTCTAGTCGGTAAGTGTGCACTTCATACTTAGCTCAGTGTGTGTCAATAAGTGTGCACTCAGTACTTGGTCTATGTCTGTGTCAGTAAGTGGACACTCAGTACTTTGGCTCTATGTGTGTTAGTAAGTGTGCACTCAGTACTGGAGCTCTGTGTGTATCAGTAAGTGGGCACTTAGTACTTGGGCTCTGTCTGTGTCAGTAAGTTTGCACTCAGGACTTGGGTCTATGTGTGTCAGTAAGTGTTCACTCAGTTCTTGAGCTCTGTGCTTGAGTCACCAATTGTGCGCTCAGTAATTGAGCTCTATGTGTGTTAGAAAAGTGAGCACTGAGTACTTGGGCTCTGGTTTGTGTCAGTAAGTGGACACTCAGTTCTCCATGTGTAGCATAAGTGGGCACTCAGTTTCTGGAGTCTGTGTGTGTCAGTAAATGTAAACTCAGTACTGGGCTCGTGTGCTTATCAGTAAGTGTGGACTCAGTACGTGGCTTGTGTATATCAGTAAGTGGGCACAAAGTACTTGGGCTCTGGTGTGTCAGCAAGGTGGGCACTCTGTACTTGAGCTCTGTGTGGTCAGTAAAGTGTGCACTCAGTTCTTGAGCTCTGTGCTTGAGTCACCAATTGTGCGCTCAGTAATTGGACTCTATGTGTGTTAGAAAAGTGAGCACTCACTACTTGGGCTCTGTGTTTGTGTCAGTAAGTGGGCACTCAGTTCTCCATGTGTGTCAGTAAGTAGGCACTCGGTACTGGAGCTGTGTGTGGCAGTAAATGTGAACTCAGTATTGGGCTCTGTGTTTATCGGTAAGTGTGTATCAGTACTTGGGCTCTGTGTATATCAGTAAGTGGGCACAAAGTACTTGGGCTCTGTGTGTCAGCAAGTTGGCACTAGTACTTGAGCTCGTGTGCTTATGCCAGTAACCATGCACTCAGTACTTGGGTCATGGTGTGTTAGTAATGTGCACTCAGTACATACAGACTGTGTGTGTGTCAGTAAATTTGCATTCAATGCTTGTGCTCTGTTGGTGCCAGTAAGTGTTCATTAGTACTTGGGCCCTGTGTTTGTATCAGTAAGTGTGCACTCAGTATTGGGCCTCTGTGTGTCAGCAAGTGTGCAATCAGTATTCGGGGTGTGTGTCGTATTAAGTGTGCACTCAGTACTTTGGCTCTGTGCTTGTGTCAGGAAGTATAGGCTCAGTACTTGGGCTCTTTGTTCAGAAGGGTGCACTAGTACCTGTGATATGTGTGAGCAAGTGTACACTCAGTACTGGCTCTCTGTTTGTCACTAAATGGGCACTCAATAAATGTGCCACCTCAGCACAACAAACCTTAGTTATACATTAGTCCTCTACCATAGTCTTCTATGGGGGATTGTATCAAAAACCTTGTGCCAGCCATTATATGGAGAGGCCCAAAGTTGTATCTGGGCCTAGGGCCCTATTGGTATTAATACGGTTCTGGCCATTAATAAAACTATGCAGAAAATTAACCATAGAGCAACAAGGAAAAGAGAAAGGGGGTGTGTGCTTGCGAGTGCCACTTGCCGTGGCTTCATGTAACTTAGTAAGTAAGTGGCTGCTAAACATGGGTGCATTGTTCAGCAATAGATCATATCAGAGAACACACGGACATGTCTGGGCTGTGTTCACACAAACGATTTTATGAGCAGATCCAGTTGTTTGTCTACCATGTAATGTTTTGCTAGATTCTTATACAGGCATTATGGGTGCAGAAAAAGGTTGAACAACGTGGATGCATATCTATTCAACCTCCACTACTATAACATAGGTAAAAAACCAAGGGAATTGTACTGTAAGGTTTTGGGGGAAGAGTAGCCATACCACTGTGAATATGGTTAAGCAGTTTTCCAACCTTCACCCAAAGAAAGATTAAAAACAAAGAAAATACTGTATTTTGTGGCAAAATATATAAGAAAGAGAAAGAAAAATCTGAAAGAAAATCCACATATCAATGTTTTATTTAAATGTTTTATCTAGTTTTTAATACTTCTAAATACAATATCCCAGAGTTGATCCAGAGGAAGGCGAAAACCCCCAGAAGGGGGTCCTGCAGGTTATATAAAGAGAGTTTTCACTGGCGTCTCCCATTTCTTTTTTTCTTCTTCTCTTTTAAAGCATTAAAGCTGTTTTACAGCGATGTTTTCCTTTTTATAACCGACTTCACAATGAACACAGGTTTTAATAAATATTTCCAGCTTTCCTTTGAATCTGGTTTCCTGATGGGGTTCACTAGGACAGATGTAAAGTTCTAGATATATATTGTATACATTAATTTATATTAAAAATATTAAAATATAATGTAAACCTATGTATGTAACTACACTGGATGGAAGAAAGCCATCTGTAATTTATGACAAGGAATTCTCTAAGTGCTATTAAAGTAAAGTAATGAATGATCACGTTGTCTTTAAAAAGTGCCTTTAAGGTCGAAAGGAATGTGGCTTTAAGAAAATGGTATAAGGAAGTGGGGAGTAATGTAGCAGGAGGGGGTACAGTTTTAAAGCAGAGGCTATTTAGCATACTACTATTTGATTTTTTAAAGGTTGCTATTTGCGTGTACTGTAGTAGTTCAGATAACAATCACACCAGACAAAAACAATCACACACACACACAAAAAGAAAACACATTTGTTTACATTGTAAGTACAGTGTGCAATTCGTGTTTTGAAATACTATTTAAGAAAAAAAAATCCATTCAAACCTAGGATCCAGAATTTATATCTATCTAGGCAGTATAGTGTAGATACAGTCTGGGTTATTCAATAAAAGTCGTTTAAAAAAAAAACGTTTAAAATGGTGCTAATTTTGCCCCAACCAATCAGATGTTAGCTTTCAATGCTAAATAAGATCTGATTGGCTGGGGAAAATTTAGCACCATTTTAAACGATAAGAACTTTTACTGAATCTCCCTGAGTAGTTCAGTTAAGCTCCAGCACCAGTTCTTTCCATAGATGGCTGTATGAATTGTGCTTTTGAGAGATTTAAAACATTCTCCCTTTTATTATAATGTACTTCATGTTCTATAAATCCTGGATATCTCTTGAAAGTTGCAAATGGAACAGGTGTACCATTTCTGGCAGATTTTCTTTACTACCAGTCTCCAGTGGAGAGTTTTATTTTCATCTTTCCTTTTAAAATAAAACAATAGCAAACAGGTACTAAATAGTAAAGTTATATACCTGGTATGTCTACATTGATAAGCTTACACAGCAGATCTGTTACAATCATTTCAACATTCCATGCAGTTTTATGCTTCAGGTTTAAAATATAATCCTTTTGATGACATGCAGTGTATATATGTGCATATTGCCTTGCCTTTATGGCATTATAAGCCATACTGGGATTTTATCAACAAAAACCCAAGCTCTATAAATGGTGTGTCTTGGAAGTAAATTAAAGATGGATGAAATGCCTTTCCATTTTGCTGAAGAATTTCCGAAGGCTTTGCACATTCACCAAGCAAAATTTCTTATTTAGTCTTTTCAAAACATACTAACAACAATAAGAAGGAAAATGCGCTCACTATGGGTGGTACAATATCCCCTGCTATTGGCATAATGAGTGTAAAATCCTCTATGCCTGATATAAAACAGGATTATGGTGGGTTTATATTCATTTTACAGAGCCTGCGCCAATTCTAAATGTCTTTGGAAGTACCAAAGCATACCTGATGCAGTATATTTTAACACCTACAGAATTGGTACATACACCCCCACTCCTTGGCGCTTCTAACCTGACTGCACTCCCGTGCTTCTTCCCTCACTATAAAAGCCAAGGAAAGTGAGAGAGCCAGCTATTGATCCAGTGCACAATATGAAAATGCAAAAGTTTGCTAAAAGCAATTAAAGTAAAAAGGTTTAAAAGTTAGGACCTTCCAGACTGGGGTTACCTTGATGTGGTTGGAAGGCTTTTCATTCATCTGATCATAGTAATGTATATTAAAACCCTTTGTTTATAATTATGCAAGTTTGCAGATAGTATGATATCGTATGGGGCCCAGGAATGTGCATTGATTATCTTTCCTTTGTTTGTATATAATTGACCACATCAGTAGCATTGCAAAATGTAACTGTAATTAGGAGTGCCTCCACAGTCCTGCTAATGTATGCACTCCTGTAATGTCACAAAGTGATTAAACTGGCCATAAAAATTGCTAATGATCGGTAATTTAAAACGGTAACTATCTGTAATTTATGACTGTTTACAGCTCAAAACTGCTTCTACAAGGAGGTATCATGTACTATTTGTGCTGCACTCCGATCTATTATTGCAAACACGCATGCATGAACAATTTTTGTTGTTCCAACAATACAGATGTGTATTAAAACACAGCAATAATGCACAGCAACGCTTTGCGAAAATCCTGCATGCTTTGCCGCGTGTACAAGTGCACCAACCCCTATACTATTGGCTAGGTTAAGAATAATATTCACAAGCCCATAGAATTGCTTACTAGCTATGTTGTGCACGAGAGCCTTACAATATATTATTTGACAGCCTGGTGTTAATTGAACAATTTTAGTATAATTCTTTTTTAACATATGAGGAGATTACATGCTTAAACCCATATCTGGTGAAAATACTGTACAATGTATAATGGATGCCTTCTTGTTGGAGTATGTGCATTTTTATTACACAGTTTGTTTGAAAAGAAAAAAAGATTAAATGATGGGCTGCGATTGTGCTATTTATTGGGTACACACAACCCACCTTTCTATTTAGGTGGAGGGCAATGTTGCATATTTAATAATAAAACCTCATATATACTCACAGGATAAAGGAGATCTGTACTTAAATGACTTGAAAGTGTTTCAAAGGGGTTTTAGTGAAAATACTAATTCGTACATGGACTAGAACTCGAACTTAAGTTCAAATCTGATTTACGCGTTTGAAAGAACTCTGTCTAACTAAAAAAACTACTTTTGGACTTCAGACTTTTCAACTTGTGGAACTTTTTCAATAATTATCGTTTGAGGATAGGGTATGTCCAGAGGGGCCAAGCCGCTTGGCTCAAATGGTTCTGCTGCTGTGAATCATTACAAATTAAAGATCATAGCTGCTTTAGCACCATATTGCCTGTATTAAATATACAACACAGTGTGTCTACCAGTGTAGAATGGCACGTATCATCATTATACTGAATTTTCTATGCACCCTAGTGAGGTGACATAGTATTGCAGTTATCCCTGCCCCTCCAAAACTTATAATACTATTATAACAGCATGCAAACAGATAGGTACAAAGACAGACATAAAAAAACGTACAAAACATAAAAACCAAAAAGCTGGGAAATAGACTTACGAGTGGGCCGAATGTGGAAGCTAATTCGCAATTGTACATGTGCAATAAATATTGAACACATGTAAGCACAAGAAATTGCTGTGCTCACTGATCCAGCTTAATAAGAGGGCTACAATCATAGGCTTGAGCATATAAATGAGGCAATACCCAAATACATCACTATCACTCTGTGTAGTACCCTACTATAATGTTAATAGCTGTATTCACAGGCACATGTTATTACATATACGATACCACTCCATTATGGTAGCAAACGTGGGCTCAATGGACATATCAATCTCACTGGATCCAAACCGTTCCTTAAGGTAAGTCGCATCCCGATTTGTTCCCAATCAGGCCTCCGCCTGCTTAGTTCCCAGGTGAAATGCCGACGCGGTTTCATCACAATCCACGTGACTTCGTCAGGGCGCGACTCTAAGAGCGCTCTTGGATTCTAAATAGGGAGCGCATCTCTGGATTCAAATTCAAAAAATCTTTATACCAGTATGATAACTTGTTTAGAATTGAAAAAATCAATTTAGGAATTAGAGGTGGAAATGCGGACAAGATTCTTCTGCAAAAAGAATTAAGATGGATATTTCAATTGGGCAATGGTGTCCAAGGGCCTAATGAGGACCTAGCCTCAATGTTTTTTGCAATAGCCTGACGCAAACCCCACATAAGCAATTTAGAAGAAAACTCTTTCCCTTCTTTTTTTGTGATACTAATTCATTATATCTTGTTTCACCACTATCTTTTTGGTATCACTAACAATTATAGACGATCGTGGTTCTCTCTAGTCCAAATAGCAGTAGCCTATGATATATGCATTTTGCTTCCCCTTTACTATTGATAAGAGACTGCTGTAGTATCTGAAAGATCGATTTTGAGACAATTTTTTAATGTATTTAAAAACCAAGGAGCGCTCTTAGAGTCATATGCTAATTTGTACTTTCCAGGGTACATAATTGCCAACAGATTCTTGTACAAGTCATTCTGAATTGAGAAGCCTGCGGTATGAATAGCAACGTCTTCAAAGAACTAAACTTTAAGTCAGTGACTAACTGAATACAAAAGATTACCATGACCTGGATGAATGAGAACACAAGTAAAAGTGTGACCCTTTGCCCACTTATATAGGGCATCATATTGCCCCTATACGATGCAAATCGAAAAAAAGATGAAAGTGGAAGTTCAGGGCAAATACTTCCATTAGAAATCAGTAGAAATTAATGTTAGGAACATTTAATGGTAGTGTGCCTTCGGAAGAAGGACTGTTAAAGAACCGAAATGGCGGCTCACTAAGTTAACAGTAGGGAATAGCAAGTGTGTGTAAATTTAGATTTTTCAAAATGGAAAAGAATACGTAAAATAACTAGGTATGCATTATATAAACTAAGAATTTAAAAATAATGATATTTTCCACTGAACTTTCCTTTGTTTAAGGTAGCAACAGTTGTCACTCCAACTGGGCATGATACATTATTCAAGTTCGTAGATATTGTACATGTTCCTCAGATTATTTCCCAGGTCCCAGAGACATGTACAGTAATGTACCATTGCTACTTAATAAAAAATTGTAGTATAGCGTCCTTCTTGATAATAAAGTTTAATAGTATACATTGAATAAAAGGGTGCAACAGGAAATCAAATAATAACCAGAACTCAATTTCATCATCCCCTCTAAGAAAGGGGATGACCAAGAAAAAAACAGGCCCTGTACACATTGGCACAAAAACTACTAATAAAACACATGTCCAACAAGTCCAACTTTGTAACATGTCTTATTTGTAAAGGGGGTGTTCCTAGTGGAATTTGCAATAATTATTGTAGATATATTATGGAGGAGTTTCAGAGCAAATAAAGGTACTTTGAAATTGTCTTTGGACCTCTGTTAGACATGTGTTTATTTAGTAGTGGCCTGTTTTTTTTGCATCCCCTTTTCTAGAGGGGATGATGGGAAATTGATTTGATTATACATTGTAGTTAACCCCTCACCCCATTGGCTTCTCTCCCTCAGAGTATGCTTCGTGCAAGGGAAAGCGGGTAAACGGGTAAGGCTTCGTAGGAACCGCACCATTGAGTTTCAGCAGGCCCACTGCGGTTTGCCACCATTGTTGTGGGGCCAGGCAAGCTTGGCCCCACTGGACATACCCCTCACACCATTGGCTTCTCTGCCTCAGAGTATGCTTCGTGCTAGGGAAAGTGGTGAAAAGATAGGAAAAGCACCATTGAGTTACAGCAGGCCCACTGCAGTTTGCCACCATTGTTGAAGAGCATACCCCTCACACCATTGGCTTCTCTGCCTCATAGTATGCTTTGTGCAAGGGAAAGCGGGTGAACGGGTAAGGCTTCGTAGGAACCGCACCACTGAGTTTCAGCAGGCCCACTGCGGTTTGCCAACATTGTTGTGGGGCCAGGCAAGCTTGGCCCCACTGGACATACCCCTCACACCATTGGCTTCTCTGCCTCATAGTATGCTTCGTGATAGGGAAAGCGGGTGACCAAAGCCTGCCTGGCCCCACACCATGGTGGCAAACTGCAGTGGGCCTGCTGTAACTCAATGGTGCTGTTCCTACACTTCCCTTCACCCACGCTTTCCCTTGCACGAAGCTACTATGAGGAGAGAAAGCCAATGGTGTAGGGGTGGTCCAGTGGGGCCAAGCCTGCCTGGCCCACAACAATGGTGGCAAACCGCAGTGGGCCTGCTGTAACTCAATGGTGCTGTCCTACAAGCCTTACCCTTTCACCCCTTTCCCTGTCAGAGCATACTCTGAGGGAGAGAAGCCAATGGTGAGGGTATGTCCAGTGGGGCCAAGCCTGCTGGCTCTTAACAATGGTGGCAAACTGCAGTGCCTCCTGTACTCAATGGGGCTGTTCCTACAAAGCCTTACCCTTTCACCCCTTTCCCTTGCACGAAGCATACTCTGAGGGAGAACAATGGTGTAGGGTTATGTCCAGTGGGCCAAGCCTGCCTGGCTTACCAATGGTGGCAAACTGCAGTGGGCCGGCTGTAACTAAATGGTGCTGTTCCTACAAGCCACCCTTTCACCCGCTTTCCCTTGCAGAAGCATACTCTGAGGAGAGAAGCCAATGGGTGAGGGTATGTCCAGTGGGGCCAAGCCTGCCTGGCTCTTCAAAATGGTGCAAACTGCAGTGGGCCTGCTGTAACTCAATGTGTGCTGTTCCTTCTTTTCACCGCTTTCCCTTGCACGAAGCATACTCTGAGGGAGAGAAGCCAATGGTGTGAGGGGTATGTCATGGGGCCAAGCCCTGCTGCCCACACAATGGTGGCAACCGCAGTGGGCCGGCTGTAACTCAATGGTGCTGTTCCTACGAGCTTACCTTACCGCTTTCCCTTGCACGAAGCATACTTGAGGGAGAAGCCAATGGTGGTGAGGGGTATGTCCATGGGGCAACCTGCCTGCCCCACAACAATGGTGGCAAACCGAGTGGGCCTGCTGTAACTCAATGGTGCTGTTCTACGAAGCCTTACCCTTCACCCGCTTTCCTTTGCACGAAGCATACTAGAGGGAGAAGCCAATGGTGTGAGGGGTATGTCCAGTGGGGCCGCCTGCCTGGCTCTTCACAATGGTGGCAAACTGCAGTGGCCTCTGTAACTCAATGGTGCTGTTCCTACCATACCCTTCACCCGCTTTCCCTTGCACGAAACTCTAGGGAGAGAAGCCAATGGGGTGAGGGGTATTTCCAGTGGGGCCAAGCCTGCCTGGCTCAACAATGGTGGCAAACGCAGTGGGCCTGCTGTAACTCAATGGTGCTGTTCCTACAAGCCTTACCTTCACCCTTTCCCTTGCACAAGCATACTATGAGAGAGAAGCCAATGGTGTAGGGGTATGTCCAGTGGGGCCAAGCTTGCCTGGCCCCACAACAATGGTGGCAAACCGCAGTGGCCTCTGCTGAACTCAATGGTGCGGTTCCTACGAAGCCTTACCCGTTCACGCTTTCCCTTGCACGAAGCAATACATGAGGCAGAGAAGCCAATGGTGTGAGGGGTATGTCCAGTGGGGCCAAGCCTGCCTGGCCCAACAATGGTGGCAAACTGCAGTGGGCCTGCTGTAACTCAATGGTGCTGTTCCTACGAAGCTTTACCCTTCACCCGCTTTCCCTTGCCCGAAGCATACTATGAGGAGAGAAGCCAATGTTTGAGGGGTATGTCCAGTGGGGCAAGCCTCCTGCCCCCAACAATGGTGCAAACGCAGTGGGCCTGCTGTAACTCAATGGTGCTGTTCTCTACAATACCTTCCCACCGCTTTCCCTTGCACAGCATATGAGGAGAGAAGCCAATGGTGTGGAGGTATGTCCAGTGGGGCAAGCCTGCCTGCCCCCAACAATGGTGGCAAACCGCAGTGGGCCTGCTGTAACTCAATGGTGCTGTTCCTACAAGCTTACCCGTTCACCCGCTTTCCCTGCACGAAGCTATATGAGGGAGAGAAGCCAATGGTGTGAGGGTATGTCCAGGGGGCCAAGCCTGCCTGGCCTCAACACATGGGGGCAAACAGCTGGGCCTGCTGTACTCAATGGTGCGTTCTACAAGCTTTACCCTTTCACCCACGCTTTCCCTTGCACAAGCATACTATGAGGAGAGAACCAATGGTGAGGGGTATGTCCAGTGGGGCAAGCCTGCCTCCCCCAACAATGGTGGCAACGCAGTGGGCCTGCTGTAACTCAATGGTGCTGTTACACAAGATTTACCTTTCACCCGCTTTCCCTTGCACGAGCATACTATTGAGGAGAGAGCCAATGGTGTGAGGTATGTCCAGTGGGGCCAAGCCTGCCTGGCCCTTCAACAATGGCAAACGCAGTGGGCCTGCTGTAACTCAGTGTGGCTGTTCCTACAACCTACCCGTTCACCCCTTTCCCTTGCACGAAGCATACTAGGAGGCAGAGAAGCCAATGGTGTGAGGGGTATGTCCAGTGGGGCCAACTGCCTGGCCCCAACAATGGTGGCAAACCTGCTGGGCCTGCTGTAACTCAATGGTGCTGTTCCTACACCCGTTCACCCGCTTTCCCTTGCACGAAGCATACTCTGAGGGAAAAGCCAATGGGGTGAGGGGTATGTCCAGTGGGGCACAGCCTGCCTGGCTCTTCAACATAGTGGCAAACGCATGGCTGCTGTAACTCAATGGTGCTGTTCCTACGAGCCTACCCGTTCACCCTCGCTTTCCTTCACGAAGCATACTTGAGGAGAGAAGCCAATGGGTGTGAGGGGTGTCCAGTGGGGCCAAGCCTGCCTGGCTCCACAACATGGTGGCAAACTGCAGTGGGCTGCTTAACTCAATGGTGCTGTTCCTACAAGCCTCCCTTCACCCGCTTTCCTTGCACGAACATACTCTGAGGAGAAACCAATGGGTGAGGGGTATGTCAGTGGGGCCAAGCTGCCTGCCTCCACAACAATGGTGGCAAACGCAGTGGGCCTGCTGAAACCAATGGTGCGGTTCCTACAAGCTTTCCTTCACCCGCTTTCCCTTGCACGAAGCATACTATGAGGAGAGAAGCCAATGGTGTGAGGGGTATGTCCAGTGGGGCCAAGCCTGCCTGGCTCTTCAACAATGGTGGCAAACTGCAGTGGGCCTGCTGTAACCAATGGTGCTGTTCCTACTTTCACCCTTTCCCTTCCCTGCACGAAGCATACTCTGAGGAGAGAAGCCAATGGGTGAGGGGTATGTCCGGGCCAACCTGCCTGGCCCACACAATGGTGGCAAACGCAGTGGGCCTGCTGTACTCAATGGTCTGTCTTCCTACGAGCTTTACCCTTCACCCGCTTCCCTTGCACGAAGCATACTATGAGCAGAGAAGCCAATGGTTGAGGGTATGTCCAGTGGGGCAAGCCTGCCTGCCCCACAACTGGTGGCAAACGCAGTGGGCCTGCTGTAACTCAATGTCTGTTCTACGAAGCTTTACCGTTCACCCTCTTTCCCTTGCACGACATACTATGAGCAGAGAGCCAATGGTGTGAGGGTATGTCCAGTGGGCCAAGCCTGCCTGGCCCACCAATGGTGGCAAACTGCAGTGGGCCTGCTGTAACTCAATGGTGCTGTTCACGAAGCTACCCGTTCACCCGCTTTCCCTTGCACGAAGCATACTATGAGGCAGAAGCCAATGGTGTGAGGGTATGTCCAGTGGGGCCAAGCTGCCTGGCCCACAACAATGGTGGCAAACTGCATGGGCCTGCTGTAACTCAATGGTGCTGTTCCTACCCTTACTCGTCCCGCTTTCCCTTGCACGAAGCATACTCTGAGGAGAGAAGCCAATGGGGTGAGGGGTATGTCCATGGGGCCAAGCCTGCCTGGCTCTTCAACAATGTGGCAAACGCAGTGGCTGCTGTAACTCAATGGTGCTGTTCCTACAAGCCTACCCGTTCACCCGCTTTCCCTTGCACGAAGCATACTTGAGGAGAGAAGCCAATGGTGAGGGTATGTCCAGTGGGCCAAGCTGCCTGGTCCCACAACAATGGTGGCAAACTGCAGTGGGCCTGCTGTAACTCAATGGTGCTGTTCCTACGAAGCCTTACCCTTCCCCCGCTTTCCCTTGCACGAAGCATACTATGAGGAGAGAAGCCAATGGTGGTGAGGGGTATGTCCAGTGGGGCCAAGCTTGCCTGGCCCCAAACAATGTGGCAAACCGCAGTGGGCGTCTGTAATCAATGGTGCTGTTCCCTAGAAGCCTTACCACCTACCGTTAACCCATTGGCTTCTCTCCCTCATAGTATGCTCGTGCAAGAAAGCGGGTGAACGGGTAAAGCTTCGAAAACAGCACCATTGAGTTTACGCAGGCCCCACTGCGGTTGCTTCACCATTGTTGTGGGGCTAGGCAGCTTTGTCCCCACTGGACATACCCGTCACACCATTGGCTTCTCTGCCTCATAGGGTGCTACGTGGCAAGGAAAGCGGGTGAACGTGTAAATCTTTCGTAGTAACAGCACCATTGAGTTACAGCAGGCCCACTCGCTTTGCCACATTGTTGGGGGCAGGCGGCTTGTCCCCACTGGACAACCCTACCCCTCAAACCATTGGCTTTCTCGCCTCATAGTATGCGCGTGCAAGGAAGGGTGAACGGGTGAAGCTTCGTAGGAACAGCACCATGAGTTACAGCAGGCCACTGCAGTTTCACCATTGTTGAAGAGCCAGCAGGCTTGGCCCCACTGGACAACCCTCACACCATTGGCTTCTCTCCTCATATATGCTGTTGTGCAAGGGAAAGCGATGAACGGGTAGGCTTCGAGAACCGCACCATGAGTTAGCAGCAGGCCCACTGCGGTTTGCCACCGATTGTTGTGGGGCCAGCAAGCTTGGCCCCACTGGAACTCCCCTCACACCATTGGCTTCTCTGCCTCATATATGCTTTGTGCAAGGGAAAGGGTAACGGGTAAGGCTTCGTAGGAACACACCATTGAGTTACGCAGGCCCACTGCGATTTGCCACCATTGTTGAAAAGCCAGGCAGGCTTGCCCCACTGGACATACCCCTCACCCCATTGGCTTCTCTCCCTCGAGATGCTTCGTGCAAAGGGAAGCGGTTGAACGGGTAGGAACAGCACCATTGAGTGTACAGGCAGGCCCATCTGCAGTTTGCCACCATTGTTGAAAGCCAGCAGGCCTTGCCCCACTGGACATACCCCTCACACCATTGGCTTCTCTGCCTCATAGTTGCTTTCGTGCAAGAGGAAAGCGGTGAACGGGTAAGCTTCGTAGTAACAGCACCATTGAGTTACAGGCCAACTGCGGTTTGCCACCATTTTTGTGGGGCCACAGGCGGCTTGTCCCCATGAACATACCCCTCACACCATTGGCTTCTCGCTCATAGATGCTTCGTGCAAGGAAAGCGGTGAACGGATAAATCTTCGTGGAACAGCACCATTGAGTTACAGCAGGCCCCTGCTTTGCCACCTTGTTTGGGCTAGCAGGGCTTGGCCCCACTAGACATACCCCTCACACCATGGCTTCTCTCCCTCAGAGTATGCTTCGTGCAAGGGAAAGTGTGAAAAGATAGGACAGCACCATTGAGTTACAGCAGGCCCCTGCAGTTTGCCCCATTTTGAAGAGCCAGCAGGCTTGCCCAACTGGACATACCCCTCACCCTATTGGCTTCTCTCCTCAGAGTATGCTTCATGCAAGGGAAAGCGGGTGAAAGGGTAAGGCTTTGTAGGAACACACCATTAAGTTACAGCGGCCCACTGCAGTTTGCCACCATGTTAAGAGCCAGGCAGGCTTGGCCCCACTGGCATAACCCTCACTCCATTGGCTTGTCTCCCTCAAGTATGCTCGTGGCAGGAGAAGTGGTGAAAGGTAAGGCTTTGTAGGACAGCCCCATGAGTTACAGCAGGCCCACTGCATTTGCCACCATTGTTTAAGAGCCAGACAGGCTTGGCCCCACTGGACATAACCCTCATCCATGGGCTTCTTCCCTCAGAGTATGCTTCATCAGAGGGAAAGTGGGTGAAAGGGTAAGGCTTTGTAGGAACAGCACCATTGAGTTACAGCCACTGCGGTTGCCACCAGTTTGTTTGGCCAGGCAGGCTTGGCCCCACGGACATCCCCTTACACCATGGCTTCCTCTGCCTCATAGTATGCTTCGTGCAAGGGAAAGCGGGTGAATGTTTAAAGCTCGTAGGAACAGCACCATTGAGTTACAGCAGGCCCACTGCTGTTTGCCACCATTGTTGTGGGGCCAGGCAGGCTTTGGCCCACTGTACATACCCCTCAACCATTGGCTTTTTTTTTTTTTTTTTGCGTATCTATTAGAAGGCTACAAATGTATGTGGTGCTCTTACTCCTGACTTTCAGCGAAAACACTATGTACTATTATTAGCCCCAGTTTATGATACAAGTAACGATTGTTATCTTCAGACCATTTTTTCAATAGCGGTTCTCGCGTAATCGCCCTCTTATAGTGTTAAAATGGTGTAATTTTGCCCCCAACCAATAGATTGTAAGCTTACAAATGTCAAATAAGATCTGATTGGTGGGGCAACAATTAGACACCATTTTAAACCACAAGGAACTTTATTGAATCTCAGATAGTATTTTAGCAATACTTCCCATGAAGTATGTTAGTAATTCATCTAATAAAGAGGACATAGGGCATTGGGATGCCGGGATAAATTGTTAGCTTGTAAGCTCTTCGGGGCAGGCCTGTGAATGCATACAGGTAATGTAAGCGCTAGAGTTGGCGAACTCTATAAAGTACAATAATAATAATAATAATAATAACGGACATGTGACCAGTTGTTTTAAGAGTGGAATGCTCTTAAAGAAGGTTCGATTGGTGCCTAAATAAATATTTGTTTAATAAATTTTTACGCTGAAAATAAAAGAGAACTAATAGATTGCATAGAAAACAAACAGGGTTATTCAATAAAGTTATTGTTTAAAATGGTGCAACTTTTCCCCAACCATCAGATCTTTTAAGGACAAGTTTATACTCCCTCACCCTCGCTCCTCTGCTCCATAGCTGCATAGTACCCAGGGTGAGGACTAAAATCGCTAATCCTCACCTGAGGTTCTTTCTTAACTCCGGCACTACTTACACAAATCTGCTTCGCCGATCGCTTCGTCCTCCGCTCTCCTGCTTCAATGACAGATCGCGGGCAGGCCAATAGGAAGATCGCTCTGCAAGCGGCGTTCTTCCAATTGGCGCCTCGCGACTGTCACTGCACGTAGGAGAGAGGGGAACAGTCTGATCGCCGAGCAAGATTGCGGTAAGTAGTGCAGTATTAGAGAAAAAACCAGGATGAGGACTTAGCGATGTTAGGTCCTCACCTGGTACTTGCGCAAGAGATGGATCGGGAGAAAAGGTGAGTATAATTCTTTAACATTTGAAAGCTAAACCTGGATGGTGGGGAAATTAAGCACATTTTAAAACGATAAAAATAATTTTATGAATAACCCTGAAGGGGTTTTATAAATCGTATATCCAACTATTCAAAAAGACTTTTAATGGCTTAAATGGATAGCTCAACTCAAAACATCAAGTGAATTGTATTTGGAAGCTGCAGCTTTAAGCAACTTTTCCTTTTTTTTTTCTTTACCTGTTGAAGCACTAGAAGTTCCTGACATCTTGGATTGTGGCTTGCCTGAGTCTTTAGCTCCCATCGCCCCCCCTAGATTGTTCTGCCTCTGCTTTTTTTGGGGTCAGAGAAAGCGCTGCCCATTGCGCACCTGCTGTAAGCACGGCGCGAAATGATTTACGTCACCACACTGGGACGCGGGGGCGCATTGGGAAGCGCTTTCTCTGACTCACAAAGAAGCATAAGGCAGGAAATCTCGGGGGGCGGAAGACTAAGATCTCAGCAAGCACAACATAAGAGAGTCGGAACTGTCAGCGTCTTCAAAGCGTTAGGCGACAGGATGGGCCCTAGAACAGAAAAAAAAGGAAACGTCAGCTTCCAAATACAATCACTGATTTCTCAGTGATATTATCCTTTAAATGTTTTAATAACCACAAGCTTTCACACGGTCTTACTGGTTCTAGGTGAGAAAATACTTGCAAACATTCTCAGTAACTTTCATTTTCATAATTCCCATTCAGTTTCAATAATCAGACATGTGGTAAATTTCGCCCCATTAAAGCCCCTTATTCGGTCATACTAAAATATCGTAAGAACTTTTCTTCCTGTTGCTGAAACATTGGCAATTTTATGAGCACATTGTAATATACTAGAAAGAGTGCCAAAGTTGGCTTCATGTTGCCATATTTAGAAATATATAAGAATCTCCTCTCTGTTCGATCTCCTTTTCATTGCTAATAAAAACTTTGTCTTTTACCCATCCATGTTGATCCCTGCATGTATATCTATATAAAGGAGCTCTTATCTAGGTTTATAATATCATGCACTCATGAGATTAAGCTTTCATCTTCAAATGTGCCTGAAGAAGGAGGATAGACTCTAAAAACGTGATATGAAACTTTAATTCGCATTAGAGACAATCCTTCCTACAAAAAAGTATAATAGAACGCTAACAGGGCTTTGGCGTTATTTGTGCAGTTCTGACCTTTTATTAAAATTTGCTTCATTAAGATACACTTGCCTCCAGCTGATCAAATATGACACTAAACCTTGATACCACCGATGTAAAGCCTCTACTAATTGGAGATGAACTTTGTTCATTTCAGATATTCTCATTAAAACTGGATGTCATGGTTTTCAAAATAACTACTAAGAAATTAATGACCACACCCCTGTTTCGTGATATATCAGTAGACAGAGCCAGGATAAGAGCCCAAAGGGCCTGGAGCATTAATTAAACTGTTATCTTCCTTCTGACGCTGCTATATAAAAAGCATCATTAGCTTCTGTGAACCATGTATATAAAAAAGGCATCAGTCAGCTTTGCCACAACAACAAGCAAAAAGAAAAAAAAACATCCCCTAAAACACTACACTTGTTTCCACAGACTTTCATTTCAACCCTCTGGTCAGTAACTATATGTTTCCATTAGTTCATACATGCTTATGGTGACATGCACATAGGCAACATAGCCTTTTGTTGAGTACAAAAGAAACTTGTATCCTTCAACCCCACAGATGAAGGGATTTATCATTTTATTGTTGATTATACAGCAATAGACGTTTTTATAATTGAATGTGGAGATTTGGAGTAAACAATGAATGCTTTTTATTTAAAGTTGCTGTAAAATATACACAGATAATTCCCGTTATCGTTGCAAGTGCTACTTTTGAAATATACATTGTTATAAACAGAACAATTATCTTTTACCCACTCCTCCAGTCTTCTTCGTTCCACCCAAAGTTAACCCAGGGTGGGACCTCAAACTGCTAGAGGTTTACTTCACACTCAGCTGTTTTATTACATAAAGTTTCTATAGCAATCGAGTGCAAGGTCCGCTTTCTTCCAGCTTGTAAAGGACCTGTCCAATGGAAAGACCTATTTCTTTTAGATTCAGGTTTCCCAAGGTCTCATCACTGACAAATCAAAGGGGCAGAGCTGAACGGCAGGGGAGATTTAGGTAAATAAGCAGCTGATTGCTGGTAACCCAGGGATGAGGACCAGCTGGGTAAGGTCCATACTGGGTATTCCAAAGGGGAGTGATATGAAAAATTATTTTAAACTGCCCTGTATAATAATCAGAAAAAACTAGAAAGTGAAAAGGATTTTACTGTGATCACATAAAAAAATTTACAACAACGTTTTTAGAGGCTATAATGTCAGTTTTTCTCCAATCAGAGCATGGTTTGAGTAGAGTAATGGATGAACTTTCTAGAAACGTCCTGGTTGGTTGACACAATTTTGAACTTCTAAAAAAGTTTAAAAATTCGGAAAAATCTGACAAATAGTTGCCCCAGGATTTCAAAATAAATAAGTTAAATTAGCAACTGGTATATCGAACTCAATTTCCCATCATCCCCTCTAAGAAAGGGGATGACCAAGAAAAAACAGGCCACTACTAAATAAACACATGTCTAACAAGGTCCAAAGACAATTTCAAAGTACCTTTATTTGCTCTGAAACTCCTCCATATATATACATACAATAATTATTGCAAATTCCACTAAACCCCCCTTTACAAATAAGACATGTATACAGTTGACTTGTGGACATGTGTTATTTAGTAGTGGTTGTGCCAATGTGTACAGGGCCTGTTTTTTCTTGGTCATCCCCTTTCTTAGAGGGGATGATGGAAATTGAGTTCTGGTTATATATTTGATTTCCTGTTGGCACCCTTTTATTCAATGGATATACTTTAAACTGTATTATCAAGAAGGAGCGCTATACTACAATTTTTTGATATAAGTAGCAATGGTACTTACTGTACATGTCTCTGGACCCTGGGAAATAATCTGAGGAACATGTACAAATATCTAGCACTGAAAATAATGTGTCATGCCCAGTATGAGTGACAACTGTTGCATACCTTAAACAAGGAAAGTTCAGTGGAAATATCATTATTTTTAAAATTCTTAGTTTATATAATGCATACCTATTATTTTACGTATTCGTTTCCATTTGAAAAAATCTAAATTTACACACACTTGCTATTCCCTACTGTTAACATTAGTGAGCGACATTTCAGGTTCTTTAACGTCCTTCTTCCAGAAGGCACACTACCATTAAATGTTCCTAACATTAATTTCTACTGATTGCTAATGGAAGTATTTGCCCTGAACTTCCACTTTCATCTTATTTTTCGATTTGCATCGTATAGGGCAAATATGATGCCCTATATAAGTGGGCAAAGGGTCACACTTTATACTGTGAATGTTCTCATTCATCCAGGTCATGGAGATCTTTTGTATTCATTAGATCAACTGACTTAAGTTTAGTTCTTGAAGACGTTGCTAGTCATGCCGACTGGCTTCTCAATTCAGAATGACTTGTACAAGAATCTGTTGGGCATTATGTACCCTGGAAAGTAATAATTAGCATATGACTCTAAGAGCGCTCCTTGGATTTTAAATAAATTAAAAAATTGTCTCAAAATCGATCTGTCAGATACTACAGCAGTCTCTTTATCAATAGTAAAGGGGAAGCAAATGCATATATCATAGGCTACTGCTATTTGGACTAAGAGAACCACGATCGTTCTATATTGTTAGTGATACCAAAAGAGATAGGGTGAAACAAGATATAATGAATTAGTATCACAAAAAAAGAGGGAAGAGTTTTCTTCTAAATTGCCTTATGTGGGGTTTGCGTCAGGCTATTGCAAAAAACATTGAGGCTAGTGTCCCTCATTTAGGCCCTTGGACACCAGTGTGCCCAATTGAAATATCCATCTTAATTCTTTTTGCAGAAGAATCTTGTCCGCATTTCACCTCTAATTCCTAAATGATTTTTTCAATTAACAAAGTATCATACTGGTATCAAGATTTGTTTGCAATTTGAATCCAGAGATGCGCTCCTATTAGAATCCAAGAGGCTCTTAGAGTCGCCGCCCTGACGAAGTCACGTGGATTGTGATGAAACCGCGTCGGCATTTCACCTGGGAACTAAGCAGAGCGGAGGCCTGATGGAACAAATCGGGATGCGACTTACCTTAAGGAACGGTTTGGATCCAGTGAGATTGATATGTCCATTGAGCCCACGTTTGCTACCATAATGGAGTGGTATCGTATATGTAATAACATGTTGCCTGTGAATACAGCTATTAACATTATAGTAGGGTACTACACAGAGTGATAGTGATGTATTTGGGTATTGCCTCATTTATATGCTCAAGCTATGATTGTAGCCCTCTTATTAAGTCTGGTATCACGTGAGCAGCAATTTCTTGTGCTAATGTGTTCAATTTTACTTGCACATGTACATTGCGATATTAGCATCCACATTCGGCCCACTCGTAAGTCTATTTCCCAGCTTTTGTGTTTTTATGTTTTGTACGTTTTTTTATGTCTTGGTCTTTGTACCTATCTGTTATGCATGCTGTTTATAATAGTATATAAGTTTTGGAGGGGCAGGGATAACTTGCAATACTATGTCACCTACTAGGGTGCATAGAAAAAGTCAGTATAATGATGATACGTGCCATTCTACACTGGAGAACACACTGTGTTGTATATTTATACACAGAGCAATAGTGGTGCTAAAGCAGCATTATGATTTTAATTTGTAATGATTCACAGCAGCAGAACCATTGTTGAGCAAGCGGTCTTGGCCCTCTGGACATACCCATATCCTCAAACGATAATTATTGAAAAAAGTTCCACAAGTTGAAAAGTCTGAAGTCCAAAAGTAGTTTTTTTAGTTAGACAGATCTTTCAAACGCGTAAATCAGATTTGAACTTAAGTTCGAGTTCTAGTCATGTACGAAATGTAGTATTTTCACTAAACCCCTTTGAAACACTTCAAGTATTTAAGTACAGATCTCCTTTATCCTGTGAGATATATGAGGTTTTATTATTAAATATGACATTGCCCTCCACCAAATAGAAAGGTGGGTTGTGTGTACCACATAAATAGCACATCGCAGCCCATGCATTTAATCTTTTTCTTTTCAAACAAACTGTGTAATAACAAATGCACATACTCCAACAAGAAGGCATCCATATATACATGATACAGTATTTTCACCAGATATGGGTTTAAGCATGTAATCTCCAGCATATGTTAAAAAAGAATTTAACTAAAATTGTTCAATTAACACCAGGCTGTCAAATAATATATTGTAAGGCTCTCGTGCACAACATAGCTAGTATCAATTCTATGGGCTTGTAATATTATTCTTAACCTAGCCAATAGTATAGGGGTTGGTCGCACTTGTACACGCGGCAAAGCATGCAGGATTTTCGCAAAAGGTGTTGCTGTGCATTGTTGCTGTGTTTTAATACACATCTGATTGTTTGGAACACAAAAAATTGTTCATGCATGCCATGGTTGCAATAATAGATCGGAGTGCAGCACAAATAGTACTGATACTCCTTGTAGAAGCAGTTTTGAGCTGTAAACAGTCTAAATTACAGAGATAGTTACCGATTTTAAATTACCGCATCACTTAGCAAAATTTTTATGGCAGTTATACTTTGGTGACAACAGAGTGCATACATTAGCGGATTGGGCCTCCTAATACAGTAATTTTGCAATGCTACTGAGTGGTCAATTATTATACAAACAAAGGAAAGATAATCAATGCACATTCCTGGGCCCCATACGATATCATACTATCTGCAAACTTGCATAGATTATAAACAAAGGGTTTTAATATACATTACTATGATCAGATGAATGAAAAGCCTTCCAACCACATCAAGGTAACCCCAGTCTGGAAGGTCCTAACTTTTAAAACCTTTTTACTTTAATTGCTTTTAGCAAACTTTGCATTTTCAATTTGTGCACTGGATCATATAGCTGGCTCTCTCACTTTCCTGGCGTTTATAGTGAGGAAGAAGCACGGAGTGCAGTCAGGTAGAAGCGCCAAGGAGTGGGGGTTATGTACCAATTATGTAGGTGTTAAAATAATACTGCATCAGGTATGCTTTGGTACTTCCAAAGACATTTAGAATTGGCGCAGGCTCTGTAAAATGAATATAAACCCACCATAATCCTGTTTTATATCAGGCATAGAGGATTTTACACTCATTAGCCAATAGCAGGGGATATTGTACCACCCATAGTGAGCGCATTTTCCTTCTTTATTGTTGTTAGTATGTTTTGAAAAGACTAAATAAGAAATTTTGCTTGGGTGAATGTGCAAGCCTTCGGAAATTGCTTCAGAAAATGGAACAGATGGCATTTCATCCATCTTTACTTACTTCCAAGACACACCAGTTTATAGAGCTTGGGTTTTTTGTTGATAAATCCCAGTATGGCTTATAAATGCCATAATAGGCAAGGCAATATGCACATATATACACAGCAGTCATCAAAAGGATTATATTTTAAACCTGGAAGCATAAAAACTGCATGGAATGTTGAAATGATTGTAACGAAATCGCTGTGTAAGCTTATCAATGTAGACATACCAGGTAATATAACTTTACTATTTAGTACTGTTGCTATTGTTATTATTTTAAGGAAAGATGAAATAAAACTCTCCACTGGAGATGGTAGTAAAGAAAATCTGCCAGAAACTGGTACAACCTGTTCCATTTGCAACGTTCAAGAGATATCCAGGGATTTATAGAACATGAAGTACATTAATAATAAAAGGGAGAATGTTTTAAATCTCTCAAAAGCACAATTCATACAGCCATCTATGGAAAGAACTGGTGCTGATGCTAGACTTAACTGACATACTCAGGGAGATTCAGTAAAAGTTCTTATCGTTTAAAATGGTGCTAAATTTTCCCCAGCCAATCAGATCTTATTTAGCATTTGAAAGCTAACATCTGATTGGTTGGGGCAAAATTAGCACCCATTTAAACGATTGTTTTTTTTTAAACGACTTACTTATTGAATAACCCAGACTGTATCTACACTATACTGCCTAGATAGATATAAATTCTGGATCCTAGGTTTGAATGGATTTTTTTTTCTTAAATAGTATTTCAAAACACGAATTGCACACTGTACTTACAATGTTAAACAAATGTTGGTTTCTTTTTTGTGTGTGTGTGTGATTGTTTTTGTTCTGGTGTGATGTTGTTATCTGAACTACTACAGTACAGCGCAAATAGCAACCTTTAAAAAATCAAATGTAGTATGACTAAATAGCCTCTGCTTTAAAACTGTACTCCCCATCCTGCTACATTACTCCCACTTCCTTATACCATTTTCTTAAAGCCACTTCCTTTCGACCTTCCCTTAAAGGCACTTTTTAAAGACAACGTGATCATTCATTACTTTACATTTAATAGCCACTTAGAGAATTCCTTGTCATAAATTACAGATGGCTTTTTTCCATCCAGGTAGTTACATACATAGGTTTTACATTATATTTTATATTTTTAATATAAATTAATGTACAATATATATCTAGAACTTTAATCTGTCCTAGAGGAACCCCATCAGGAAACCAGAGTCAAAGGAAAGCATGGAAATATTTTTAAAAACCTGGTTCATTGTGAAGTCGGATTATAAGAAAGGAAAACATCGCTGTAACAACAGTTTAAGGCTTTAAAAGAGAAGAGAAGAAGAGAAAAAAAGAAATGGGAGACGCCAGTGAAAACTCTCGTATATAACCTGCAGCAGACCCCTTCGGGGGTTTTCGCCTTCCTCTGGATCAACTCTGGGATATTGTAGGTTAGAAGATATAAAAACTAGATAAAACATTTAAATAAAACATTGATATGTGGATACTTTTCTTTCAGATTTTCTTTCTCTTTCTTATATATTTTGCCACAAATACAGTATTTTCTTTGTTTTTAATCTTTCTTTGGGTGAAGGTTGGAAAACTGACCTAACCATATTCACAGTGGTATGGCTACTCTTCCCCCAAAACCTTACAGTACAATTCCCACTGGGTTTTTACCTATGTTATAGTAGTGGAGGTTGAATAAAGATATGCATCCAGATTGTTCACAAACTTTTTCTGCCACCCATAATGCCTGATAGAGAATCTAGCAAAACATTACATGTAGACAAACAACTGGATCTGCTCATAAAAATCGTTTGTGTGAACAGACCCATGACATGTCCGTGTGTCTTCTGATATGATCTATTGCTGACAATGCACCATGTTAGCAGCCACTTACTTACTAAGTACATGAAGCCCACGGCAAGTGCCCTCTCGCAAGCACACACCCCTTTCTCTTTTCCTTGTGTGCTCTATGGTTTAATTTTCTGCATAGTTATATTATGGCCAGAACGTATTAATACCAAATAGGGCCCTAGGCACAGATACACTTTGGGCCTCTCCATATAATGGTGCCACTAGGTTTTGTGAACAATCCCCCATAGAAGACTATGGTAGAGGACTAATGTATAAGACTAAGGTTTGTTGTGCTGATGTGGCACATTTATTGAGTGCACATTTAGTGACAAACGAGAGCAAAGTACTGAGTGTACACTTGCTCACACATATCACAGGTACTAAGTGCACCCTTACTGAACAAAGAGCCCAATACTGAGCCTATACTTCCTGACACAAGCACAAGCCAAAGTACTGAGTGCCACACTTAATACACACACGAGCTCCGAATACTGAGTGCACACTTGCTGACACACAGAAGGCCCAATACTGAGTGCACACTTACTGATACAAAACACAGGGCCGCAAGTACTAATGAACACTTACTGGCACCAACAGAGCACAAGCATTGAATGCAAATTTTAACTGACACACCACAGTCTGTATGTACTGAGTGCCACATTACTAACACACATAGAGCCCAAGTACTGAGTGCATGGTTACTGGCATAAGCACAGAGCTCAAGTACTGTGCCAACTTGCTGACACCACAGAGCCCAAGTACTTTGTGCCCACTTACTGATATACACAGAGCCCAAGATACTGATACCACTTACGATTAACACACAGAGCCCAAGTACTGAGTTCACATTTACTGCCACACACAGAGCTCCAGTACCGAGTGGCCTACTTACTGACCACACATGGAGAACTGAGTGCCCACTTACTGACACAAACACCAGAGCCCAGTAGTGAGTGCTCACTTTTCTAACACACATAGAGTCCAATTACTGAGCGCCAATTGGTGACTCAAGCAAGAGCTCAAGAACTGAGTGCACACTACTGACACAGCACAGAGACTCAAGTACAGAGTGCCACTTGCTGACAACAAGACCCAAGTACTTTGTGCCCACTTACTGATATACACAGTAGCCCAAGACTGAGTACCACACTTACGTGATAAGCACACAGAGCCCAGTACTGAGTTTTACATTTACTGACACACACAAGTCTCCAGAACTGAGTGCCCACTTACTGCTACACATGGAGAACTGAGTGTCCACTTACTGACACAAACACAGAGCCCAAGTACTCAGTGCTCACTTTTCTAACACACATAGAGTCTCAATTACTGAGCGCACAATTGTGACTCAAGCACAGAGCTCAAAACTGAGTGAACACTTACTGACACAATAGAGCCCAAGTCCTGAGTGCAAACTTACTGACACAGACAGAGCCCAAGTACTAAGTGCCCACTTACTGATACACACAGAGCTCCAGTACTGAGTGCACACTTACTAACACACATAGAGCCAAAGTACTGAGTGTCCACTTACTGACACAGACATAGAGCCCAAGTACTGCGTGCACACTTATTGACACACACTGAGCTAAAGTATGAAGTGCACCTTACCGATACAGACAGAGCCCACAAAGTGCACAGTTACTGACATTCATAGAGCCCAAGGATGAGTATCACTTACTAACACAAATGCCCAGCTTAAGTACTGAGTCACACATGCTGACACCAAACGGGTCCAAGTACTGAGTACATTACCACATACTGATTACATAGTCCCCAAGTACTGAGTGCACACTTGCTGGACACAACCACAGAACCCAAGTACGTGTGAACACTTGACACGCCACACACACAGAGAGCCCAAGGCTGAGTGCACTCACTGACACTCACAAGCTAGGAGATACTGTTACACACTTACTGACACACACCGAGCCCAAGTACTGAGTGCCCACTTACTGACACACACAGAGCCCAATTCCTGAGTGCACAATTACTGGACACACACAGAGCTTAAGTACTGAGTGCACACTTACTGATATAAACACCAGGCCCAATACTTATCGCACACTTACTAACACAAACACAGAGAGCAAGTACTGAATGCACACTACCTACACACAGTCCCCATGTACTTGTTTTTTAACATTAACTGACACACATAGATCCAAGTACTGAGTGCGCAGTAACTGACACACACAGAGCCCAAATACTGATTGGCTCACTTACTGGGCATCAGTATTTCAGTCCCTCTTTACAAGAGAGGGGCCATGGGGCCCACGAGGAGGAGGAGATACAGGGAGAGGGACTTTCACATGGTTTCGCATTGCGGATGATCTGCTACCATATCACACATAAAATTAAATATCTCAAAACTATGTAAGAAAAAATGAAAGAAAATTGCCAAAATACTCAGTAATGAATTCCTGTCAATAACCCAATTTTCGACACAGTATCCTTTACTGCTCAAATTTCTCCAAAACCACCCAATGTGTTTTCCCTAGTACACATCACAACCACTGGGAGCCCAACATAAATAAGATGGGACACCATCTGGGGAAGAATACAGCAATGGATATGTAGTTCAATGGTTTTATAATTTCAAAGGGGGGAAAAACATTTTGTTTAGATTTACTAAATCTATGTTATATGTTGGACAAGTATTTAGTATATACTACAGGAGGAGTGTATGACACTTACTAGTAGAAAATCTGTTTGTACTGTATTGTTTATTTTTTGTTTTGTTGGTAGTATCATGGTCTTAATGCTAAAAAACACTGGACATCTGCAGTTGAAGAGATTAACACAGTTGTAAGCGATTGTTAAAAACCGAGGACAGACAGCAGAGAGGCCTCTAGGTCTAACTACACCTACTACTGGAGATGTCAGCCACTCTTTCTCACTCTCACCTCTCCCTTTCACTTTCCTCCAATCTATTATTACAACTTAACATAATTTACCCACTGACAGCTGGAACTTGCAGTGCTGTCCTCTTGGCACGTCACGTCTAGGGAACGGGACATCTTGATAAAGGAAAAACCTAATGCATCCGATAACCACATTTTCTTAGGACTTTCTTTCAGCAAAGCACTTTTGTTCAGATTCAAAAAATATGTCTTAACTTCCTTTGATGTTTTCTTAATAAACACTTCTCTTGTGTCTTCTGTTGAAACCATTTACATCTATGGTATTTGTATTATATACTGTATACAGTATGTGTTGTAATGAACCTGTAAATGTAATGACACGCATGTTCTTTTGTTCACTGGATAATAATAAGTTATTTTCTATTTTAAGACACACATGTTTATTTATATATCCCCGGTGATGCTGTAGTCATTTGAATAATGAGGTCACTAACCCTATAACAGGTATGTTACATATGTCACCCTCCCTGTCACCCAATAAGGTAACCTGCAATAAAAAGGACATCACCAACAGCGATAACTACTGAGACAATAACTCTTTAAAGAAAACTGGATCATATCCCATCTCTCACCTGTACTATTACATTCATCTAATAGACTCAGGGGACTCGTCCCTAAACGTTGCAGTGTTTCGAGGTAGGGATATGTACAAAGGCGATCACTATACAGATGACGCTATAACATTTAAAACATCATAAAAGAACACTCCAACAATCGTCAGATTTGATAAAGATTTTGCACAAAGGGTGTGGCATTTGAAATAATTGTTAATCTTCCCTCATGTTGTTTGTCACAGAGTTGTTACTAGGTGTTTAGTGCAGTTAAGGGACTTAGGAATTGGAGTCAAACACATCAACGAATTGACAGTCTGATACTACGTTGTGACTGATGACCAAAATCAAGAAAGCAGGTTTCTATAATTGGAAAGAAGATCTTATGAATTTAGAAGAAAAAAATGTTGTAGTTGTAGCCGACTATAACTATAAGAGAGTGAATGGGTGGCACACAGAATTCTAAAGTAATGGCTACTAGAGATGTCCGAATTTACACAATCGGTCCGACAATCGACAAGTCGCGAGCGGACCAGTTAAAACAATTAAAATAAAGTTCCGGCAAAAATCTGCATTAAAAAGCTGGGGTCGAAATAGCCTGTGGTAACGGTAACACTACACCACGTCAGGGACCTGGGTAATGACCTTGGAAACACGTATCAATGCCTACAATACCTAAATTACAGTCCGCTAGCGGTGAATTTAAAAAAACGTATTTTTCGAAAATACGAGGATTTCTGTAAAAACGAGGATTTTCGTAAATACGAGGATTCCCGAAATATGAGGATCTTCGAAATACAGACCCGAACGGAACTCGATATTCATTGCTTTTATACATCCGCCGTGTTACAGCAAAATGTCCAGCTTTGCCAGAAGCTGTATGCGTACCCAATACCTCCTGGCTAGGGGGTATGATGACATGCAGTCATACGACATGTGCGGGGGGAAGCGCGCAATTAATGGAGGGCCTGCAGCGCCGGCTGGCGCGCTGCTTCCACTTCCAGACCACTGTCTGTTAACCCTCCAGAGAACAGTGCTGATCTAAAGAGGCAAAGGCCTCATTATGTTGAAGCCGTACACAATTTATGGAAGGCAAGTTACTTTTTATTATATTACTGTATGTGTATAAGTAGTAAAATATTTTAATTCACTTCCAACAAACATCATTTATATATATATTATTAAAAACATCAATAATCCATAAATTTGGCTTGAGAAGGAGAGAGAGATCCAAGTTCTTTGTATTTCTCATTCACTAGTTTCACTAGTTAAAATTATTATAATTATTATTATTCTTAATTCAATATCAGCCCTATATTAAAGGGTAAGTAAAGTCAAAAAATAATCACTGAAAAGTGACTTTATTGGAACATAACACCTATTAATTCAAAATATAACACACATAGCCACACTTGGTGGCCCACCCTTCCATTTGCATGGCAGCCTTATTTAACAGGCTAAGTAAAGTTAAAATGAAATCGATCATTAAAAATTGATTTCTTTTTACCTTCTAAATGCACACTGATACCCACACATAGACCAGTAAAACACACTTTACTGACCCACCTTTAGTTACATAGGCAGTCCTATTTAAAGTGAAAGTAAAGTCAAAAATGAAATTTTGATCAATTTAAAAATTGATTTTGTCTTTCAAAAATTCAAAAATATTTATTTTTACACTCCAAATTAAAAATGTTGTGTTACCACAAAATCTATAAGATACAAGTACACACAGTACTGATGTCCCCTACAACCCAACCAACTTTTCCTTTCCATGGCTACAATACACACAATAAAAATATAAGTACTTAGCCAGAATAAGGTAATGAAATCATTGCCATAGAAATATGATTGACTTTTAAAGCAACTATAACATATGCCTTATTAATCTGTATTTTCAGCAGAATTCAAAGTATATAATTAATTTACCCTTTAGTGGGTATAGTGGGTGAACAGATAGGAACAGCACCATTTAGTTAAGCGGGGTGAATGGGTAAGTAAGGGCTTTGTAGGAACAGCACCATTGAGTTACAGCAGGCCCACTGCAATTTGCACCATTGTGAAGAGCCAGGCAGGCTGGCCCCACTGGAATACCCCTCACCCCATGGCTTCTTCTCCCTCAGAGTATGCTTCGTGCAAGGAAAGCGGTGGAACGGGTAGGAAAGCCACCATTGAGTTACAGCGCCCACTGCAGTTTGCCACCATTGTTGAAGAGCCAGGCAGGCTTGTCCCCACTGGACAATACCCTCACCCCATTAGCTTCTCTCCCTCCAGAGATGCTTCGTGCAAGGGAAAAGCGGGTGAACGGGTAGTAACAGCCACCATTGAGTTACAGCAGGCCCACTGCAGTTTGCTACCATTGACTGAAGAGCCAGGCAGGCTTGCCCTCACTGGACATACCCCTCACCCCATTGGCTTCTCTCCTTCAGAGTATGCTTTGGGCAGGGTAAAGCAGGTGAAAAGGAAGGCTTTTAGGAATAGCACATTGAGTTACAGCAGGCCCACTGCAGTTTGCCACATTGTGAAGAGCCAGGCAGGCTTGGCCCCACTGGACATAACCCTCACAACATGGCCTCTCTGCCTATAGTATTCGTGGCAAGGGAAATGGTGAACGGGGAATGTCTTCGTAGTAACAGCACCATGAGTTACAGCAGGCCCACTGCGGTTTGCCACCATTGTTGTGGGGCCAGACAGGCTTGTCCCCACTGGACTACCCCTCACACCATTGGCTTCTCTGCTCATAGTATGCTTCGTGCAAGGGAAAGTGGGTGAACGGGTAAAGCTGTCGGAACAGAACCATTGAGTATATCAGCAGGCCCA
Organism: Hymenochirus boettgeri; assembly: GCA_019447015.1. Taxonomy (NCBI): domain Eukaryota; kingdom Metazoa; phylum Chordata; class Amphibia; order Anura; family Pipidae; genus Hymenochirus; species Hymenochirus boettgeri. Next base: position 105,849,412 of record CM033474.1, on the reverse strand, counting down.
CTGCTGTTTGCCACCATTGTTGTGGGGCCAGGCAAGCTTGGCCCACTGGACATACCCCTCACACCATTGCTTCTCTCCCTCAGTATGCTTTGTGCAAGGGAAAGTGGTGAAAAGATAGGAACAGCCACCATGAGTTACAGCAGGCCCACTTCAGCTTGCCACCATTTTGAAGCCAGGCAGGTTGGCCCCACTGGACATACCCTCACCCCATTGGCTTCTCTCCTTCAGAGTAGCTTTGTGCAAGGAAAGTGGAGTTAGTGAAAGGCAGAGGTTTGTAGGAATCGCACACTGAGTTACAGCAGGCCCACTTGCAGTTTGCCACCATTTTTTAGAGCCAGGCAGGCTCTGGCCCCACTGGACATACCCCTCACACATTGGCTTCTCTGCCTCATTAGTATGCTTCGTGCAAGGGAAAGCGGGTGAACGGAGTAGGACCGCTTGTGGAACAGCGCCATTGAGTTACAGCAGGCCAAGCGGTTTGCCCACCATTGTTGGAGGCCAGGCAGCTTGGCCCCCCACTGGACATTACCTCACCCCATTGGCTTCTCTCCTCAGAGATGCTTCGTGCAAGGGAAAGTGGGTGAACGGGTAGGAAACGCACCATTGAGTTACAGCAGGCCCACTGCCAGTTTGCCACCATTGTTGAAGAGCCAGGCAGGCTTGGCCCCCAGGCATACCCCTCACCCATGGCTTCTCTGCCTCGTATGCTTCGTGCAAGGGAAAGCGGTGAAGGTGTAAATAGGGTAAATCTTCGTAGTAACCGCACCATTGAGTTACAGCAGGCCCACTGCGGTTTGCCACCATTGTTGTGGGGCTAGGCAGTTGTCCACCACTGGACTACCCCCTCACACATTGGCTTATCTGCCTCATCAGTATGCTTCGTGCCAAGGGAAAGCGGGTGAACGGGTAAAGCTTCGTAGAACAGCACCATTGAGTTACAGCAGGCCCACTGCTGTTTTGCCCACCATTGTTGAAGAGCCAGGCAGGCTTGGCCCCACTGGACAACCCCTCACCCCATTGTCTTCTCTCCCTCAGAGTATGCTTCGTGCAAGGGAAATCGGGTGAAAGGGTAAGGACTTTGTAGGAACAGCACCATTGAGTTACGCAGGCCAACTGCAGTTTGCCACCATTGTTGAAGAGCCAGGCAGGCTTGGCCCACTGGACATACCTCTCACCCCAGGGCCTCTCTCCCTCAGAGTTTGCTTCGTGCAAGGGAAAGCGGGTGAACGGAAGGCTTCTTAGGAACAGCACCTTTGAGTTTCACGCAGGCCCACTGCGTTTGACACCATTGTGTGAGGCCAGGCAGGCTTGGCCCCACATGGACATACCCCCCACACCATGGCTTTCTCTGCCTCATAGTATGTTCGTGCAAGGGAAAAGCGGGTGAAGGGTAGGCTTCGTAGAACAGCACCATTGGTTACAGCAGGCCCCTGCGGTTTGCCACCATTGTTGTGGGGCCAGGCAAGCTTGGCCCCACTGGACATACCCTGACACATTGGCTTCTCTCTCCCTCAGAGTAGCTTTGTGCAAAAAGGAAAGGGGTAAACGGGTAGGACCAGGCACCATTGAGTTCAGAAGGCCAACTGCAGTGTGCACATTGTTGAAGAGCCAAGCAGGCTTGTCCCCACTGGACATACCCTCACCCCATTGGCTTCTCTCCCTCAGAGTATGCTTCATGCAAGGGAAAGGGAGAAAGGGTAAGGCTTTGTAGGAAGCACAATTGAGTTACAGCAGGCCCACTGCAATTTGCCACATTGTTGAAGAGCCAGGCAGGCTTGGCCCCACTGACATACCCACCTCACCCCATTGGCTTCTCTCCCCACAGAGTATCTTCGTGCAAGGGAAAGCGGGTGAACGGGTAGGAACAGCACATTGAGTAAACAGCAGGCCCACTGCAGTTTGCCACCATGTTTGAAGAGCCAGACAGACTTGTCCCCACTGGACATACCCCTCACCACATTGGCTTCTCTCCTCAGAGTATGCTTCTGTAGGAAGGGAAAGCGGGTAAACGGGTAGGCTTCGTAGGAACCGCACCATTGAGTTTCAGCAGGCCCACTGCGGTTTGCCACCATTGTTGTGTGGGGCCAGGCAAGCTTGGCCCCACTGGACATACCCTCACACCATTGGCTTCTCTGCCTCAGAGTATGCTTCGTGGGCTAGGGAAAGTGGTGAAAAGATAGGAAAAGCACCAGAGTTGAGTTACAGCAGGCCCACTGCAGTTTTGCCACCATTGTTGAAGAGCTACCCCTCACCCCATTGGCTTCTCGCCTCTAGTATGCTGTTGTGCAAGGGAAAGCGGGGTGAACGGGTAAGGCTTACGTAGGAACCGCACACTGAGTTTCAGGGAGGACCCACGCGGTTTGCCAACATTGTTGTGGGGCCAGCAGCTGGGCCCCAATGGGACATACCCCGCACACCATGGCTTCTCTGCCTCATAGTATGCCTCGTGATAGGGAAAGCGGGTGAACGATGGTGTGAGGGGTATGTCAGGGGGGCCAAGCCTGCCTGGCCCCACAACAATGGTGGCAAACGCAGTGGGCCTGCTGTAACTCAATGGTGCTGTTCCTACGAACTTTACCGTTCACCGCTTTCCCTTGCACGAAGCATACATGAGCAGAGAAGCCAATGGTTTGAGGGGGTATGTCCAGTGGGACCAAGCCTGCCGGCCCACAAACAATGGTGGCAAACCGCAGTGGGCCTGCTGTAACTCAATGGTGCTGTCTACGAAGATTACATGTTCACCCGCTTTCCCTTGCACGTAGCATACTTGAGGAGAGAAGCCAATGGTGTGAGGGTATGTCCAGTGGGGCCAAGCCTGCCTGGCCTTCAACAATGTGGCAAACTGCAGTGGGCCTGCTGTAACTCAATGGGCTGTCCTACGAAGCCCTACCCTTCACCCGCTTTCCCTTGCACGAAGCATACTATGAGGAGAGAAGCCAATGGTGTGAGGGGTATGTCCAGTGGGGCCAAGCTTGCCTGGCCCCACACAATGGTGGCAAACTGCAATGGGCCTGCTTAAACTCAATGGTGCTGTTCCTACCCGTTCACCCGCTTTCCCTTGCACGAAGCATACTCTGAGGGAGAGAAGCCAATGGGGTGAGGGGTATGTCCAGTGGGGCCAAGCCTGCTGGCTCTAAACAATGGTGGCAACCGCAGTGTGCTGTAACTCAATGGTGCTGTTCCTACGAAGCCTACCCGTTCACCCGTTTCCCTTGCACGAAGCATACTATGAGCAGAGAAGCCAATGGTGTGAGGGGTATGTCCAGTGGGGCCAAGCTTGCCTGGCCCCACAACAATGGTGGCAAACTGCAGTGGGCCTGCTTAACTCAATGGTGCTGTTCCTACGAGCCTACCCGTTCACCCGCTTTCCTTGCACGAAGCAATATGAGGCAGAGAAGCCAATGGTGTGAGGGGTATGTCCAGTGGGCCAGATGCCTGGCCCACAACATGGTGGCAAACCGCAGTGGGCCTGCTGAAACTCAATGGTGCTGTTCCTACGAAGCCTTACCCGTTCACCCGCTTTCCCTTGCACGAAGCATACTATGAGGCAGAGAAGCCAATGGTGTGAGGGGTATGTCCAGTGGGGCCAAGCCTGCCTGGCTCTTCAACAATGGTGGCAAACTGCAGTGGGCCTGCTGTAACTCAATGGTGCTGTTCCTATTCTTTCACACTTCCTTGCCGAAGCATACTCTGAGGGAGAGAAGCCAATGGTGTGAGGGGTATGTCCAGGGGCCAAGCCTGCCTGGCCCCAACAATGGTGGCAAACGCAGTGGGCCTGCTGTAACTCAATGGTGCTGTTCCTAGCAGCTTACCCTTCACCGCTTTCCCTTGCACGAAGCATACTATGAGGCAGAGAAGCCAATGGTTTGAGGGGTATGTCCAGTGGGGACAAGCCTGCCTAGCCCCACAACAATGGTGGCAAACCGCAGTGGGCCTGCTGTAACTCAATGGTGCTGTTACTACGAACATTACACGTTCACCCGCTTTCCCTTGCACGTAGCATACTATGAGGCAGAGAAGCCAATGGTGTGACGGGTATGTCCAGTGGGGCCAAGCCTGCCTGGCTCTACAACAATGGTGGCAATGCAGTGGGCCTGCTGTTAACTCAATGGTGCTGTTCCTACGAAGCCTACCGTTCACCCGCTTTCCCTTGCACGAAGCATACATGAGGAGAGAAGCCAATGGTGTGAGGGGTAGTCCAGTGGGGCCAAGCTGCCTGGCCCCCACAACAATGGTGGCAAACTGCAATGGCCTGCTAACTCAATGGTGCTGTTCCTACCCGTTCACCCGCTTTCCCTTGCACGAAGCATACTTGAGGAGAGAAGCCAATGGTGGGTGAGGGTATGTCCAGTGGGGCCAAGCCTGCCTGGCTCTTCAACAATGGTGGCAAACGCAGTTGCCTGCTGTAACTCAATGGTGCTGTTCCTACGAAGCCCTACCCGTTCACCCGCTTTCCCTGCACGAAGCAACTATGAGGAGAGAAGCCATGTGTGAGGGGTATGTCCAGTGGGGCCAAGCTGCCTGGCCCCACAACAATGTGGGCAAACTGCAGTGGGCCTGCTTAAACTCAATGGTGCTGTTCCTACAAGCCTTCCCGTTCACCCGCTTTTCCTTGCACGAAGCATAATATGAGGCGGAGAGAAGCCAATGGTGTGAGGGTATGTCCAGTGGGGCCAAGCTGCTGGCCCCACAACAATGGTGGCAAACCGCAGTGGGCTGCTGTAATCAATGGTGCTGTTCTACGAAGCTTACCCCTCACCGCTTTCCCTTCACGAAGCATACTTGAGGCAGAGAAGCCAATGGTGTGAGGGGTATGTCCAGTGGGGCCAAGCTGCCTGGCCCCAACAATGTGTGGCAAACGCAGTGGGCTGCTGAAACTCATGGGCGGTCCTACGAAGCCTTACCCGTTCACCCGCTTTCCCTTGCACAAGCATACTATGAGGCAGAGAAGCCAATGGTGTGAGGGGTATGCCTTCCAACCATGGTGGCAAAACTGCAGTGGGCCTGTGTAACTCAATGGTGCTTTTCCGATCTTTTCACCACTTTCCCTGCACGAAGCATACTCTGAGGAGAGAAGCCAATGGTGTGAGGGGTATGTCCAGTGGGGCCAAGCTGCCTGGCCCCACAACAATGGTGGCAAACGCAGTGGGCCTGCTGAACTCAATGGTGCGTTCTACGAAGCCTTACCCTTTACCGCTTTCCCTTGCACGAAGCATACTCTGAGGAGGAGAGCCAAGGGGTGAGGGGTATGTCCAGTGGGGCAAGCTGCCTGGCTCTTCAACAATGGTGGCAAACTGCAGTGGGCCTGCTGTTACTCAATGGTGCTGTTCCTACCCGTTCCACCCGCTTTCCCTTGCACGAGCATACTTGGGGAGAGAAGCCAATGGGGTGAGGGGTATGTCCAGTGGGGCCAAGCCTGCCTGGCTCTTCAACAATGGTGGCAAACTGCAGTGGGCCTGCTGTAACTCAATGGTGCTGTTCCTACAAAGCCTTACCTTTCTCCCGCTTTCCCTTGCACAGAGCATACTTGAGGGAGAGAAGCCAATGGGGTGAGGGGTATGTCCAGTGGGGACAGCCTGCCTGGCCTCTTCAAAAATGGTGGCAACTGCAGTTGGCCTGCTGTAACTCAATGGTGCTGTTCCTACCAGTTTACCCTTTCCTTTGCACAAAGCATACTCTGAGGAGAGAAGCCAATGGTGTAGGGGTATGTCCAGTGGGGCCAAGCTTGCCTGGCCCCACAACAATGGTGGCAAACCGCAGTGGGCCTGCTGTAACTCAATGGTGCTGTTCCTACGAAGCCTTACCTTCACCGCTTTCCCTTGCACGAAGCATACTATGAGGCAGAGAAGCCAATGGTGTGGGGGGTATGTCCAGTGGGGCCAAGCCTGCCTGGCCTCACAACAATGGTGGCAAACCGCAGTGGGCCTGCTGTAACTCAAAGGTGCTGTTCCTACGAAGCCTTACCCTTCACCCGCTTTCCCTTGCACGAAGCAAACTCTGAGGGAGAGCCTGGGGTGAGGTATGTCCAGTGGGGCAAGCCTGCCTGGCTCTTCAACAATGGTGGCAAACTGCAGTTGGCCTGCTGTAACTCAATGGGTGCTGTTCCTACAAAGCTTACCCTTTCACCGATTCCCTTGCACGAGCATACTCTGAGGGAGAGAAGACAATGGGGTGAGGGGTATGTCCAGTGGGGCCAAGCCTGCCTGGCCTCTCAACAATTGGGCAAACGCAGTGGGCCTGCTGTAACTCAATGGTGCTGTTCCTACGAAGCTTACCGTTCACCCGCTTTCCCTTGCACGAAGCATACTATGAGGCAGAGAAGCCATGGTGTGAGGGGTATGTCCAGTGGGGACAAGCTCTGCTGCCCACAACAATGGTGGCAAACCGCAGTGGGCCTGCTGTAACTCAATGGTGCTGTTCTACGAAGATTACCCGTTCACCGCTTTCCCTTGCACAAGCATACTATGAGCAGAGAAGCCAATGGGTGAGGGTATGTCCAGTGGGGCCAACCTGCCTGGCTCTTCAACAATGGTGGCAAACTCGCAGTGGGCCTGCTGTAACTCAATGGTGCTGTTCCTACCCTTCACCCACTTTCCCTTGCACGAAGCATACTTGAGGGAGAGAAGCCAATGGGGTGAGGGGTATGTCCAGTGGGGCCAAGCCTGCCTGGCTCTTCAACAATGGTGGCAAACTGCAGTTGGCCTGCTGTAACTCAATGGTGCTGTTCCTGAAGCCTTCCCGTTTCACCCGCTTTCCCTTGCACGAAGCATACTCTGAGGGAGAGAAGCCTGGGGTGAGGGTATGTCCAGTGGGGCCAAGCCGCTGCTCTCAAACAATGGTGGCAAACGCAGTTGGCCTGCTGTAACTCAATGGTGCTGTTCCTAAAGCCTTACCCTTTCACCGCTTTCCCTTGCACGAAGCATACTCTGAGGAGAGAAGCAATGGGGTGAGGGGTTGTCCAGTGGGGCCAAGCCTGCCTGGCTCTCAACAATGGTGGCAAACAGCAGGGGGCCTGCTGTAACTCAATGGTGTGTCCTACGAAGCTTACCGTTCACCCGCTTTCCTTGCACGAAGCATACTTGAGGAGAGAAGCCAATGGTGTGAGGGTATGTCCAGTGGGGCAAGCCTGCCTGCCCCACAACAATGGTGGCAAACCGCAGTGGGCCTGCTGTAACTCAATGGTGCGTTCTACGAAGATTACCCTTCACCCGCTTTCCCTTGCACGAAGCATACTATGAGAGAGAAAGCCATGGTGTGAGGGGTATGTCCAGTGGGGCCAAGCCTGCTGGCTCTTCAACAATGGTGGCAAACTGCAGTGGGCCTGCTGTAACTCAATGGTGCTGTTCCTACCCGTTCACCCACTTCCTTGCACGAAGCATACTCTGAGGGAGAGAAGCCAATGGGGTGAGGGGTATGTCCAGTGGGGCCAAGCCTGCCTGGCTCTTCAACAATGGTGGCAAACCGCAGTGGCCTGCTGTAACTCAATGGCGCTGTTCTACAAGCCTACCCGTTCACCCGCTTTCCCTTGCACGAAGCATACTTGAGGCAGAGAAGCCAATGGTGGGAGGGGTATGTCCAGTGGGGCCAAGCCTGCCTGGCTCTTCAACAATGGTGGCAAACTGCAGTGGGCCTGCTGTAACTCAATGGTGCTTTCCTACAAGCCTCTGCCTTCACCCACTTTCCTTGCACAAGCATACTCTGAGGAGAGAAGCCAATGGGGTGAGGGGTATGTCCAGTGGGGCAAGCCTGCCTGGCTCTTCAAAAATGGTGGCAACGCAGTGGGCCTGCTGTAACTCAATGGCTGGTTCCTAACTTTTCACCCTTTCCCTTGCACAAGCCTACTGAGGGAGAGAGAAGCCAATGGTGTGAGGGGTATGTCCAGTGGGGCCAAGCTGCCTGGCCCCACAACAATGGTGGCAAACAGCAGGGGGCCTGCTGTAACTCAATGGTGCTGTTCCTACGAAGCTTTACCCGTTCACCCACTTTCCCTTGACGAGCATACTATGAGCAGAGAAGCCAATGGGTGAGGGGTATGTCCAGTGGGGCAAGCCTGCCTGGCCCAACAACATGGTGGCAAACCGAGTGGGCCTGCTGTAATCCAATGGTGCTGTTCTACGAAGCTTACCCTTCACCCGCTTTCCCTTGCACGAAGCATACTATGAGGAGAGAGGCCAATGGGTGTGAGGGGTATGTCCAGTGGGGCCAAGCCTGCCTGGCTCTTCAAACAATGGTGGAAACTGCAGTGGGCCTGCGTAACTCAATGGTGCTTTCCTACAAAGCCTTACCTTTCACCGCTTTCCCTTGACAAAGCATACTCTGAGAGAGAGAAGCCAATGGTGTGAGGGGTATGTCCAGTGGGGCCAAGCTTGCCTGGCCCACAACAATGGTGGCAAACGCAGTGGGCCTGCTGTAACTCAATGGTGCTGTTCCTACGAAGATTACCCGTTCACCACCTTTCCCTTGCACGAAGCATACTATGAGGCAGAGAGCCAATGGGTGAGGGGTATGTCCAGGGGCAAGCCCTGGCCCCAACAATGGTGGCAAACCGAGTGGGGCTGCTGTAACTCAATGGTGCTGTTACGAAGCTTACCCTTCACCCGCTTTCCTTGCACGAAGCATACTATGAGGAGAGAGCCAATGGTGTGAGGGGTATGTCCAGTGGGCCAAGCCTGCCTGGCTCTCACAATGGTGCAAACTGCAGTGGGCTGCTGTAACTCAATGGTGCTGTTACTACCCGTTCACCCGCTTTCCCTTGCACGAAGCATACTTGAGGGAGAGAAGCAATGGGGTGAGGGGTATGTCCAGTGGGGCAAGCTGCCTGGCTCTTCAACAATGGTGGCAAACTGCAGTGGGCCTGCTGTAACTCAAGGTGCTGTTCCTACCCGTTCACCCGCTTTCCCTTGCAAGAGCATACTCTGAGGGAGAGAAGCCAATGGGGTGAGGGGTATGTCCAGTGGGGCCAAGCCTGCCTGGCTCTTCAACAATGGTGGCAAATTGCAGTGGGCCTGCTGTAACTCAATGGTGCTGTTCCTACAAAGCCTTACCCATTCACCCGCTTAACTAAATGGTGCTGTTCCTATCTGTTCACCCACTATACCCACTAAAGGGTAAATTATTAATACTTTGAATTCTGCTTGAAAATACAGATTAAATAAGGCAATATGTTATAGTTTGTTAAAGTCAATCATATTTCTATGGCAATGATTTCATACCTTATTTGGCTAAGTACTTATATTTTATTGTGTGATTGTAGCCATGGAAAGGGAAAAGTTGGTTGGGTGTAGGGGAGCATCAGTAGCTGTGTGTACTTGTATCTGTATAGATTTTGTGGGTAACACAAACATTTTAATTTGGAGTGTAAAAATAATATTTTTGAATTTTTGAAAGACAAAATCAATTTTTAATAATTGATCAAAATTTCATTTTTGACTTTACTTCCCTTTAAATAGGACTGCCATGTAAATAAAAGGGTGGGTCAGTAAAGTGTGTGTAACTGTGTCTATGTGTGTGTATCAGTGTGCATTTATAAGGTAAAAAGAATCAATTTTTAATGATCGATTTCATTTTAACTTTACTTAGCCTTTAAATAAGGCTGCCATGCAAATGGAAGGGTGGGCCACCAAGTGTGGCTATGTGTGGTATCATTTTGAATATAGGTGTTATGTTCAATAAAGTCACTTTTCAGTGATTTATTTTTTGACTTTACTTACCCTTTAAATAGGGCTGATATTGAATAAATAAGAATAATAATAATGTAATAATACCAGTGAATGAGAAATACAAAGAACTTGGATCTCTCTCTCTCTCTCAAGCCAAATTATGGATTATTGATGTTTAATAATATATATATATAAATATGTTTTTGTTGGAAGTGAATTAAAATATTTTAATACTTATTAAAATACAGTAATATAATAAAAAGTATACTTGCCTTCCATAAATTGTCGTACGGCTTCAACATAATGAGGCCTTTGCCTCTTTAGTCAGACCACTGTTTCTGGAGGGTACAGACAGTGGTCGGAAGTGGAAGCAGCGCGCAGCCGGCGCTGCAGGCCCTCCATTATTGCGCGCTTCCGCACCGCACATGTCGTATGACTAATGGCATGTCATCATACCCCCTAGCCAGGAGGTATTGGGTAGCATACAGCTTCCTGGCAAAGCTGGACATTTTGTGTAACACAGGCAGGATGTAGTAAAAAGCAATGAATCATCGAAGTTCGGTTCGGGTCTGTATTTTCGAAGATTCCTCATATTTACGGGAATCCTCGTATTTACGAAAATCCTGTTTTTACAGAAATCCTCGTATTTTCGAAAAATACCGTTTTTTTAAATTCACGTAGCGGACTGTATTTTTAGGTATTGTAGGCATTGATACGTGTTTCCAAGGTATTACCCAGGTCCCTGAGTGATTTAGTGTACGTTACCAAGGCTATTTAGACCACTTTTAATGCAGATTTTGCCGAACTTTAATTTTAATATGTTTTAACGGGTCCGCTCGCGGACTTCGAATTGTCGGACCGGATTTTGCTAAATTCGGACATCTCTAGTAGCCATTACTATTAGAATTTCCGTTGGCCACCCATTCACTCTCTTATAGGTATAGTCGGCTACAACTACAACAATTTTTTCTTCTAATTCAATAAGATACTCTTTCCAATTATAAACCTGCTTCTTGATTTTGGTCATCAGTCACAACTAGTATCAGATGTCAATTCGTTGATGTGTTTGACTCCAATAGTCCTAACGTCCCTTTAACTGCACTAAACACCTAGTAACATACTCTGTGACCAACAACATGGAGGAAGATTAACAATTATTTCAAATGCCACACCCTTTGTGCAGAAATCTTTATCAAATCTGACGATTGTTGGAGGTGTTTTGTATGATGTTTTTAAATGTTATAGCGTCATCTGTATAGTGATCGCCTTTGTACATATCCCTACCTCGAAACACTGCAACGTTTAGGGACGAGCCCCTGTAGTCTAGTAGTGAATGGAATAGTAACAGTGTAGAGATGGGATATGATCAGTGTTTCTTTTAAAGAGTTTATGGTCTCAATAGTTATCGCTGTTGGTGATGTCCTTTTTATTGCAGGTTACCTTATTGGTGACAGGGGAGGGTGACATATGTAACATACCTGTTATAGGGTAGTGACTCATATTAAAATGACTACAGCATCACCGGGGATATAATATAAACATGTGTTCTTAAAAAATAGAAAATAACTTATTATTATCCAGTGAACAAAAGAACATGCGTGTCATTTACATTTAACAGTTCATTATACAACACATACTGTATACAGTATATAATACAAATACCATAGGATGTAAATGGTTTCAACAGAAGACACAAAAGAAGTGTTTATTAGAAAAAACAATCAAAGGAAGTTAATGACATATGTTTCATGAATCTGAACAAAAGTGCTTTGCTGAAAGAAAGTCCTAAGAAAAATGTGGTTATCGGATGCATTAGGTTTTTCCTTTATCAAGATGTCCCGTTCCCTAGACAGTGACAGTGCCAGAGGACAGCAATGCAAGTTCCAGCTGTCAGTGGGTAAATTATGTTAAGTGTAAATAATAGATTGGAGAAAGTGAAAGGGAGGGGTGAGAGTGAGAGTGATAAAGAGTGGCGACATCTCCAGTAGTAGGTGTATGTTAGACCTAGAGGCCTCTCTGTCTGTCCTCGTTTTTAAAATCCCTTACAATGTGTTAATCTCTTCAACTGCAGATGTCCAGTGTTTTTTAGCCATAAGACCATGATACTACCAACAAAACAAAAAATAAACAATACAGTACAAAGATTTATACCTAGTAAGTGTCATACACTCCTCCTGTAGTATATACTAAAATACTTGTCCAACATAAACATAGTTAGTAAATCTAAACAAAAGTTTTTCCCCCCATTATGAAAACCCATGACTACATATCCATTGCTGATTCTTCCCCAGATGGTGTCCCATTCTTAATTATGTTGGGCTCCCAGTGGTTGTGATGGTACTAGGGAAAACACATTGGGTTTGTGGAGAAAATTTGAGCCAGTAAAGGATAACTGTGGTCGAAAATTGGGTATATTGACAGGAAATTCATTACTGAGTATTTTTGCAATTTTCTTTCATTTTTCTTTTACATAGTTTTGAAGATATTTATATTTTATGTGATATGGTAGCAGCATCACCAGATGCTGAAACCATGTGAAAGTCCTCTTTCCCTGTATATCTCCTCCTCGGGGGCCCCATGGCCCCTCCTCTTGTAAAGAGGGACTGAAATACTGATTGCCCAGTAAGTGGCAATCAGTATTTGGGCTCTGTGTGTGTCAGTTACTGCGCACTCAGTACTTGGGATCTATGTGTGTCAGTTAATGTTAAAAAAACTAAGTACATGGGGACTGTGTGTTAGTAAGTGTGCATTCAGTACTTGCCCTCTGTGTTTGTGTAGTAAGTGTGCGTAAGTACTTGGGCCTGGGTTTATATCAGTAAGTGTGCACTCAGACTTAAGCTCTGTGTGTGTCAGTAAGTGTGCACTCAGGAATTTGGGCTCTGTGTGTGTCCGTAAGTGGGCACTCAGTACTTGGGCTCGGTGTGTGTCAGTAAGTGTGTACACAGTACTTGAGCTCTGTGGAGTGTCAGTGAGTGCACTCAGCTTGGGCTCTCTGTGTGTGTGCGTTGTCAAGTGTTCACACAGTACTTGGGTTCTGTGGTTGTGCCAGCAAGTGTGCACTCAGTACTTGGGGACTATGTATATCAGTATTGTGTGTACTCAGTACTTGGACCCCGTGTTTTGTGTAGCATGTGTGCACTCAGTACTTAAGCTGGGCATTTGTGTTAGTAAGTGAGTACTCAGTACTTGGGCCTATGAATGTCAGTAACTGTGCACTTTGTGGGCTCTGTCTGTATCGGTAAGTGTGCACTTCATACTTTAGTCAGTGTGTGTCAATAAGTGTGCAATCAGTACTTGGGCTCTATGTCTGTGTCAGTAAGTGGACACTCAGTACTTTGGCTCTATGTGTGTTAGTAAGTGTGCACTCAGTACTGGAGCTCTGTGTGTATCAGTAAGTGGGCACTTAGTATTGGGCTCTGTCTGTGTCAGTAAGTTTGCACTCAGGACTTGGGCTCTATGTGTGTCAGTAAGTGTTCACTCAGTTCTTGAGCTCTGTGCTTGAGTCACCAATTGTGCGCTCAGTAATTGAGCTCTATGTGTGTTAGAAAAGTGAGCACTGAGTACTTGGGCTCTGTGTTTGTGTCAGTAAGTGGAACACTCAGTTCTCCATGTGTAGCAGTAAGTGGGCACTCAGTTCTGGAGCTCTGTGTGTGTCAGTAAATGTAAACTCAGTACTTGGTCTGTGTGCTTATCAGTAAGTGTTGTAATCAGTACTTGGGCTCTGTGTATATCAGTAAGTGGGCACAAAGTACTTGGTCTGTGTGTCAGCAAGTGGGCACTCTGTACTTGAGCTCTGTGTGGTCAGTAAGTGTGCACTCAGTTCTTGAGCTCTGTGCTTGAGTCACCAATTGTGCGCTCAGTAATTGGACTCTATGTGTGTTAGAAAAGTGAGCACTCACTACTTGGGCTCTGTGTTTGTGTCAGTAAGTGGGCACTCAGTTCTCCATGTGTGTCAGTAAGTAGGCACTCGGTACTGGAGCTCGTGTGTGGCAGTAAATGTGAACTCAGTACTTGGGCTCTGTGTGTTTATCGGTAAGTGTGTACTCAGTACTTGGGCTTGTGTATATCAGTAAGTGGGACAAAGTACTTGGGCTCGGTGTGTCAGCAAGTTGGCACTCAGTACTTGAGCTTGTGCTTATGCCAGTAACCATGCACTCAGTACTTGGGTCTATGGGTGTTAGTAAATGTGCATCAGTACATACAGACTGTGTGTGTCAGTAAATTTGCATTCAATGCTTGTGCTCTGTTGGTGCCAGTAAGTGTTCATTTAGTACTTGGGCCCTGTGGTTGTATCAGTAAGTGTGCACTCAGTATTTGGGCCTTCTGTGTGTCAGCAAGTGGTGCACTCAGTATTCGGGCTCTGTGTGTGTCATTAAGTGGTGCACTCAGTACTTTGGCTCTGTGCTTGTGTCAGGAAGTATAGGCTCAGTACTTGGGCTCTTGTTCAGTAAGGGTGCACTTAGTACCTGTGATATGTGTGAGCAAGTGTACACTCAGTACTTTGGCTCTCTGTTTGTCACTAAATGTGCACTCAGTAAATGTGGACACCTCAGCACAACAAACCTTAGCTTATACATTAGTCCTCTACCATAGTCTTCTATGGGGGATTGTATCAAAAGCCTTAGTGCCAGCCATTAAATGGAGAGGCCCAAAGTTGTATCTGTGCCTAGGGCCCTATTTGGTATTAATACGGTTCTGGCCATTAATATAACTATGCAGAAAATTAACCATAGAGCACACAAGGAAAAGAGAAAGGGGGTGTGTGCTTGCTAGAGTGCCACTTGCCGTGGCTTCATGTTAACTTAGTAAGTAAGTGGCTGCTAAAAAGGGGCATTGTTCAGCAATAGATCATATCAGAAGACACACGGACATGTCTGGGCTTGTTTCAACCAAACGATTTTATGAGCAGATCCAGTGTGTTGTCTACATGTAATGTTTTGCTAGATTCTATATCAGGCATTATGGGTGCAGAAAAGGTTGAACAACGTGGATGCAATCTTTATTCAACCTCCACTACTATAACATAGGTAAAAACCCAATGGAATGTACTGTAAGGTTTGGGGGAAGAGTAGCCATACCACTGTGAATATGGTTAAGCGTTTTCAACCTTCACCCAAAGAAAGATTAAAAACAAAAGAAATACTGTTTTGTGGCAAAATAATAAGAAAGAGAAAGAAAGAATCTGAAGAAATATCCACATATCAATGTTTTATTTAAATGTTTTATCTAGTTTTTATATCCTTCTAACCTACACTATCCCAGAGTTGATCCAGAGGAAGGCGAAAACCCCCAGAAGGGGGTCCTGCAGGTTATATAAAGAGAGTTTTCACTGGCGTCTCCCATTTCTTTTTTCTCTTCTCTCTTTAAAGCCATTAAAGCGTTTACAGCGATGTTTTCCTTTCTTATAACCGACTTCACAATGAACACAGGTTTTAATAAATATTCCATGCTTTTCCTTGACTCTGGTTTCCTGATGGGGTTCATCTAGGACAGATGTAAAGTGTCTAGATATATATTGTATACATTAATTTATATTAAAAAATATTAAAATATAATGTAAATCCTATGTATGTAACTACACTGGATGGAAGAAAGCCATCTGTAATTTATGACAAGGAATTCTCTAATGTGCTATTAAATGTAAAGTAATGAATGATCACGTTTGTCTTTAAAAAGTGCCTTAAGGTCGAAAGGAATGTGGCTTTAAGAAATGGTTATAAGGAAGTGGGGAGTAATGTAGCAGGATGGGGGTACAGTTTTAAAGCAGAGGCTATTTAGCATACTACTATTGATTTTTTAAAGGTGCTATTTGCGCTGTACTGTAGTAGCAGATAACAAAATCACACCAGACAAAAACAATACACACACACACACAAAAAGAAAACAACATTTGTTTACATTGTAAGTACAGTGTGCAATTCGTGTTTTGAAATACTATTTAAGAAAAAAAAATCCATTCAAAACTAGGATCCAGAATTTCTTATCTATTCTAGGAGTTATAGTGTAGATACAGTCTGGGTTATTCAATAAAAGTCGTTTATTTAAAAAAAAAATCGTTTAAAATGGTGCTAATTTTGCCCCAACCAATCAGATGTTAGCTTTCAAATGCTAAATAAGATCTGATTGGCTGGGGAAAATTTAGCACCATTTTAAACGATAAGAACTTTTACTGAATCTCCTGAGTATGTTCAGTTAAGCTCCAGCACCAGTTCTTTCCATAGATGGCTGTATGAATTGTGCTTTGAGAGATTTAAAACATTCTCCCTTTTATTATTAATGTACTTCAGTTCTATAAATCCGGATATCTCTTGAAAGTTGCAAATGGAACAGGTGTACCATTTTGGCAGATTTTCTTACTACCAGTCTCCAGTGGAGAGTTTTATTTTCATCTTTCCTTTTAAAATAATAACAATAGCAAACAGGTACAAATTAGTAAAGTTATATACCTGGTATGTCTACATTGATAAGCTTACACAGCAGCATCTGTAACAATCATTTCAACATTCCATGCAGTTTTATGCTTCAAGGTTTAAAATATAATCCTTTTGATGAATGCATGTGTATATATGTGCATATTGCCTTGCCTATTATGGCATTTATAAGCCATACTGGGATTTTATCAACAAAAACCCAAGCTCTATAACCTGGTGTGTTTTGGGAAGTAAATTAAAGATGGATGAAATGCCTTGTTCCATTTTGCTGAAGAATTTCCGAAGGCTTTGCACATTCACCAAGCAAAATTCTTATTTAGTCTTTTCAAAACATACTAACAACAATAAGAAGGAAAAATGCGCTCACTATGGGTGGTACAATATCCCCTGATTGGCTAAATGAGTGTAAAATCCTCTATGCCTGTATAAAACAGGATTATGGTGGGTTTATATTCATTTACAGAGCCTGCGCCAATTCTAAATGTCTTTGGAAGTACCAAAGCATACCTGATGCCAGTATTTTAACACCTACAGAATTGGTACATAAACCCCCCACTCCTTGGCGCTTCTAACCTGACGCACTCCGTGCTTCTTCCCTCACTATAAAAGCCAAGGAAAGTGAGAGAGCCAGCTATATTGATCCAGTGCACAAATATGAAAATGCAAAAGTTTGCTAAAAGCAAATTAAAGTAAAAAGGTTTAAAAGTTAGGACCTTCCAGACTGGGGTTACCTGATGTGGTTGGGAAGGCTTTTCATTCATCTGATCATAGTAATGTATATTAAAACCCCTTTGTTTATAATCTATGCAAGTTTGCAGATAGTATGATATCGTATGGGGCCCAGGAATGTGCATTGATTATCTTTCCTTGTTGGTATAAATAATTGACCACATCAGTAGCATTGCAAAAATGTAACTGTAATTTAGGAGTGCCCTACCACAGTCCTGCTGCTAATGTATGCACTCCTGTAATGTCACAAAGTGATTAAACTGGCCATAAAATATTGCTAATGATCGGTAATTTAAAATCGGTAACTATCTGTAATTTATGACTGTTTACAGCTCAAAACTGCTTCTACAAGGAGGTATCATGTACTATTTGTGCTGCACTCCGATCTATTATTGCAACACATGCATGCATGAACAATTTTTGTTGTTCCAAACAATAAGATGTGTATTTAAAACACAGCAAATAATGCACAGCAAGCTTTGCGAAAAATCTGCGTGCTTTGCCGCGTGTACAAGTGCACCAACCCCATACTATTGGTAGTTTAAGATAATATTCACAAGCCCATAGAATTGCATTACTAGCATGTTGTGCACGAGAACCTTACAATATATTATTGACCGCTGGTGTTAATTGAACAATTTTAGCTAAATTCTTTTTAACATATGTGGAGATTACATGCTTAAACCCATATCTGTGTGAAAATACTGTATCAATGTATAAATGGATGCATTCTGTGTGGAGTATGTGCATATTTTTATTACACAGTTTGTTTGAAAAGAAAAAAAAGTAAATGCATGGGCTGCGATTGTGCTATTTATTGGGGTACACACAACCCACCTTTCTATTTAGGTGGAGGGCAATGTTGCATATATTTATAATAAACCTCATATATACTCACAGGATAAAGGAGATCTGTACTTAAATGACTTGAAAGTGTTTTCAAAGGGGTTTTAGTGAAAATAACTAATTCGTACATGGACTAGAACTCGAACTTAAGTTCAAATCTGATTTTACGCGTTTGAAAGAACTCTGTCTAACTAAAAAACTACTTTTGGACTTCAGACTTTTTCAAACTTGTGGAACTTTTTCAATAATTACGTTTGAGGATTTAGGAGTAGGTGGTCAAGTTACCGAGGAGCCAGCTTATTTATGCGCAGACTAGTGGGCTCAATAGGAGAAGATAATAACCCCGGATTGGCTTCTCTGCCTCATAGTATGCTTCGTGATAGGGAAAGCGGGTGAGCGGGTAAGGCTTCGTAGGAACAGCACCATTGATTTACAGCAGGCCCACTGCGGTTTGCCACCATTGTTGTGGGGCCAGGCAAGCTTGGCCCCACTGCAAAACTATGGTAGAGGACTAATGTATAAGCTAAGGTTTGTTGTGCTGAGGTGGCATTTACTGAGTGCACATTTAGTGACAAACAGAGAGCCAAAGTACTGAGTGTACACTTGCTCACACATATCACAGGTACTAAGTGCACCCTTACTGAACAAAGAGCCCAAGTACTGAGCCATACTTCCTGACACAAGCACAGAGCCAAGTACTGAGTGCACACTTAATGACACACACAGAGCCCGAATACTGAGTGCACACTTGCTGACACAGAAGGCCCAAATACTGAGTGCACACTACTGATACAAACACAGGGCCCAAGTACTAAATGAACACTTAGGCCACACCAACAGAGCACAAGCATTGAATGCAAATTTACTGACACACACAGTCTGTATGTACTGAGTGCACATTTACTAACACACATAGAGCCCAAGTACTGAGTGCATGGTTACTGGCATAAGCACAGAGCTCAAGTACTGAGTGCCAACTTGCTGACACACAGAGCCCAAGTACTTTGTGCCCACTTACTGATATACACAGAGCCCAAGTACTGAGTACACACTTACCGATAAACACACAGAGCCCAAGTACTGAGTTCACATTTACTGCCACACACAGAGCTCCAGTACCGAGTGCCTACTTACTGACACACATGGAGAACTGAGTGCCCACTTACTGACACAAACACAGAGCCCAAGTAGTGAGTGCTCACTTTTCTAACACACATAGAGTCCAATTACTGAGCGCACAATTGGTGACTCAAGCACAAGCTCAAGAACTGAGTGCACACTTACTGACACACACAGAGCTCAAGTACAGAGTGCCCACTTGCTGACACACAGCCCAAGTACTTTGTGCCCACTTACTGATATAACAAGAGCCAAGTACTGAGTACACACTTACTGATAAGCACACAGAGCCCAGTACTGAGTTTACATTTACGACACACACAGAGCTCCAGAACTGAGTGCCCACTTACTGCTAACATGGAGAACTGAGTGTCCACTTACTGACACAAACACAGAGCCCAAGTACTCAGTGCTCACTTTTCTAACACACATAGAGCTCAATTACTGAGCGCACAATGGTGTGACCAAGCACAGAGCTCAAGAACTGAGTGAACACTTACTGACACACATAGAGCCCAAGTCCTGAGTGCAAACTTACTGACACAGACAGAGCCCAAGTACTAAGTGCCCACTTACTGATACACACAGAGCTCCAGTACTGAGTGCACACTTACTAACCACACATAGAGCCAAAGTACTGAGTGTCCACTTACTGACACAGACATAGAGCCCAAGTACTGAGTGACACTTATTGACACACACTGAGCTAAAGTATGAAGTGCACACTTACCGATACAGACAGAGCCCACAAGTGCACAGTTACTGACATTCATAGAGCCCAAGTACTGAGTACTCACTTACTAACACAAATGCCCAGCTTAAGTACTGGTGCACACATGCTGACACAAACACGGGGTCCAAGTACTGAGTACACACATACTGATATACATAGTCCCCAAGTACTGAGTGCACACTTGCTGGCAAACCACAGAACCAAGTACTGTGTGAACACTTGACACGCACACACACAGAGAGCCCAAGTGCTGAGTGCACTCACTGACACTCACAGAGCTCAAGTACTGTGTACACACTTACTGACACACACCGAGCCCAAGTACTGAGTGCCCACTTACTGACACACACAGAGCCCAAATTCCTGAGTGCACACTTACTGACACACAACAGAGCTTAAGTACTGAGTGCAACACTTACTGATATAACCCAGGCCCAAGTACTTATCGCACACTTACTAACACAAACAAAGAGGGCAAGTACTGAATGCACACTTACTAACACACAGTCCCCATGTACTTAGTTTTTTAACATTAACTGACACACATAGATCCCAAGTACTGAGTGCGCAGTAACTGACACACACAGAGCCCAAATACTGATTGTCACTTACGGGCAATCAGT
Organism: Hymenochirus boettgeri; assembly: GCA_019447015.1. Taxonomy (NCBI): domain Eukaryota; kingdom Metazoa; phylum Chordata; class Amphibia; order Anura; family Pipidae; genus Hymenochirus; species Hymenochirus boettgeri. The sequence goes on along the minus strand of CM033474.1, from coordinate 105,829,272 downwards.
ATTTCAGTCCCTCTTTACAAGAGGAGGGGCATGGGGGCCCACGAGGAGGAGGAGATACAGGGAAGAGGGACTTTCACATGGTTTCAGCATCTGGTGATGCTGCTACCATATCACACATAAAATATAAATATCTTCAAAACTATGTAAAAGAAAAAATGAAAGAAAATTGCAAAAATACTCAGTAATGAATTTCCTGTCAATATACCCAATTTTCGACCACAGTTATCCTTTACTGGCTCAAATTTTCTCCAAAACCACCCAATGTGTTTTTCCCTAGTACACATCACAACCACTGGGAGCCCAACATAAATAAGAATGGGACACCATCTGGGGAAGAATACAGCAATGGATATGTAGTTCATGTTTCTAATGGGGGGAAAAACATTTTGTTTAGATTTACTAAATCTATGTTATATGTTGGACAAGTTTTTAGTATATACTACAGGAGGAGTGTATGCACTTACTAGGTATAAATCTTTGTACTGTATTGTTTTATTTTTTGTTTTGTTGGTAGTATCATGGTCTTATGGCTAAAAAACACTGGACATCTGCAGTTGAAGAGATAACACAGTTGTAAGGGATTTTAAAAACCGAGGACAGACAGAGAGGCCTCTAGGTCTAACATACACCTACTACTGGAGATGTCAGCCACTCTTTATCACTCTCACCTCCCTTTCACTTTCTCCAATCTATTATTTACACTTAACATAATTTACCCACTGACAGCTGGAACTTGCAGTGCTGTCCTCTTGGCACTGTCATGTCTAGGGAACGGGGACATCTTGATAAAGGAAAAACCTAATGCATCCGATAACCACATTTTCTTAGGACTTTCTTTCAGCAAAGCACTTTTGTTCAGATTCATGAAAACATATGTCATTAACTTCCTTTGATTGTTTTCTTAATAAAACACTTCTCTTGTGTCTTCTGTTGAAACCATTTACATCCTATGGTATTTGTATTATATACTGTATAAGTATGTGTTGTATAATGAACCTGTAAATGTAAATGACACGATGTTCTTTTGTTCACTGGATAATAATAAGTTATTTTCTATTTTTTAAAAACACATGTTTAATTATATATCCCCGGTGATGCTGTAGTCATTTTAATAATGAGGTCACTACCCTATAACAGGTATGTTACATATGTCACCCTCCCCTGTCACCAATAAGGTAACCTGCATAAAAAGGACATCACCAACAGCGATAACTATTGGACCATAACTCTTTAAAAGAAACACTGGATCATATCCCACTTCTACACTGTTACTATTACCATTCATTCTTACTAGACTACAGGGGGCTCGTCCCTAAACGTTGCAGTGTTTCGGGTAGGGATATGTACAAAGGCGATCACTATACAGATGACGCTATAACATTAAAACATCATACAAGAACACCTCCAACAATCGTCAGATTTATAAGATTTCTGCCACAAAGGGGTGTGGCATTTGAAAATTGTTAATCTTCCCTCATGTTGTTGGTCACGAGTATGTTACTAGGTGTTTAGTGCAGTTAAGGGACGTTAGGACTATTGGAGTCAAAACACATCAACGAATTGACATCTGATACTAGTTGTGACTGTGACCAAAATCAAGAAGCAGGTTTATAATTGGAAAGAGTATCTTATTGAATTTAGAAGAAAAAAAAATTGTTGTTGTGTTGTAGCCGACTATACCTATAAGAGAGTGAATGGGTGGCACACAGGAAATTCTAATAGTAATGGCTACTAGAGATGTCCGAATTAGCAAAATCCGGTCCGACAATTCGAAAGTCCGCGAGCGGACCCGTTAAAACATATTAAATTAAAGTTCGGCAAAATCTGCTTAAAAGTGGTCTAAATAGCCTTGGTAACGTACACTAAATCACTCAGGGACCTGGGTAAGACCTTGGAAACACGTATCAATGCCTACAATACCTAAAAATTACAGTCCGCTAGCGTGAATTTAAAAAAACGGTATTTTTCGAAAATACGAGGATTTCTGTAAAAACGAGGATTTTCGTAAATACGAGGATTCCCGTAAATATGAGGAATCTTCGAAAATACAGACCCGAACCGGAACTTCGATGATTCATTGCTTTTTACTACATCCTGCCTGTGTTACAGCAAATGTCCAGCTTTGCCAGGAAGCTGTATGCTACCCAATACCTCCTGGCTAGGGGGTATGATGACATGCCATTAGTCATACGACATGTGCGGTGCAGGAAGCGCGCAATAATGGAGGGCCTGAGCGCCGGCTGGCGCGCTGCTTCCACTTCCAGACCACTGTCTGTACCCTCCAGAGAACAGTGGTCTGATCTAAAGGGCAAAGGCCTCATTATGTTGAAGCCGTACGACAATTTATGGAAGGCAAGTTACTTTTTATTATATTCTGTATTGTAATAAGTAGTAAAATATTTTAATTCACTTCCAACAAAAACATATTTTATATATATTATTAAAACATCAATAATCCATAATTTGGCTTGAGAGAGAGAGAGATCCAAGTTCTTTGTATTTCTCATTCACTGGTTATTATTACATTATTATTATTCTTATATTATTCAATATCAGCCCTATTTAAAGGGTAAGTAAGTCAAAAAAAAATCACTGAAAAGTGACTTTATTGAACATAACACCTATTAATTCAAAATGATACCACACATAGCCACACTTGGTGGCCCACCCTTCCATTTGCATGGCAGCCTTATTTAAAGGCTAAGTAAAGTTAAAAATGAAATCGATCATTAAAAATTGATTCTTTTTACCTTATAAATGCACACTGATACCCACACATAGACACAGTTAAAACACACTTTACTGACCCACCCTTTTATTTACATGGCAGTCCTATTTAAAAGGGAAAGTAAAGTCAAAAATGAAATTTGATCAATTATTAAAAATTGATTTTGTCTTTCAAAAATCAAAAATATTTATTTTTACACTCCAAAATTAAAAATGTTGTGTTACCCACAAAATCTATACAGATACAGTACACCAGCTACTGATGCTCCCCTACACCCAACCAACTTTTCCCTTTCCATGGCTACAATACACACAATAAAAATATAAGTACTTAGCCAGAATAAGGTATGAATCATTGCCATAGAAATATGATTGACTTTTAAAGCAACTATAACATATTGCCTTATTTAATCTGTATTTTCAAGCGAATTCAAGATATAATTAAATTTACCCTTTAGTGGGTATAGGGGTGAACAGATAGGAACAGCACCATTTAGTTAAGCGGGTGAATGGGTAAGGCTTTGTAGGAACAGCACCATTGTTACAGCAGGCCCACTGCAATTTGCCACCATTGTTGGAGGCCAGGCAGGCTTGGCCCCACTGGACATACCCCTCACCCCATTGGCTTCTCTCCCTCAGAGTATGCTTCGTGCAAGGGAAAGCGGGTGAAGGGTAGGAACAGCACCATTGAGTTACAGAGGCCCACTGCAGTTTGCCACCATTGTGAAGAGCCAGGCAGGCTTGTCCCCACTGGACATACCCCTCACCCCATTAGCTTCTCTCCCTCAAGTATGCTTCGTGCAAGGGAAAGCGGGTGAACGGGTAGTAACAGCACCATTGAGTTACAGAGGCCCACTGCAGTTTGCTACCATTGCTGAAGAGCCAGGCAGCTTGGCCCTACTGGACATACCCCTCACACCATTGGCTTCTGCCTATAGTAGCTTCGTGAAGGGAAAGAGGTGAAGGTAAGTTTCGTAGAGTAACAGACCATTGAGTTACAGAGGCCCACTGCGGTTTGCCCAATGTTGTGGGGCCAGGCAGGCTTGTCCCCACTGGACATAACCTCACACCATTGGCTTCTCTGCTATAGTATGTTCGTGCAAGGGAAAGGGGTGAACGGGTAAAGCTCGTAGGAACAGCACCATTGAGTTACAGCAGGCCCACTGGTTGCCACCATTGTTGTGGGGCAGGCGAGCTTGGCCCCATGGACATACCCCTCACACCATTGGCTTCTCTCCTCAGAGTATGCTTTGTGCAAGGGAAAGCGGTGAAAGGTAAGGCTTTGTAGGAAAGCACCATTGAGTTACAGCAGGCCCACTGCAGTTTGCCACCATTGTTGAGGCAGGCAGGCTTGGCCCCACTGGACATACCCCTACACCATTGGCCTCTCTCCTCATAGTATGCTTGTGCAAGGGAAAGCGGGTGAAGGGTAAGCTTCGTAGTAACAGCACCATTGAGTTACAGCAGGCCCACTGCGGTTTGCCACCATGTTGTGGGCAGGCAGGCTTGCCCCACTGGACATACCCCTCACACCATTGGCTTCTCTCCTCATAGTATGCTCGTGCAAGGGAAAGTGGGTGAACGGGTAAGCTTCGTAGGAACAGCACCATTGAGTTACAGCAGGCCCACTGCGTTTGCCACCATTGTTGTGGGGCCAGGCAGCTTGGCCCCACTGGACATACCCCTCACACCATTGGCTCTCTCCCTCAGAGTATGCTTTGTGAAGGGAAAGGTGAAAAGATTAGGAACAGCACCATTGAGTTACAGCAGGCCCACTGCAGTTGCCACCATTTTTGAAGAGCCAGGCAGCTTGGCCCCACTGGACATACCCCTCACCCATTGGCTTCTCTCCTCAGAGTATGCTTGTGCAAGGAAAGTGGGTGAAAGCAGAGGCTTTGTAGGAAAGCACCATTGAGTTACAGCAGGCCACTGCAGTTTGCCACCATTGTTTAAGAGCCAGGCAGGCTTGGCCCCACTGGACATACCCCTCACACCATTGGCTTCTCTGCCTCATAGTTGCTTCGTGCAAGGGAAAGCGGGTGAACGGGTAGGCTTCGTAGGAACAGCCCATTGAGGTTACAGCAGGCCACTGCGGTTTGCCACCATTGTTGGAAGAGCCAGGCAGGCTTGGCCCCACTGGACATACCCCTCACCCCATTGGTTCTCTCCCTCAGAGTATGCTTCGTGCAAGGGAAAGGGGTGAACGGGTAGGAAACAGCACCATGAGTTAAGCAGGCCACTGCGTTTGCCACCATTGTTGAAGAGCCAGGCAGGCTTGGCCCCACTGGACATACCCCTCACCATTGGCTTCTCCCTCATAGTATGCTTCGTGCAAGGGAAAGCGGGTGAAGGGTAAATCTTCGTAGAACCGCCCATTGAGTTACAGCAGGCCCACTGCGTTTGCCACCATGTTGTGGGGCAGGCAGGCTTGCCCCACTGGACATACCCCTCACACCATTGGCTTCTCTGCCTCATAGTATGCTTCGTGCAAGGGAAAGCGGGTGAACGGGTAAGCTTCGTAGGAACAGCACCATTGAGTTACAGCAGGCCCACTGCAGTTTGCACCATTGTTGAAGAGCCAGGCAGGCTTGGCCCCACTGGACATACCCCTCACCCATTGTCTTCTCTCCCTCAGAGTATGCTTCGTGCAAGGGAAAGGGTGAAAGGGTAAGGTGTAGGAACAGCACCATTGAGTTACAGAGGCCACTGCAGTTTGCCACCATTGTTGAAGACCAGGAGGCTTGGCCCCACGGACATACCCTCACCAAGGCCTCTTCTCCCTCAGAGTATGCTTCGTGCAAGGAGAGAAGCGGGTGAAGGGAAGGCTTGTAGGAACAGCACCATTGAGTTACAGCAGGCCACTGCAGTTTGCCACCCTTGTTGAAGAGCCAGGCAGGCTTGGCCCCACTGGACATACCCCTCACCCCATTGGCTTCTCTCCCTCAGAGTATGCTTCGTGCAAGGGAAAGTGGGTGAAGGGTAGGGTAGGACAGCACCATTGAGTTACAGCAGGCCCACTGCAGTTGCCACCATTGTTGAAGAGCCAGGCAGGCTTGGCCCACTGGACATACCCTCACACCCATTGGCTTCTCTCTCATAGTATGCTTCGTGCAAGGGAAAGGGTGAACGGGTAAATCTTCGTAGAACAGCACCATTGAGTTACAGCAGGCCCACTGCGGTTTGCCACCATTGTGGGGCAGGCAGCTTGTCCCCACTGAAATACCCCTCACACCATGGCTTCTCTGCCTCATAGGATGCTTCGTGCAAGGGAAAGCGGTGATGAAGGGTAAAGGCTTCGTAGGAACAGCACCATTGAGTTACAGCAGGCCCACTGCTGTTTGCCACCATTGTTGAGAGCCAGGCAGGCTTGGCCCCACTGGACATACCCTCACCCCAGTCTTCTCTCCCTAGAGTATGCTTCGTGCAAGGGAAAATCGGGTGAAAGGTAAGGTTGTAGGAACAGCACCATTGAGTTACAGCAGGCCACTGCAGTTTGCCACCATTGTTGAGAGCCAGGCAGGCTTGGCCCCACTGGACATACCTCACCAAGGCTCTCTCCCTCAGAGTTGCTTCGTGCAAGGGAAAGCGGGTGAACGGGAAGGCTTCGTAGGAACAGCACACTTGAGTTACAGCAGGCCCACTGCGTTTGCCACCATTGTTGTGAGGCCAGGCAGGCTTGGCCCCACTGGACAAACCCCCACACCATTGGCTTCTCTGCTCATAGTATGCTTCGTGCAAGGGGAAAGGGTGAACGGGTAAGGCTTCGTAGGAACAGCACCATTGAGTTACAGCAGGCCCACTGCGGTTTGCCACCATTGTTGTGGGGCCAGGCAAGCTTGGCCCCACTGGACATACCCCTACACCATTGGCTCTCTCCCTCAGAGTATGCTTGTGCAAGGGAAAGCGGGGAACGGGTAGGAAACGCACCATTGAGTTACAGCAGGCACTGCAGTTGCCACCATGTGTAAGAGCCAGGCAGGCTTGCCCACTGGACATACCCCTCACACCATTGGCTTCTCTCCCTCAGAGTATGCTTCTGCAAGGGAAAGCGGGAGAAAGGGTAAGGCTTTGTAGGAACAGCACCATTGAGTTACAGCAGGCCCACTGCATTTGCCACCATTTGTTGAGAGCCAGGCAGGCTGGCCCCACTGGACATACCCCTCACCCCATTGGCTTCTTCCCCAGAGTATGCTTCGTGCAAGGGAAAGGGTGAACGGGTAGGGAACAGCACCATTGAGTACAGCAGGCCACTGCAGTTTGCACATTGTTGAGACCAGGCAGTGGCCCCACTGGACTACCCTCACCCCATTGGCTTCTCTCCTCAGAGTATGCTTCGTGCAAGGGAAAGCGGGTAAACGGGTAAGGCTTCGTAGGAAGCACCATTGAGTTCAGCAGGCCCACTGCGGTTTGCCACCATTGTTGTTGGGCCAGGCAAGCTTGGCCCCACTGGACATACCCCTACACCATTGGCTTCTCTCCTCACGAGTATGCTTCGTGCAGGGAAGTGGTGAAAGAAAGTAGGAACAGCACCATTGAGTTACAGCAGGCCCACTGCAGTTTGCACATTGTGAAGCAGGCATTACCCTCACACCATTGGCTTCTCTGCCTCATAGTATGCTTTGTGCAAGGGAAAGCGGGTGAACGGGTAAGGCTTCGTAGGAACCGCACCAGAGTTACAGCAGGCCCACTGCGGTTTGCCAACATTGTTGTGGGGCCAGGCAAGCTTGGCCCCACTGGACATACCCCTCACACCATTGGCTCTCTCCTCAAGTATGCTTCGTGAAGGGAAAGCGGTGAAGGGTAAGGTTCGTAGGAACAGCACCATTGATTTACAGCAGGCCCACTGCGGTTTGCCACCATGTTGTGGGGCCAGGCAAGCTTGGCCCCACTGGACAATACCCCTCCACCATTGGCTTCTGCCTCATAGTATGCTTCGTGCAAGGAAAAGGGGTGAAGGTAAGGCTTCGTAGGAACAGCACCATTGAGTTACAGCAGGCCCACTGCAGTTTGCCACCATTGTTGTGGGGCCAGGCAAGCTTGGCCCCACTGGACATACCCTACACCATTGGCTTTCTCCTCTAGTATGCTTCGTGCAAGGGAAAGCGGGTGAAGGGTAGGCTTCGTAGGAACAGCACCATTGAGTTACAGGCACACTGCGTTTGCCACATTGTTGAAGAGCCAGGCAGGCTTGGCCCCACTGGACATACCCCTCACCCCATTGGTTCTCTCCCTCAGAGTAGCTTCGTGCAAGGGAAAGCGGGTGAACGGGTGGTAGGAACAGCACCATTGAGTTTAAGCAGGCCCATGCAGTTTGCCACCATTGTTGTGGGGAGGCAAGCTTGGCCCAGGACATACCCCTCACACCATTGGCTTCTCTCCTCAAGTATGCTTCGGCAAGGGAAAGGCGGGTGAACGGGTAGGCTTCGTAGGAACAGCACCATTGAGTTACAGCAGGCCCACTGCAGTTTGCCACCATTGTTGAGAGCCAGGCAGGCTTGGCCCCACTGGACATACCCTCACACCATTGGCTTCTCTGCCTCATAGTATGTCGTGCAAGGGAAAGCGGGTGAAAGGTAGTTCGTAGGAACAGCCATTGAGTTACAGCAGGCCCACTGCGGTTTGCCACCATTGTTGTGGGCAGCAGGCTTGCCCCACTGGACACCCTCAAACCATTGGCTTCTCTCGCCTCATAGTATGCTTCGTGCAAGGAAAGAGGGTGAAAGGGTAAAGCTGCGTAGGAACAGCACCTGAGTTACAGCAGGCCCACTGCGTTTGCCACCATTGTTGTGGGGCCAGGCAGGCTTGGTCCCCACTGGACATACCCCTCACCCATTGGCTTCTCTCCCTCAGAGTATGCTTCGGCAAGGGAAAGTGGTGAAAAGATAGGAACAGCACCATTGAGTTACAGCGGCCCACTGCAGTTTGCCACCATTGTTGAAGAGGCCAGGCAGGCTTGGCCCCACTGGACATACCCCTCACACCATTGGCTCTCGCCTCATAGTATGCTTCGTGCAAGGAAAGCGGGTGAAGGGTAAGGCTTCGTAGGAACCGCACCATTGAGTTTCAGCAGGCCCACTGCGGTTTGCCACCATTGTTGTGGGGCCAGGCAAGCTTGGCCCACTGGACTAACCCTCACACCATTGGCTTCTTGCTCATAGTATGCTTCGTGCAAGGAAAAGCGGGGAACGGGTAAGGCTTCGTAGGAACAGACCATTGAGTTAAGCAGGCCCACTGCAGTTTGCCACCATGTTGTGGGGCCAGCAGGCTTGGCCCCACTGGACATACCCCTCACACCATTGGCTTCTCTCTCATAGTATGCTTCGTGCAAGGGAAAGCGGGGTGAACGGGTAGGCTTCGTAGGAACAGCACCATTGAGTTACAGCAGGCCACTGCGGTTGCCACCATTGTTTGAAGAGCCAGGCAGGCGTGCCCACTGGACATACCCCTCACCCCATTGGCTTCTCTCCCTCAGAGTATGCTTCGTGCAAGGGAAAGAGGGTGAACGGGTAGGGAACAGCACCATTGAGTTAAGCAGGCCATGCAGTTTGCCACCATTGTTGTGGGGCCAGGCAAGCTTGGCCCCACTGGAAATACCCCTCACACCATTGGCTCTCTGCCTCATAGTATGCTTCGTGCAAGGGAAAGCGGGTGAACGGTAGGGTTCGTAGGAACAGCACCATTGAGTTACAGCAGGCCCACTGCAGTTTGCCACATTGTTGAGAGCCAGGCAGGCTTGGCCCCACTGGACATACCCTCACACCATTGGCTTCTCTCTATAGTATGCTCGTGCAAGGGAAAGCGGGTGAACGTAAACTTGTAGAACAGCACCATTGAGTTACAGCAGGCCCACTGCGGTTTGCCACCATTGTTGTGGGGCAGGCAGGCTTGCCCACTGGACATACCCCTCAAACATTGGCTTCTCCCTCATAGTATGCTTCGTGCAAGGGAAAGCGAGGTGAACGGGTAAGCTTCGTAGGAACAGCACCATTGAGTTACAGCAGGCCACTGCGTTTGCCACCATGTGTGGGCCAGGCAGGCTTGGCCCCACTGGACATACCCCCCACACCATTGGCTTCTCTCCCTCATAGTATGCTTCGTGCAAGGGAAAGCGAGGTGAAGGGTAGAGCTTCGTAGGAACAGCACCATTGAGTTACAGCAGGCCCACTGCGTTTGCCACCAGTTGTGGGGGCAGGCAGGCTTGGTCCCCACTGGACATACCCTCACACCATTGGCTTCTCTCCTCATAGTATGCATCGTGCAAGGGAAAGCGGGGTGGAACGGTAAATTCGTAGACAGCACCATTGAGTTACAGCAGGCCCACTGCGGTTTGCACCATTGTTGTGGGGCAGGCAGGCTTGGTCCCACTGGACATACCCCTCACCATTGGTCTCTCTCATAGTATGCTTCGTGCAAGGGAAGCGGGTGAACGGTGTAAGCTTGTAGGAAAAGCACCATTGAGTTACAGCAGGCCCACTGCAGTTTGCCACCATTGTTGAAGAGCCAGGCAGGCTTGGCCCCACTGGACTACCCCTCACACCTTGGTTCTCTCCTCAAGTATGCTGTGTGCAAGGGAAAGCGATGAAGGGTAAGGCTTCGTAGGAACCGCACCATTGAGTTTCAGCAGCCACTGCGGTTGCCACCATTGTTGTGGGGCCAGGCAGTTGGCCCCACTGGACATACCCCTCACACCATTGGCTTCTCTCCTCAAGTATGCTTTTGCAAGGGAAAGGGGTGAAAACGGGTAAGGTTCGTAGGAACAGCACCATTGAGTTACCGAGGCCCACTGCGGTTTGCCACCATTGTTGGCCAGGCAGGCTTGGCCCAAGGACATACCCCTCACCCCATTGGCTCTCTCCCTCAGAGTATGCTTCGTGCAAGGAAAGCGGGTGATGGAACGGGTTCGTAGGAACAGCACCATTGAGTTACAGCAGGCCCACTGCAGTTTGCCACCAATTGTTGAAGAGCCAGGCAGGCTTGGCCCCACTGGACAGACCCCTCACACCATTGGCTCTC